>VXBT01001437.1:1428887-1504684 GCA_013400235.1 Oriolus oriolus | reverse complement strand
CAGAGGAATCTCGGCTCCGGCACCTGGAGCACCTCCTCCCCCTCCTTCTCCCCTGACCTTGGTGCTGCCATGTTGTTCCCTCACATATTCTCACCTCCTCCTCTTCTCTGACTACCAGCAAAAACTTGTGACTTTGTTTTGATTTTCTTCTTAAATATGTCATCTCAGAGGCGTTACAGCCTCTCCCATTGGCCCAGGTCTGGCCAGCAGCATGTCCATCTTCAGAGCCATCAGCCATTGGCTCTGCCAGACATGGTGGGAAGCTTCCAGCAGCTTCTCACTGGAGCCATCTCTGTGGCCCCCCTGCTACCCAAAACCAGGCTGTGCCAAACCAAAACACACCCCATCCTGAAATATATGCAGTTAAACTGAGCTGATGTAGGTGGGAAGGGGAAGCAGCAACACCAAAATCACACATGCACACATGCTTTTGTGGCAGCGTGCGGTGTATGTACTCTTGGAGAATGAGCATTTTGTATTGCTACTGCTAGCGTGGCATGGCTCATGTGCGTGTTCCCATTTAGTGAGCTAAACCAGCCTGAGTCCTTGGGAATAACTTCGGTTGTCAGCCATTTCCCTCATTACTATATCCAGAGATAAGCTGCTTACTTCTCTGGAAAGTGCTTGAAAGAGTAGAGCTGCTCAATTTTTGCAGTGTGAATATGGGTGGGTTAAATCCTCGAATTTGTCCTGCCTTTGGCAAAATCAGACTATGAGCCAGCTCCACTAGAGCACCAGAGGTGTGGGGATGAGGAATATTCCAAGGGGATCCTACCTCCTTTTTTAAACATAAGCTGCTTTTGCAGTGGCACAGATTTAATTCTTGAAGTTGTTTCTAAGCTTTAGGGAAAGGAAAAAGCAAAGGAAAACAGATGTCATTTAAAATGCATAATCTGCCAAGTCTAGTTTTGATGGGATGGAAGAGAAGGTGTTGATACATTGATATTAGAACTGCTACAATATTATCATTGTTGCTGCTTTATTTATCTTGTTGTAGGTGTATTGTATGAAACATGTTTAGCATGTTGTGAGAAAAGACGATGATAGTCTTCCTATTGTCTCAAATGAAAGAAGCAAGATTATAAAAAGCTTCTGAATTAGCTTCTGCATTAATTGCTTTTTACTTTATTCCTTGACTGAAGCTTTTCTTGCTGGCTCCAGACTTACTGGAAAAAGTAAGTTGATGTTTGCTTTTGCTTAGTTAACTGTGTTTGATTTAATGTTTTCTCTGAAACTGTGGATAAAAAATTTGTCCTTAAAAATGATCACTTAAGTGGAAACTATTTTTTACTTTGACAGAATCGTGTAGTAAGACAAAACCCTGGGGAAAGAAATTATCATATATTCTATGCTCTGCTGGCAGGGATAGAAGAGAGAGAGAGAGGTGAGTGGCAAAGCACAAGTCACACAACTGTAATGGTTTTCTGCTAGCAGTCAGCAGTGGTGACAGCAGTGGAGAATTTAACTGCAGAAACCCACTAACCCAAGCAGAGAAATAGGTTATTTATTCAGCTGGGATTCAGTGAGTGTGAATTTGAGCTCAGCTTGATAAAGGAGCCCACTTAGCTGAAGAATGTCACTGAGCTGATGGTAGTTTTTTCTCCCAGCTTCTGCTGTGGCCTTGGGAAAATTACCTGGGGACAAACATGCCTCATTCTGTTCAAACTGAATATTTTTGCTGGTACTAAATAACTCCACAGCAACACAGATAAATAATTCTGGTTGTTCTAATCTTTCTTATAAAGGATAAATCCACTGAACAAAAGAAATGACATTTGTTTATGTGCAAAATTGCCTAAAGCTGTCTCAGCATCTCCCTGTGGGCCTGCTGTCTTTGCATGCTAAAAAGTAGAGTTAACTCTATTATGCAGCTAAATAAAACGAAACTCAGCAAAATAACCCCCCATCTCATTTTAGTACAAAACTTTGTCTTGTGTATTATGATAATTTCTGAGCAAATGAATTGTGACCTATTTAACTCTGACATAGTAATGTGCTGTACTTTTGTTTTGGTATTTCTTTTCACTCACCCTGTTTTCTCTCCTCATTAGATGCTTTTTACTTATCTGTACCTGAGAACTACCACTACCTGAACCAGTCTGGATGTATAGCGGATAAGACAATCAGTGACAGAGATTCTTTCAAGGAAGTCATTGTGAGTTCCTTCCCTAGTTCTTTTGCTTTAAAATTGCTGGAAGTTCAGGTGTGTGGGGCCCATTGACAGCAGGGTACAAAGCCTTCCTGTGCTTCCCTGCATGTGCAGCCCTTTCATTGAGGCATTAATCTTACAGGGACTTATATTTTCTCAAAATGCTTCAATCTCTATTTAAGCATGCCTCTACCTTTCCTCCAGTATTTCATTTTTACTCTGTTGTTTCAAGGTGTTCTATAATTTAGCAAAATGCTTACATTTTGAAATGAAAACAATATCTGTTGGGAAGTCAGTAAGAGTTTTACATGCATTTGCCTTTCCCTGCATTGTTTTATATTACAGATATTTTTTTTTTTCCCCACTGTTTTTCAATCTAAAAGTTTTGCCCAAATCATGTGGCATCTACTGGGTGGAGTCTGCAGTGCAGCACACAAGGAGTGAAGCACCTGTGACTCTTTAAGGTGCAGCTGGGAAATCCAGTTGTATGGAGTAACTTACAGAACAGAGTTATGAAAAGATAAGCACAGATTAAAAATCGGGTCCCGATGGAATCTCTCTGAATATCTTTATATCTTACATCCACAGCAATTAGTCTATACTGATCACGCTAATTGGGTATTGTAGCACTGAGGTGATGTGTGTTAGATTTTAAAAATCAGATGAAACACTTGGTTTTATGCCCTTCACCAAACTGTTTTTCTTAGCTATATTACATCTTTTTGCCAAATTGACAAAATTATGTGTAGTGGATGCAGCAGGATTTTTTTAGTGTAAAAGTCCATCATCTTGTGTGGTGGAAGGAAATGTTGGAAAAGTTAGTAACCTATCTATATTGTAGTCGCATGCTGAAGTTGATTAGCATGACATTTAATTTGTGCTAATCATCCCAGGGTAGGCAGAGCATGAAATCAGTTGGGCAGGTGATGTTTGCCTGCTGCCCGCAGCGTGGGCAGGCTGGGAGCAGGGGCTGCCGGGCTGCATTCCCAGAGCAGGAGGTGGGCAGAAACCCCTGCAGCTCACCCTCACCTGTCTTTTCCTGTTACAGTCATCTCCTCTGCCTGGTTTTATTGCAGTGTAAATCTTGGAAATGTTACTTAAGGGAAACTTTTTTTGTAGGAGACAAGGAGGAGCAGCACAGTGAGCAGGGAGATGAACTTGTAGTGCTGCTGCCCTTTTGTTGTGAGAGGTCTTCTTTACAACTTAAACCTTCAACCTCTGCTCTGCTTTGAATTGTGGGATGAGTCTGAGGCTTTTCCATTTGTAATGGATGATTTATGAAAGATAAAATGTGTCATCTGTCAAACACCTGCAGTGACTGTAACATGATGAGTCTGACTGTAAGGGTACAAAACTGTGTTCTGGTCTCAGACAGGCTTATATTACACCCAAATTTGGAAAGTTTGGTCATTTCAAGAGGTGTGCAATTACCCCTTCTGTGTCAAAGGAAAGCATGTGCTCCTGTTGTTTTAGTGTTCTTTTAGTGTTTTACTATTTGCTCTTCTCCTCATTTATGTAGTTGAACCTTGGTTTTTTATTCATAAATTCAACACTTCTTATATAGATAGTTTTCTTCCTCAGTTTTACTGGAAGGTGTCAGACCACATTGGTAAGGTGCATGTTTGGGCACAAAAATGATCAAATCTTACATGCTGCTGTGTTTCCTCCCCCATGCCTTGTTACCTACAAGGCCAGTAGGCAAATTTTGGTAAAAACACGCAGGAGGTAATCAATTAATAATTCAAATTAGAGTAATTGCATCTGATGCACAGCTCAGTAGGTCGTTCCAATATTTATATGATTTTAATGATGAATTTGAAAGCAAATTACAACATCATTACAGCATCAAAATGAAATTTCTTAAAAGCAGAGCGGTACTTGCATGTTCCAAGATGTCCCAGCGATGCCTTAGAGTGTATTCAGTTTGGGATGAAACCAAAGGAATGGACTTGAGCCAGCTTTCTTTTAGTCCTGACTTGCTTTTCCAAGGCCTCCCATTTTTGAGTCTGTGTACATGTTACTGAAGAAGCTCACATGTCATTCCAGACTGCAATGGAAGTGATGGAGTTCAGCAGGGAGGAAGTACGAGAAGTTCTGAGGCTGTTGGCTGGCATTTTGCATCTGGGAAACGTTGAGTTCATCACTGCTGGCGGGGCACAAGTGTCCTTTAAAACAGGTGAGAAGGCTGTGCATCCAAATCTAACTGTTTCTTGGGGTTCTGAAAGCCTTACTCATTGTTAGTATATCTGAACATAGCAAGGACAAGCAGTGAAAGAGTTTTACCGCTTTTTAACATCTGTAAATGTAGATTAAAATGTTACTTTGGGAAGATGAGGTTTGACAGAAGGCAGAGCAGTCTGCTGCTGGGTGCTAGGTCTTAATTTGGGAAGACCTTGGGCACATATTTATTTCATTAACAGTAATGAAATTCTATTTGAATCTAATTCCTTCTTTGAAATATTCTCACGCTGATAAAATGTAAGTGCTGAAATACATTCCCTAACCAAATCTCCACTGAAAGTATCTTGTTTTAGAGCTTTCAATATTTCAGTTACATATCTGAAAGAATGCACTGGTATGTCCAAAGATTGACCTGGTGGGCATTTTAAATATTTGTTTAAATATGGTGTTAGAGAGTAGCATTCTGTACTGCTTTATATACCACATTATAGCAAAACTGAAAATTAAAGTATGCATGGAAGAAAAATTTCATTGGTTTATCCTCATCATCCCAATCAAAGTGGAAACACATTCATGTGGACAAAGAGTCAGTTACTGTTTGTATCTGGAAAAATGTGTTAGGGCAAGCAGTGGTTGTTCGAATTCTTGACATATAATGCTAAGAGGAAAATAAATATTTGTGACTCACTTGTGATGTAATTCTACTGCTGATTTCCCTCAGATGTACATATTTATGCCCTTTCATGAGCAGCAAAAAAGTATCCTAGAATTTCTAGTTGTGTTGTCATCTCTAAACCCTGTCATTTTAGGAGCACCTAAAATGGTGGTGGTAGTAGTAGTAATAATAATGGTAGGAAACAAAATTGGTTTCATAACTTTATACATTTAAGGACATATTTGTATTTTTCTTTCTCTTTTTCCAGCCCTGGGTAGATCTGCTGAGTTACTGGGGTTGGACTCCACGCAACTGACAGAAGCATTGACACAGAGGTCTATGATACTCAGGGGAGAAGAAATCCTAACACCTCTTAGTATACAACAGGTAAAGGCATTTCAGTTTTGACATGTTTTTAGGGTCTTTGAAAGATGTCTCAGTCTTCAAGTTCAGACCAATCATTGATCACTCAAGAGCAGAAGCTTAGCTCATGCATCAGAGTTGTAATCAAAAGTGCTACATAGGTTTTTTTGGGAAGGATATAATCTCTTTAGATCCCATCCCATTATTCTGGCCAGGGCTTGTAGCTTGTCTCCTGCTATTTTTATGAAGCCTGATTACTTACCATTTTTTTCAAATTCTAAACATATAGGCTGATATTTTTTTCACTATGCAGACTTGTGTCAGGGGGGTGTTTTTTCCAAATTTTCAGGAGAAATATTTTTATAATTTACAAAAAGGGAGTTAGAAATAGGTATGCATAACATTATGCTTCCATCTGGAAAAGGGTGAATTAAGGTATTATTTCCTACACTTCTCCTTCCTTTCTCCACAACTTAAGTTTCTAATTTCCTAGTTTTTTGAATGCTTTAGCCTTGAAATGTAATTTTTAAGCCATGTAGGTGTACAGCTGTTTTAAGCTAAACTGTTAAATCTCAAATCATGATGCCTTGTAAGTGTTAATACAATTGCTGTCAAGCTACATAGGAATAGGAAGCTTCTTGCATTATACATTGCTTGGTGCTGTCCTAAGGACACTGACCAGCAGAGTCTGGTCATTTCTCAGTCACGGGGTGGTTGATGTGTTGTGTATTCCTTCTTCAATGCAGGCAATAGACAGCAGAGATTCTATGGCTATGGCACTTTATTCTCAGTGTTTTGCTTGGGTCATTAAGAAAATCAATAGCAGAATCAGGAGCAAGGAAGACTTCAAGACTATTGGAATTTTGGACATATTTGGGTTTGAAAATTTTGAGGTAGGTTTCAAAATCTTATTCAAATGGCTTGTCTGATATTTATGCTTTATTGCTTTGCATATTTTTGTCCTCTTCTCTGGAACTTGATTGTTAAGCATGTTATGACTTAATCCATTCCCTTGTCTGTAAAGTAAAATACTTGAAGTATAAGCGTCTTTGAAAATTTCTTGTCTCTTTAGGTGAACCGTTTTGAGCAGTTCAATATTAACTATGCAAATGAGAAGCTTCAGGAGTATTTCAACAAGCACATCTTTTCCTTGGAGCAACTGGAATACAGCAGGTAAAAGGGAGAGGACAAATTTGAAAGATTTTTGACAATATCATGTTCACTTGAAATCTGTTTGCAGCTACCTTACCTCCCCTTGAAAATATCTGTCTAGAGCTGTGCATTTTATAAAAGCAAGCTGATTTTGCTGTAATTTGCAAGATAAATACACCAGCTTCTCCTATTTCTACAACGAAAATAATTTCAGTATTTTTGTAAAATACTGTAAAAAAATTATTGTAAAAAAGCCTGCTTTATTTTCATTAGGGAAGGACTAATTTGGGAAGATATTGACTGGACAGACAATGGAGAGTGCTTGGATCTTATTGAAAAGGTAAGAAAGCATTTGATGCTGCTACCTATTCTTTGTTTTTGTTCTGAGGTAATACGTCTTTAAGATATTTGTCAGCACAAAGAACAAGTGAAGAGAATGGTGGATCTTGCATGTTCAAATAGCAAACTTTTTAATCAGATCATTTTCATGTATGGCTATGTTAAGGATTATATTGTGAGCTCTTTTCATTGTAGCAACTTTTCTCTGTGTGCAATAATATACAAAAGCAATATTTGGAGGTGATTAAAAAGAGTAATTTGATCCATGCTCACTCTTGCCATCAGTACAGGCGGGCTGTGTGAGCTTATCTCCATGGCAGGGTGTGTGACTGCAAGAGTTCAGACGGGCACAGAAGCGAGTGGCAGCGGGCAGGGGATCCAGCCGGCAGGACGTGACTGCAGTCAGGGCAGTGTGGCTTTTCCAGAGCTGCTCTGGGCCCTTGGGACGTGGCTCATTAAAATGTGCACCTGGAGAACCGTGTTTTTCTGAGAGGCTGTATCAACCTGGAGCTTGCTGGACACAATAATTAACTGCGGGGCAGCCTGCTTTGTTTACCACCTCTTCTAGCATGAGAAGTAGGGAACATCAAAGGAAATTACACAGAGGCATATGCAAAGCAAAGAGGGGTTGTGCTTCACTCAGGGCAAAGTTAAACTGTGTATCTTTTGCTCTGCCCCTAGGCACTGTGGGTGCTAAAATTTTGCCCTGGTTCAACAGCTGGGGAGGTAATTATATGAAAAAAACTTGTTTGAAAGGCTGTTTTACACAAACTCCTCAGACTCCTGATCACTGGAGATCTTGGAGGCTGGGGATGTATTCTGGGGCAATGTCATTGCATACATCTAAGAACTGCCTACATCAGGAGAACTGTTGATTTTTCCAGTGACTCGTTTTTCTTTATTTTGCCCACAGATCATATGCTCTATATTTCAAAAGGAGCGTTGCCAGATAAATAGGATTACAGTCACCTTCAAGACTGGGGTTTTAGTTATATATGACTTTTTTTGTGCCTCTCTGCGCACAGCAACTTCAAGGACTTTGTCATTTTTCCAAACTGGGGAAAAGAGCTGTGTCCATCCATGCACTAATTCGTCTTCTCCCTCTTTTTGCTGTTCTAGAAACTGGGACTGCTGGCACTCATCAATGAGGAGAGCCATTTTCCTCAAGCTACTGACTCCACCTTACTGGAGAAGTTGAATGCCCAGCATGCCGTATGTGATGGTTTGCTGATATTTTCAGTGCAAATTGTAGGATCTCTTTGCTTCTGTAGAAGTTCATGGTTTGAACATATGGGCGCATAGTTCTAGAGGCTTTTTTGGATGTGGTCCTAGTTCGATGGCAATCCATATAATTTTGCTGTCAAGGCTGGGTTGGTTACTGGAAGAGCATATCCTTGTTGCTGTTCAGTTAAAGGTTTCCATTGTGGTGAATCAGTCAAATTCTACTCTTCATTAGAGCTCTGTCCACCTGCAGTAGCTCAGATTATTTAGATTTTCAATTTCCCTTGATTTAATGAAGCATTCACATCATTCAGTAAATTATGTAATTTCCTGAAAGTTTGCTGTTCCCTCTGTCCAGGTTAATGTTACCTTTATTCATGATCCTAGAATTATTTTTCACTATTTCTGGGATGCAAGCATATCCACCAATCTTCGTAACTGCCAGTGTAACATGGAGCCTTCTCTTTCAAAGTGCCTTTTATAGGTGGTTCTGACAGATGGGGTTCAGGTTTAGTGTAATGCCTTTTTATATACTATAAATCTGTTATTACTGCATGTGAAGCAGCCCAGACTAACAAATCCTATTATCATTATGAATTGCTTGTTTGCTTTTGGAGCACTAATCTTTCAGGGAGTTTACTGGAAGACAATGGTCTGTTTAAGTATGGGTTGAGAGGATAATGTGACAACCCCCTCCAAATATTTTTCTCTTTTTTTTCCCCTCCAATTAGAACAATCCTTTTTATGTAAAACCAAGGGTTGCCGTTCACAACTTTGGAGTGAAGCACTACGCTGGGGAGGTAATTTCTTTATTTGCTGAAATTATTCCAAGCAGAATTTTCATTAGCTTAATTTTCCCCCAAGGCTGTTCAAAATTAACTAAAGCACTCTGTTCCCTCAACACTTTTTACAGTACCGCTCTTGTGAGAGGTGCCTGACTGTTTGGCTTGTTGTTTGAACCAGCTTTGTTTCCTTCTAGGTCCAGTATGATGTCAGGGGGATCTTGGAGAAGAACAGAGATACTTTCAGAGATGATCTCCTGAACTTGTTACGTGAAAGCAGGTAAGTTTCTGCGATTTTTGTTAAGGACATGATACTAAGGGGTGTTGTATCAACTAATTCTGCCAGGATTGATCGCCTAATTCTGCTGGGGTTTGAGTATGTTAGATGTTGCATAGCATCAGTCCTTGACAGACCTGAAATGAGCATAGAATGAAACAGACATGAGCATATCATACCACAGAAATGAGCATATCAGAGCTGCCTGTAAGCAGATCTGACTGTAACCGGTTCTCACAAAGTCGGGATTACCTGCATTGTAGAGTACCTTGTTGCTGTTCAGTCCAGGGGGTTCCTAGGGAACTCACTTGCTACTCTGTAATGAGTCAGGATACTGGAAGCTGGTCCTGGTTTTTAACTGTTTCAGAGTGCCTCATAAGCAGTGTGCATGTGTGATTTTTTACTTCACTTTTGTATTTCTGGCATTCCCTAGTTTGGTTGAACACTTGCTGTCGGGGACTACCACAGTGCAGACTGCCATACGGTAATTGCTTCAAGGGGATAACTTCTATTAAGATTTATCTGACTGAAAGCCTGAGCTTGAATGCCTTTGGTACCTACATGTCTCATGTCATTCTGCTGTGTAAGGTCTTAGGGTCCTTACAGTGGTACTCTGTGAGCCGGGGTGGTACCACATCCCTTTTTGTAGGTATTTGGTTGAGGATGCAGGACACACAGAGGAATGGTAGAAGAAGAGGGAGCTGCTGTCTCAGCTGCTGCCCTCCCCTATCCCATCCAGTCATCCTGCCTTGCTGTGCGAGTTGCTTGCGTGTAAATCCCTTAAGCCCTTCTGTGCAGGGGAAATGGTTAATAAGCAGTTCCCTCTCTATGTTATTTGTTCTGGATTTATGACATTTTGGCTGTAACATCTGTCAATTGAAGTATCTAGGTAAAGAGAATAAATGAGTTAAACTTGGGTGGGCCTGGTTTTGCTTGTGCACCAGCATCTGTGTGGAGCTTGAATTAAAATGTCTGTGTTTCTGTAGAAACGGTAAGAGGAGGGTACCTAACTGATAAAGTAGAAAACAGCATGCACTGCTGATATCTAAAGCAAGGCTTACGTGGGTGGCTATTTTGTGTTACATCCCTAACCAGTCTTTGTTCAGGTACAATTCCAGTTGCAGTCAGCTGTAGTTTTGGTTGAGTGAGTGGAGTAAAATGCAGTAAAGCCTCTAGGACTTCACGCTTCATTTCCCTAATGATGTGTTTGGAGTGCAGAAGAAATAACCTCCTTGTTTTGTTTTTATTTTTACCCCCCTGCATAAATTCTGCAGAGTCAAAATCTATTGTTTATTAAAGATTGTGGAGGCAATCAATAAGTGAGTTTTTGATGGAGGAGCTTCTTGTTAAGAGACATTGCTTTCTTTGCATTCTGCAGTGGTGAGCCTCATAGTCTGTTAAGATACACTTTAGAAAGACTGTTTTTCTTTTCCATTTCAGTCTTGATTTCATCTATGATCTATTTGAACATGTTTCAAGTCGCAACAATCAGGACACTCTTAAATGTGGAAGCAAGCACCGAAAACCCACTGTCAGCCTCCAGTTCAAGGTTAGTTAATGTGTCGTCTCTGCTCTGTAGCTAATCAGTAATAGACAAACCCTGGTCAGTAAAGAACAGGTGCAGATTGATAGAGGCAAAACTTGAGCATGAAAACATTTCTGTCTCTTCTATGACACTGCTAATTAACCGATTGACCATCCTGGCTAGTCTCAAGTAGACACTAACCTTTGCATCACACCATCTCCACAAAACTGTTGCATTCCCCGCTTGCTTATTTGTCCTTATTTTAAAGCTCTTCTATGAAGCTGGTCTCTCTTGTCCTGGTTTGTCTTTATAACCTACATCCAACCACAAAATCCCACAAAGCCTTACAGCAGTGCCTGTATGCTAAGAAAAATAAGTGCTGAATAAATACCTCATTAAGGTGTTGCCTTGCTTTAACTTAAAGTTTGGAAGGCATTCTTGTTAAACACCTTTTTATGAGGCTTTATAGCCTCCCATTAGAAATGGCACCAAATTGAAATCTGGCATAAAGTCTATCTGCAAATTATTTAGAAGGGAAAGATTGGCATGAAATATCTCCTAAATTGCATGAGTACAAGTCTGGATTAGTTGCCTTTCATTTTGTTTGAATTAATATACATTTGCAGAGTTCATTCACTTTTTTAAAAAAAGAGCAGACTCAAACCCCTTAAGGGCAGATTTTATCCTAATAGACTATTGCTAAGTGTTGGACAGAACAGCAAGGAGTGTATGCTGGGGCACACACAATGTCTTTTATTAAAAAACACTAATTTATTTTTGAGACAGCTTACTTTGTGCTACCATAACTCATCTTAGAAGTACCCATTTCTTGTCATGAGATGGTGTTATTTGCCAGTTCTCTGGGGTAGCAGAAGGTACTGTTTTCTCTTAGTCATTTGTATATGTGCAAAGTAGACCTTTAAGATGTTAACCTTACAAAAACAGACCATATTTTTGCACCCATTTGGCAAGGTAGAACAAAGTGTAGTATTCCTTCTGTTCTCTGTCAGGGGCCCTGGAAAACATAAGGGTGATAAAACATGAAATCAAAACGTTATTACCTCTTATCTAATTCTGCAGTAACTGACCATTAACCAGCTGGGCTGCTTTACAAGAGGTTGACCTTCACATCATGCCTTCCCCAGAGAATTAGGTTGGGTGTTTTTTACATGTTTTAAAGCCTTACAGGGATTAGTCCGTCTTATTTCAACTGAAGATAAGAACTTTGCCGTCACAGTTTTATTCTCGTGATAAATTGGTTGACTCTTCTTTTCATTTGATGACCTGCCTAATGCAGGCCTGGGGGTGCACGCAGAATAGCAGAGTTTAGATACCATCTGTTTCAGCCTGTTGATTACAGCAGGGCAAACTCAAGATTAGCTCATCACCTGACCGTGACTTAGATGCTTGCTGTGCTGTGCAGAATCTGGCTGGCTGTACCACAGGTGAAAGTGAAAATAGTTTAAATCATTTTTGTTTAGACTGACCAACTTTTCCAATCTCTGTAAGTAGGAGCCTGGAATGAGAGAGTTGTCCATAGATGTAATGTTCACACGGGTTTTATATGGATGAATCCTTGACTTTTCAAAGCTGTAAACATTTGTCTTTACATAAAGATTTTTGTCTTTGTTCTGTTTAACGTTTGCTGCCCGACTCACTGGTCCATAGGCTGGCAAAGGCAAGCGAACCAAGAGCTATCATTTATCTCCCCAGTCATTTCACCATTTGCTGCCTTTGCCCTGCACCAGCTCCTGTGCGCAGCCATAACTCTGCCTGCTGCCTTTATCACTGCATGTTCAATCACCAAGTAAGTGCTTGGTCTGCAGATTAAAGCAAGAATTTGTTATAACAGACTGACATTGGCAGTTTTGCTCCAAGACATATGGCAGGACACGCAGTGTTGCTCCTTTAAAAGGTGCACTTTCTGTCTCCTTGGCAGCCTGCTCTGTATTCTCGCTGCTGCCTGGCACAAAGTGCCACCTTTGAGGGGTGTAACATTACCATTGCTGACTTTGTGGGCTCTTTAGAGCCTGAGCTCTTCTCCTGTACAATCATTTGTATCTCTGCAAAGTAAATGCAAGACTTCAGTTTAAAAAGGTTCATCATACTTGATGATACAGAATGAGGCAAGTTGGAATAAGGTACAGAATGATGGCTCAGGCAGGAAAGGGGCGGATATGTAATTAAAGTAATAATCATAAAAGGACTGAGGGATTTTGTGATTTTTATCTCCAGGCTGAGGTTCAGACAACTGATAGTCTAATGTGTGTTGGATCATTCACAGTTCTAAAGCTAGGAAAAAAACCTGTTTTCTTCAGGGAAGATGGAAAATGAGTGGGTTTGGGGTGGTTGAAATGAAAAGAGGAAATCTGGGTTGGTGGGTTTTGCCATAGAAACCTTATCCTTCCTATTGACTTGCTCAAGTTTAGCAGTTTGGGAATGTGGATCGTAAGTCTTAAGCAGTCATTTGAAAGATCCCTGAAACAGCAATTTGGCGTTTCCTTGTGAACAGTTGTCTTCATATCAATCTGTGAATCTTGTTCATTGTAAAACAGTGATGCCAGTTTTGATCAGAAGAGCCAGTGGAAGAAACGAACACACACCTCTTGACCCCGTCCGTTTGGAAGCAAGAGCTTCCCCGGTGCGGTAACTTCTGGTGTGCACCACTAGGGGTTGCAGTTAGATGCTGTCTGCAGTGCTGAGCTGCAGGAGCTCTTGTCCGGGGGTATGCTGCTTGTGCAGAAATCCAGCTTGCGAAGTGTTCTTCTCTCTAACTGTGTTTCAGGAATCACTTCATTCTTTAATGGCAACGCTGAGTTCTTCAAATCCTTTCTTTGTTCGGTGCATCAAACCCAACGTGCAGAAGGTAAGATTTAAGTAGTGTCCATCTTTTCTATGCATCTCAGGCCTAATCTTTTGCTGCCTGTCTGGTTATTTACCACTGTGTGAAGCAGACCATTCTTCACTGATTTTGTAGAAGGCTCTGCAAGGGGAAGGCACTGGGAAGGAGTTTTGAATTTTTTTTTTTTTGCATGTGGCCTGTGTACCTCTTTAATAGTCATTGCTCACAACTCTGATAAATGACTGGTTCTAAGGATGGTTGTAAACAGAAGGTAGAAGGTTGCACTTCTCATGTGACAGCTCTGTGAGACCCTTTTCAGGAAGAAAATAGCAAAATTGCAAAGTTTGTTTTAAGTCACTGGAGGCAGTGATTCAAATGCCTATAGCAAAACTGGTGTGAATGACTGTCATCAGACTCTTAAACTTTCAGTTTATGAAGATACCTAGATTTTTACATGCTGGATGTTTTGTTCTGTTACAGAATTTTGTTTTTAAAACAGACTTGGAGACTAAGGCTTACAATATCAATTTGTCTTTTGAGTTACAGATAATGGAAGGCAGTGTCAAGTATTGCCTAAATATGTTGGAGGGCTCTCTAGAAATGAAGTGGTAATGGTACAGTAGTCATTAAAATTGATATTGTTAGCCTGGTTCTGGTATCCTGAGGTTTTGCACATCTGTTTTGAGCATAATAGAATGTTATTCAGGCATGGTCTGCTTTTGTCAAAATACAACAGGCAGAGGTGCTAGAGAATCTGATTTATGGTTTTCACATGGCAGCTCAAAGACTGGTGACTTAACTACAAATCCATATTTACGTGTTCCATTTTTCTGGGCTGTCTGGTTAATCAGGATACTAACAAAACAAATGTGTGGATTTCATTGTAGGTTTTACTGCTCCCTGGACAGTACATCCTTGACTTTACATGTTTTCATTTGCTGACTGTTAACTCTACTTTTGCACTGCTATTTGTGATGTGCCAAATGATACACAGGTTTTGGGCACCTTAGCAAGGGGGAGCAGCGTGGAAGCAAATAAGAACTACTTTCTGTGTCTTGAGGTGTTTGGTGCTTGGAGATGTGAAGCCACCAGGCAGCTGAACCCACGTGGATGATAGAGCCTTGGAGAGTAGCTGGGGTTTGTGAGCTTGTGAGTTTAGCAAAGCCCCTGATCATGGAAGGAAAGCAGTTTTGAAAAGCTTGGTTGCTTCCCTGCTCCTGTTTCTGTCTGGAAGCCCCATGACCCTTATAAAGCCTGCCTGCTGCCGCTGGAGTAGGATTTCAGCAAGAAATTCACAAATTTTCCTTATCTGTCCTTTTGTACCCAACTAATAAGGCTCATCTCCACAGTAGCAAAGTTACAAGGATTTGCCATGATCGATGCAAGAAGCAGGCTCTTGTTGTATTTCCATAGCAAGGAAAACTCTGAATTCCCACTCCTATGTTCCTTGTTCTTCCAGTCTTTTCCCACTAAAATGCTTCATCCCTGACGAATTTGGCATGTTTGAATGTATCTCTGCATATATTACTACCATTTACTACCATTAAAACGAAATTCTCACAGAATTAGCAGCTGTGCAAGGAGACAGCTTCAGTCTCAGGGGACCACCTCTAATTGCAGTAGTGCATGCAGGAGCAGATTGGGAAATTTCTGTAGACAGTCCCTTTCAATGTACCCATAAAATCTCACTGAAATCTTATACAAAAATATTTGTGCTTGTTTTCCATTTGCCTTTATTTGACTGCAAATTTAGCTTGAGTCAATGGCTTTACTAAATAAGAAATGCTGTTTGAAGAACAAGAGTCATGTGTCACAGAGTTTCTCTGCTGTAGCTGACTCAGTTGAAGACTTGACTGAAAATGAGAAGGAAAGCCGTAAATAATGCTTGCCAATGGCATTCTTTGTTTATGGAAGTGTTATCAAAATCCACTTTTAGGATTCACTGTTGGAAGTTTTGCCTGCTGTTCACTGCTCTCTGTCCCTCACTCCGTGTTGTGCAGACACAGCGATTTTTAGTGCTGATCTTGTGATGCTGTTGGTGTCTCTCCTTCTGCAGCAGTGCAGGTACTGCAGCAGGCACAAGAACAACGTTTGACAGCTGTGCACCTTTGCTTGATTCTGTAGGTGCACATCACATTGAGCAGTTTGTAGTTTATCCTCTCATACAACTTCTTTTCAAAGAAAGGCAAAAGTTAGACAAAGGCAAAAAAGGTGACTCAGTTTGCACAGCTGTGAAGCAGCACGGCTCAGAGACACAGGAGCTGTGCATGGACTACCAGGGATCACCATGTACGTGACTCACTGTGCAGGGCTGGTTAGAAAAAAAATGTTTGAAACATTCAGATGAGCTGCTGAAGTGGAGTAACTCAGATGGAAAGAAAGTAAAGGTCCTCACTGAGCATTTTCCTCTGTGTTTTCCGTCTTCTGCAGTCATGGTGATATGGAATGATAAATGTCACTCGGAAAGTACTTAAACAGTGCTTGCCAACTACCTAACTATGTAGAAGAAAGGGGTGTTTTATTGCTTTTTTGAAATACACAGCATTAAAGGAGAGCTGGACCAGAGACATTCGCCGAGGAGAGAGCTGAAGTTTTGTTATTGGGAGCAAAACCTCTCCATCTACTTGTTCCTCTCTGGAATGGGTACAAATAGGGGACACACCTATTGGTGAACATCCTTTGTGACTGGAGGGGGGGAGCTGGGGGACTCAAGAAGTGTGTTTGAATTCTGTAGGTGAATGAACTTAAGCAAATAGAAGTGAGATCCAAGCCTTTGAAAAGCAGAATGTATAGGAGACTACTTTCTCTGCTGCTCTAGATATTGAAGAGCATTCATATTGGTAGCAGATGTGATAATTTACAGTAATTATTTGATTGTTTTAATTTTTCAAAAGTTTGGTTTTTAAATACGTTGCAGTGGCAAGCAAAAACAATTCAGCATAAGCAGTAAACCATTGAGCATTTACATATGAAAGCAGGTTCTGCACTCATTAGTGCAATTTCCTAAAGGGAGCGCATGGAGTATGTGACCTTTTGTCACAAGACATTTCGGCAGGCAGGCCTCAGACAGAAGGACAGAGGACCCATTAATCTTTGGGAGACCCTCGAACAATCAGGGTATCTGTTTTCACAATTTCCAATCTGTTCTGCACTATCCATAACATGGAAACTTTTCCACTTGGTATGCTTAATGAGTATTTTCTGCTAATGAAGTGTCTTTCTCCTCAGCTCCCCTTATCTTCACTGCAGCTGGCAGAACTATGTATCATTTCATCCCTTTGAACTTTGGCAAATCTTTCTCTGTTCCTTGGTTTCATGTTTCTTTTCCTATCTCCTGTTCTATTTGATAATGATTCCTCCCTGCAACTTTGCCTTTTCTGATCTCTGTCTCCTTTTCTCTGTGTACCTTAAATTAAAAAGTAAACACCATGACAAAAAAAAACACCACCAACAAAACCAAACCAACAACAAAAAAAGGCTGTCTTTTTAAAACAAGCTACAGCCATTGCTACAATCATCAGCTGAATGTTTCTTCCAGCTTGCTGCTATTAATAAAGTTGCTAAGCCTTGGTGCCATTCAGGAGACAGATCAGACTAAATTTAAGATCTAAACTTCCTATTCAAGCTGTTTCAGAGGCAGAAATTTTCCTGTTGCCCAGAAGCAGCCAGTCTTGGGCAGCTTGGCTCAAGTGCTTTCTCAAGTTCCCTTTTCCATTTAGGATATTTCATGAAAATATATTGGCATAATCTCCAGTGGCACAGTGCTGGTGTAATCATAGCAGGTGGCCCCACCTCAAGCCTCTGCAGGGCCTCAGCTGTGCTGGTCTCTCAAAACCTCAGTTATTGCAGCTTGTTTTTGTAATTCCCTGTTCTTGAGACTTCAGCAGCTTCAGATGTGGCTGTTCTCTCCTGCACATAAATAGGTGTATGCACTTCTCTTTGGTTACAGATCTAAGGCCAGTTTGGCCCTGACAGACAAAATCCTGGCTTAATTAGAGTTCACATGAAGTATTTGATGTAGACAAAAATTTCACTTTTTAAATGGTTTTGACAGGAAACTTGTGTTGGTGTGTGCCACCAGGCAACAGGCTTGCAGGGTCTCTACTCACCTCCCTGTCCGCTCATGTATTGTCTGTCTCATTCCTCTGTTGTAGTGATAGTCTTGTCACAGTCAAGATAAAAGCTGCCTTCTCTCAGAGCTTGTGATCTCTAAGGGGACAATTCTGTTTCTCTTCAGGTTTTCACATTAAGTTTTTTTTTAATCTTAAAATTTAATTAGGTCAGGTAAATAAGTGAGACAAAATTAAACCTGTGTTTTAAACCTACTGCAGGGTAGGGGCTACAGGGAGCAACAGGAAGAATGAAACTGGTAATAACTTTGCAGTTCAAAGGCAAACTGGTAGAAAAGAAGTCTGTAATAGATTCTGTGAGGTCTAGTGCTGCTTAGTGTCCTATCGTGCCCCATATTCATTCTGGGACAATTAGTATCAAGGCCATAAGATTGTTAACATTGCTTCTGGGGACAGAGCTGTTTGAAGGGATCAAGGTATGGCTATTGGCACCTGAGGTGTACTTTGAGGCATAGGTCATTAATGACCATGAGACGCCCTGGAATAGCAAGCAGTTTGTCCTCTAATGTGAAATAAGATACAAACCTATTTTGCTTGGCGCCTGAATTAAAGTGGTGTTCTTAAAATAGCTCTGAATCATTACAAATGTAAGTATAGCATGATACCAACCTAAACACCAGGTAGAAGTACAGCTCAGGAATGCAGAGCAAAGGAGCAGTGATAGCAGAGCTTGACCCCATCTGCAAGGGTGATTGTGTGCAGGGTGTGGAGCAGGTACAAGTGCAGGGAGCGCAGTAGGTGAGCTGGTTGTCAAGCTGGAATTGCAGTATTGTCATATGGAGACTTGACTGTATGAATTACTGGGTTTGCCTTCTAGGGCTATTTTCTTTTTGCAGAAATATGGATAAGAAGAGTACAAGTCCAATGGTACTGCATTGAGAACAGCACTGACACTCAACCTTGAAAGATTCAGGGAGAGAAACTCTGAACTTCAAGGATATTCTGCTGTACCTGAGGCACAGGATTGCTAAGCATCTGCATAACTTTACTTTCAGAAGTCTTTATTTTAAAAAAATTATCCTTAATAAGGTGGTCTAGGTCCCAACTTCTATGCCCATCCTACTGAAGTTGTATACCAAGCATTTGCTTTATACAGTAACATTCAGCAGACTCTGGGTCTCCTTACAGGGGAGCAGATGCCTTTGTGAGTTTTTAAAAATGCTGAGCCCAGCAGTTAAAAGCTAAAAAGTGTTAAGCCCTAAATGGAGGTGTCTCTATGGTTTAGTCAGTGGCCAAGCCCTGGGGTAGCTCTTCTGCAGCAAAGCTGCAGTGGTGTCTGGTATTGGGAGCTAGAAAATCACAGGGTAAATTTGACTTGCTGTCCATAAGAAAAAGGTAATAGATAGCCTTATCATGTTAATAGTTACTCTGTCATATTTTGAAAGTAAAGGGAATAGAGAATATGGCCCAGGTGGAGCTGCTGGGGGTGTGTGGAGCTATCTGTAGAAAGCTGTGGTCTAGCAATATTCATTTACAGCTGTATAAGCAGCTCATATATTAGAGATCCTTACTGCCTTTTTAAAAAATCTCTCTTTAATCTCAGCTGTTCTCAATGAATACTTGGTTTAAGAAGGCTTTCTGGCTGCCAGTTACTACAGTCATTGCTTCTGGAGGAAACAGAGCCACAGGGTCTGAGCACAGATTGGTCTTGTTCAGGCAGCTTGGGTCAGACTCAGGGAGCTGCTGCTCAGGCTCATCACTTGGGAGGAGAGCAACCATTTCCCAAAAACACAGCATGGTGTCCTGATCCCACAGGTCAACAAGTGCATGGGGCCAATTGCAAACTTATTTTCCTTAGCCCTTTAACTAGTTCATGAGGCTTTATTATTCATAACCAGGAAGGCGCAGTCAGAAGGTGTGGCGTCCTGCCTTGCCAACGCCACTTAATTCAGCTGCCTGGATCTTGTCGCCTTGGGTTTTGCAGAATTACCTAGCTTCAAATCAAGACTTGTGGAGTATGTCCCAGCTGCATCATTTTGCGACACATCACTTGAGTAATTAGGTCAGGTGGTAGAAGACTCACTCCTTAGGTAAAAGTGATAAGCAGAGTGGGTGCGAGGGAAGCAATCGCTCCTGCTCACAGAGTGCTGGCAGTAATGTTAGCAGTGAATCTGAATCCCTGTCTGAAAAAACAAGATGATTCCTGCAAGGTGTTCTGTGCTACATTTAAGCCTTGCTTCTCTTCAGTGTCCTCTCTGAAAGATCACTCCCATCACTGCTGCGGTGCAGCCTGTTGGTTACACTGCCTGAGAGCTGCTGGGTTGTCCCTTTGTCCCCATCTCAGAGTGTCCCCGCTCGCTGGGCTGAAGTAGGTCATTCCACTCTCCGGGCAGTCACCCAGACAGGCATGTTCTTCTTCCTCATCAAGGTTTGTCGTTCGCTAAGCAGGGCTGACGAGGCATTCCTTTGCTAAGTGTATTAGGGTTTGTCTTTCAGTGACCGTGGTTAAGGAGTTTAAAATTGAGCTGTTTAAGGCTAGGGACGGAGAGCTGAGATGGGATGCTGCAGGCGAGGGAGCAGACGCTCTGCTGTAAAGGCAGAGCAGGCAAAAATAGTTTTGCATGTTTTGCAGCACGTACCATTTGGTAGGACTCTGTCCACAAGTGGTAGGAGCAATTTGTGGATCTTGGATAGTAACCGTGGTAGTATGTAAGCAGGATGGAGGGACACATGGGGAGCAATTGCTGCTTCAGGAGGGACTTGGAAGGAGGTAGACCAAATGGCAAAGTACCAGAGCAGTTCTGTGGAAAAATCTAATGCCTGGGGATGGGATATTTGTAATGTGCAATGTTTGCTGTGTAGTTCAGTGTAATATCTATAAGTGAGAAAGATTTTGACTGCTTTAGCAATTGATCTGCCAGCAGCAGGGGATCTTACCGCCTGCAGCTGACTTCAGGCACTACAATAATTCTGCATGTTGTGCCACCTGATGGATTTTTTGTGGCTTATGGGTTCTTGTATATGTGACTGTGTGGCATGCATTTGGGGAACTGCAACCACTGATCCGAAGTCTGAAGTATTTGCTTTTTTAAATACCAGCAAAGAACTTGGCTTTTCTTCCTTCTTGTGCGCTCTACCAAGCATTTGAATTGCAAACATTGTCATGCAAATGTATGCGTTGAAAAAGTGTGTGCTTCATCAAGCTCTGGAAGTTTTCTTCTTTAACTACTGCAAAAAAAAAGTCCCCCCATCTCTAGATGGCAATTTACATTCAAATCCTGTTTGCTGTGTTCTCATGGTAACTACTCCAAGGGAACATGCACAGTCTATGGTAAATAGACATCCTTAGAGTTCCAAAAGCATCGCTGGGGTACAGAGTATTGTTCTTTAGCAAAAACTTTAAAGTTCACAAGTCTCTTCCTTGCTAAACTATGTCTTAGGGCATTTTGTGCATTTTATCTCTTAAGGTTTAGGAATTTGTTGGCTGTGAAATATATTTACATTCTTGCTGCCTATAAGGTGAGATTAGCCCTCGTGTCCTGCTAGTCAGGAATATCTTCAGTGATTGCTGTAGAGCCAGCCCTCGCTAGGCTTGACTTCCTTTGAGTAGCAGCAGGAATGAATTAAGCAAGTACAGCCAAAGATATCACATGAAAGACTTGAAATACCAGTGAGCTGAAGAAAGCTCTGTTCTGTGTGTGTCTGTGTGTGTGTGTGTGCATAGCTGCAGCTGCTAAAGATTCAGTTTTTCACAATGGACAAACGCTGAAGGGGGAGAACGTCTTAAAAGGTAAGGGGTTTAATTCATGCAGGTTTTTAAATTATTTTAATCTTGCATACTTGAAGCTGCAGTGGACTTGTAGAAAAAGGGTAGAAAGTGCCTGAAGTTTGGCTGAGCAAGCCATACTGGAAAAGTTTCTGGGGTTGTATTTTCTTTTAAAGAGGGTGAATGCATGCAGAATCAAGTTTATTAAAAAAGAACTAAATTTACTGGTCTAATCATATTTTCAAATGCCAGGAGAGCTTTGCTGCCAAGCAGTCTGCTTTAATAAATCACACTTTGTTTGAAAGTTAAAGGGGTGATTGTTTGCAGAGCTGGGAAAAAGTCAGCAGAAGTAGAGCTGTGTATGCAGAGGGAGAAAGACCTGTGTTGTACTGATGGGCTGCTTTCTGGAGAAAGATCTTTTCTGTTGATCATTCTCTAGTGTAGATTCAGAAAAACCAGCTATGTAAAGTTAAAGATTATAGTATTCCTGCCATTTATTAAGGCATAAGGCACGTATATTTGCATTGATTACATAGGAAAGCAATGCCGGGCACAAGTGTGTTCAAGGTGTGGGGAGTCCAGCAAGGTATCTTCAGAACCCAGAAGTTTAAATTAATTTTGTAGTTTTGCTGAAGAAACTTGATGGGGCACATTTGAAACAGTAATTTTTTGCCGTAGAAATACAGGAAATGGAATATGACTGGATAAAAACTGATTGCAGTAGTAGTGGAAAGGACAGCATAGCAGTCGGTATATTTTGAATTTCTTTGCTCTGTCAGCTCTCCCTTCTGCCCCCAGTGAAATAACCCTCTAACACAGCAGGTAAAATAGTGCTGTTCACTGCTGGTTGTCTTTGCTTCTGAGATCTGGACTTTGTGCCGTGCTTTCCCACTTAAAGTGCTTGTCTCTGCAAACATTAGAATTCAGCCACAGGGTAGAAAATTAGGATAAAATTGCTTGAGAGAACCTGTTATGAAGGGAATGGGTTTGATCCTGCATCATTGAAGTCTATGGGAGTTTTATTCTGGTCTCGAGAAGTTGCAACCCTGGATTTGCCTTGCAAATCTAGATGGAGGATATATGATCTGATAAACTGCCTATGGGACCAGGAAACAGGGTTGCCATAACTTGTAGTTGCTCTTCTCTCATCAATGTTAAAATATGTCCCATTAAACCCCAAGTGGTAGCAGTAGTGGTAGGTCAAAATGCATCTGGTTTTGTTGTGTTCACATTGATGGTATGTATTCAGTATTTCTTTTGCTAAATCTGCTTAGTTTCAAAAAAGATAAGATTTACTTTGTTTCTCATTTGTTGGCTTATTCAAAAAAAATGTATTTACAACCTGTAACAGAAATGAAAGCATAACAAATAGATAGATTACTGATAGGAATTATCTGAAAGTTAGAGTGCTGTCCCAGCTAATGACATATCTTTGTCAAAGCTACACTCAGAACACAAAATCTATGTCAAGAGTAGAAGTTAATGTTGTTTAAGAGTAGAACTTGGATCAGTTACTAAACCTTTTTCTCTTGGACCGTATCTATCTGTTTATGTGCATACATATATATGACTTTTCTTAATTTAGTCACAGGATGCAGCAAAGACTTCAGGAGGGAAACCTCACTATGATGCATTTGTAAGGACTAAGTACACTTCAGAACATCTGGTGTCACCTCATCATAAGCATTAAACATGAAATGCTTACTGAAAGCGCATCAAAGCGTTTTATATTTGTTGTCTTGCACTCAGAATTTACCATTTCTGGTGGGTTTAGGCAGCTTATAAATCTCAGTAGCAGGTTCATTCTTAACACTGTCATTAGAAGTCAGGTTGTGGTTTCAGTTGTATGAAGTGGGATGTGGTGGCTGTTAAAGTCCGTGTTTGAGGACATCAGCTGAGTCTCAAGGGTGGTCAGTCTAACCTACAGGAAGTTTTTGGCTGACACATGGTGAGGTTTGAGGTTGCTCTCATTGGTTTGTCTCCTCTCCACATTCCTGATGTGTATTCCCTGTTCAGGCAGCAGGGAGCTGGGCAGCTGGTACTGCTTCCAGGAGCTTTGCTGGGGTGGTGATAGCAGCACAGTTCCTTGGGGTCTGTGGGCAGCATTTGTTTTGTTGCTCAGTCCCAAGCACCAGGCAAGCGCGCACACTGTTCAGGTCTGTGGAGCTGCTGGTTGCCAAGAAGCTCATTGCACCATGTAAATCATTTGGGACACTGGTATATTTTTTGTTTTGGCAGCCACCTTGGATTGTGGCACACACCCCTGAGCATTATACAATATCTAGTGTAGAGAAGGCAAGTTTGTCCCCAAACTCTTAGCGCTATCTTCTGTTTCCACTGTTTACATGATGAGATCAATCATGGCATTTTTGAAGCTCACTTTCTATAGATCTAGAAATCTTAAAGTATGTGGCAAGTAGGTGCTTTGGAGGGGTCTCCAAACCTCTAGTAGTGAAGCAGAGATGACGTAGATGGGTTGAGAGAAGACATCCACTTTCAGAGAGCCAGATAAATGGCTGTGATAGTGGCTTTCTCAAATGAATGGCTGCCCCAGATTCAGCATGATGAAGATGAGTATGTCCACCTGCGGCTTGCCAAAACACACCATTTGTGCATATTTAGCCAAAAAGAAACAGTGACCAGCCTCATCAATTAAAAGCAGTATTTCAAAGGGAGAAATGATGATTTTATTAGAAGTGGTGTAGCACTTCAATTAGCTTCAAGGAAGTTTTTAATGTAGGCAAGCAATTCACATGTCAAACAAAATTGCATTTAGGAAAGCTGATTTTATCTCAAGTGTCTCCTTCTGAGTCAAACATTAAGGGCTATGTTGGGTTGTATACTTAAGCCAGCCTAGGAACTTCTCAAGGAAGAAATGGCTGTTCAGCCATCTAGAATTGCCATTTCCCTGTGACCCTTGGCATGCACAAATCAAATCAGCCTGGTTCTTACAGGACATGTACATCTCATTGGCCTCAATGAGCTCTAAGCACACATATAAATGCTTTGCTTAAGTTATTACTGGTTTGATGCTGCTTTGGCCAGCATGTAACAGAGCACCTGGAGCCACAGTACCTCTTGTCACACAGCTGTGAAGAGGAGAGACATTTGTGCAGCTCCCTTACAGTGCATGCCCAGCCTAAAGTCAGAAATCATCTGCGCAGAGAAGACAAGACTTGTTACATCCGCTGCTTCCAGTCGTGTGTGTTCCATGCAGCTGGCCAGTCCCAGGAAAAAGAGTGCTGGTAAGGCAGCGGTGAAAATGAACTTAACCTGTCGTGGAGTCTCAACAGTCTGTTTTCACCACGATGAGAAAATATGGAAGAGGGGTAGAAAAAAACCCACTTCTAGGGCAAGAAGAGCCATGTTCTTACTTGAATATGACACAACAGATTGTAAGGCCGTAAGTAAGGGCAGGACTTTTCTCCACACATTCATCTTAAAAATGGATAGAGTCAACCAAATGTGTGGTTCATGTAACTAAGTGAAGAGGGAACAAAACCTTACTGAAACAAAGGGCTGTTGACCAGCATCCACGGCTGTGAATTCTGCAGGCTTGGAGGAGATGAGCAGTGGCATCACAGTTAAATCACTCAGAAGGCAGTTGAATGTTAAATTAGTTAGATTCCAATGTACTGTTACCATCTATTATAATTCATTATTTCTCTCGCTCTTTAGATATGTATTTGTAGATAAATCAGTTAATAGTTACTTTGATAACCATGTTGATGTTAAGCAGGTTTATTGCCGTTCATTTTGGATAACCCTCCACTATGCTAATAAAGCAAAGTGAATTTACTCTGTAGTTAACTCTTACTTCACAGTTGGAAGGAATTGGAACAAAAAAGTCATATTAATGCTTGTCAATGCATAACCTGTTGCAATGAGGTGACAGTGGTGAGGTTTTTTTTTCTGTACTGAATGCAATTAGTGTCAATGCAGAAGACACAGAAGCTTCCTGCTGTTCTGGCCCAAGGTGATGTTGACTCACCTGTGTGTGGCCTCCGTGGCAGCACAGAGAGCTGTGATCCACGCAGCTCCTCCATCACATGTTTATATAAAATATGAAGAAATCAGTAAAAGAGCTTTTTGTTTGACTTATGCTGTAAATTTCAGAATTAGCAGAAATATCTAGCTTGATTTTCATGTGGTTCTCAGAAACATCAAAGAACTCAAGGAGGAGACTTTCCGACTCAGTAGGAGGATGGGACAGGACTGTTATGTTATAACAAAGCTGTCCAAGGAGAACATATTTATTGGCTTTTTCTCTGAAATTAATGTACACAAGAACAAACAACTGCCTTCCTTTTCTGCCCCTGCCCTGAAAACACACACATACATACATTTCACTAGTCTTGTCTCTTGTCTAGTCAGTTGCAGATCTGCAAAGCAAGTCCTGAGTATATAATGCAAAAATGTATAGGAATACAAGAACAGCAGCTCAGAGGACAAAATTCTAAGAAAAATACCAAAATTAGAGTGACACTTTCTGAGCTGTACTGAGATATAAGATATAGTAGTAATTAACACACCAGTTACATGAGATCGAGCTGGACCGTTCATGTGGGCCATCACACAATTTTTGCTGTAAGCTAGGTAGGCATTTGTGCTGGTCACAGGAATCTCCATCACTTCTGTAAACTTGAATTTCCCCTCTCTAGACTTAAAAATGGTCTTAAATACAGTCTTACAGGGTTCCTGATACTTAAAGGAGATCCCCAGACCACACACTGCAAGTCTGCTGCAGCACAGCTCTGGAGCAGCATCCCCAGTACCCTGGGCTCCCTCAGGTTGAAGCGAGCTTTTCGAAATGATCCGAATCAGCCAGAGCCATGTGCAGCCCACTGGGATATTTTTGGTGCAGAGGGGTTTGCAGGCTGGGCACTGTGGCAAGGGCCAGTGCAGGGAGCTGGGAGGCAGGGATGCTCCGGGAGGGCTGGGTAGCAGCGGCCAGAGGCAGCTGTGAATGGAGCCCTGTGCCGGGTGGGAATAATCTGCCCTTTCAGTGCTGCCCGACCTCCGGTGTCCCAGCAACACAAAGCTGCTCGGCTGAATATTTCGTGGCGTTCCTCATTTGCACATACCAGATACTGGCTGTGATTTAAGCCTGGCTGATTGCCCATTTTGGCTTTCGAACAACAGGCTCAGTACAGGAAGGAGAGGAGAAAGGGCTGCTTAGGAGAAAATTTTATAAAACCATGTACTTTTTTTCGGCAGAGGAATGGCTCTGAAACGTTTCCTTGCTTGAGAAAGCATGGAGCAGCAAGTCTGAGCATTACGTCAGCCTTGTGCTTTGTGGGCATCTTATATGGAGGGAATGAACTGCATGCAGGGGCAAAATGCGTTGGAGAAACTGCTGGTGGCCTCCGTATTGGAAAGGGGGTGTGGCCAAGTGCTAACTTTTTAACATTTCTTGAATCTGATTTTGATTTTTTTAGCTATGAAGTTGCTGGCCCTTGGGGCCATACAACAAGAAGGGGCAGTCCACATTTAAATCAGCTAAAGACAACTGACACTTTTACTGTTCTAAATCTTGTAGTTTGCAGAGGTGTGATTCATGATTGTTGTGTCACACAGCTGAGCAGCACAGGTTAGCTCACAAGTCACTAAACTGACTTCTGAAACAGCAGCGAATTTTAAGTATCCTCTTTAAAGCTATGCCTCAGAATGGAAGAATATCAAGACGTAAATGGTATTTGGGCATGGGGTCCTGAAGAGATAGGGTGTAATGAGATCTAGAGAAGCAGCAGGTGGGTGCCCAGGACTGGAGCTGGGAATAAAATGAGATTTGGAGTTAGAATCCTCTTCTACTCTTCTTATGCTCTGCAAGTGATGTCCCTTGTCCCTCTGTGGCATGCAGTGTTAGCGCCCTCCACCCATGAGCTGGAAGTGAGGTTCTTCCCCCTCCTCCTTTTTACTTAACCTGCAGCAGAGAAGAGGAGGCAGTAACCCTGTATCCTCTCTTTCCCTGCATGCAGCTGCAGTCTGAAAAAAAGGTTGCTCAATATTGTGTCACCAGGGAGAGCAAAGAAAATTGTAATAATGTGGGTCAAAGTTACCTGCAATACCATCTGAGGATGTGCTGCTGAAGTGATCCTGTGTTAGCATTTCAGTGAGACCTGGCTTCTTGGAGGGTTTCAAGGGTGAGATTAGTTGTAGTAACAGTACAGCGGGTACTAGAAACACACAGGATTAGGTTCTTACATGGATTGCTCCAAGGTTTTACAGCCATGTCAGGCTTTGGCTGTGCAAGATGAAATTCATCTTAAACATGTTCTCTCAAGTATTTCCATCCTAGTTTTCTATACCCTGATGAAAATTTGTATCTTTTGGGAACAAGCTTGATACCACGCACCATTATCTGAAGAAATCATGTTGGAAGGACCATGGTAAAACATGGTTTTGCTACTTTTAAGCATTTAGTAATGTATTTATATGCCCAGCCCGCCAGTAAATTGTCAAATAACAAAAAAATCTTTTAAGGTGTTGATAAAACGTCTGGCATGGAGGAGTGACAGTACAGTGGAAAAATTAAAAATTAAAAAAAACCCAAACAAAATTAAAAGAAGGGTGAGGTCTCAGTCTATGTAAGTTATTTGATTACATGGAGGGTCAGGGTTTCTTCCTGCAGCTGGTCTGTGTGCAGCCTCAGCAGATGTGGAGTGGTGTGTGCACAAGTTTTCTTAACCCATAATGAACCATGCTGGTGTTCATGTTGGTTGTCTTGACATGGGGTTGGTAAGGAAGGATAGCTGTCCCTGCAATTAGTACTTCACAGCATGTTTCTTCACGGTAGGTCTGTGGCTCAGGCAACCTGATTGATTTTCTTCAGAAGAAGCCTGCTGACTACTCACAATGTGAGGAGAATGAGGCCAGATTGGGGTTTAGTCTGCAGGGACTGGAGGCTTTAGTGAGGATGACCTCAGATGAAATGGCAGCAGATTCCTCACAGGTGGAAAGGAGGGTCCATGAAGAGTTCCAGCTGGGGTCTGTGCTGCGAGTCACACCTTCTGTCAGTGTGCTGAGACCCTGCCAGCAAGGCTTCAAACCTTAAATTCCTGTTTCCCAAATGCTTTTAATTGCCCGTCTCACATGGATGGTCTTGCAGTTCTGGGAAAAACAGCCCATGGGACTTGCTGTGCATTTCAATGGAGACCCTGAATAATGTATTCAAACAACAAGGGCTCACTTCAGCTGAAAGTTTAGGCAATCACTTACAGAGCTCTAAATATGCCCTTAGAAAACTCGGGTATCTCCACTGTTTAAGCCTGTGCCTTTAACAATCCGTTCCTACTCCGTGAAATTGTAACCAGTGTGTAAGAAATAACAGTAATGCTGAGTAGCTGGCATTCCTCTGGGCTCCTATGAGAGAGGCAGCAAATCCTGGCTTCCTTTGGAAGAAATTATGGATACGTTTTAAAAGGAAGGTTCACAAAGAGGCTGTTGTGTATTTACTCAGGGATAGCGTTTAGTCTACACAAACCCATCAAAAAGATTACTCTGAAATGCAAGAGTACAGACAATAAATAATAAAAAGTAAATTAAATAGCCCTGCAATTGTGATTTTATTGTTGTTGATGAAAGCATGAAATCTCAGTGAGCCAGTCTGAATAATTTGAGCATCTTTTCCCCAACAAAGCAGTGGGGAGCTAGTTCCAGCTCTTCTCTTTGCTGGATATAGTCAAGCAGGACCTGAAAAACGACCACAGCATCTTTGTGGATGGATTCAATTCAACAGTGTCTTGGCCTCGTTGAAATCTTTAAACACTAGTGCAAGTGTAGCAATGTACGGCCTCATAGCTCTTAAATGAGCTGCGGTCTTAAAAATGTCCTTGGGATGCCCTTGCTTGTAAAGTAAGCTGGGTGACAGGCTGAATATAAATACAGAAGCATTTTCACATTCATTTATTGAGTCTCCTGCTTTGACTGTTTTGGTAGAGTAGAAGACCTCTAAAATTACAGTGTTCCTTGTATTCAGTACTATTTTTAGCACAGGAAACTTTAACCTGTGGCATGAGAGTGGCTAATTTTGCAGTCTGTCTCTTATCTGAAATACTCGGGGCTGGAAGATGAGTGATGCAGGTCAGATGCCGTAGTAGGAGTTGAAGTGATCAGCTAATGGTGTAAATGATTGCTGCTGGTAAATGCAGTGCTTTCACGTTCAGACCTGCAGAGACTGTAAAAAGAGCCAGCATGTCATTACTGAGCTCGCAGTGAAATCTGGCATGGAGTTTGCAGCAGAACTTTTTTGAGTTGCAATATGCCAATGAGATTGCTGCAATATACCCATGTTCTTTTTCTAGCAAGTTACCACCAGCAATGTTAGTCATTTTTAAAGGCTTTTTGTGGGGTTTTGGGCTGGATTTGTGGAAAAAAGCCAGGACAACTTTGGACATGTGAAACGCTTACTGTTATTTCAGGGTTATTCAAATATTCCTTGACTTACCAGCGCCATACCGTAGGAATCCCAAATAAATATTAGTTGTGGCATGCTCTTTGTTTTTATTGTCCTGTATTTTTATGGTGTTTATCTGTACACAAGTACTCTGGGACACTAAGGGAATGCCTTCCAAAACAAAGCAGGCATCAAACTTGCCTGTGTTTCAACCCAAACCTGTTCCAGTTAGAGCTGGCTGCATGCTGGAGAAAAATGTAGAGGGTTTCTTCCTTTGAAACAGGCTTTTAGGTGAGTGGGACCTGATTCTCCGGGTCCATGGGCAGGACATGCACAGGTTTTAATGTTCCTTGTGCTGGAAGCACATCAATTCTGAGGTTGAAAATCTGTTGAATAAACTGTTGTCATCAAAGCCAAATGAGAGAAGAAATAATGGCTAGAAAAGCAGAGGGTGAAATGATTTGCTGCAGATAGAGGGATGACACACATGGCAGTGCAGCTGCAGTCTCCAGGTTTGACAGGCCTTATCCCTGCTTGTCCTGGTGTCACAGAGCGTTTTCCTATTGCAGGCGAGGGCATTTCCCTTTCACTTCTTTCAGGTTGCTGGCTTGAATCCTTGACACCAGTAAAGACTGCCAAGCAGTAAATTTGGATGAAAATCACTGAGCGTAATTTGGGTTTAAAAAGGCAAACAATGGGCATGCAGAATTCTTCATATCAGTTCAGCTAGATTATAAATATTAGGAATTAAATTAGTCGCATTTTTCAAACCTATCTGTGAGGAAAGCCTGGTGTTTGTTTTGACATGTGGAGCTGATGACTGAAATCAGAAGGCCATGGGGACCGCTTCAGAAACATCTAGCTTAGTAAGTCCTGATATTTCTGACAAAATATACACATTTGTATGTGAAAACTAGTTCAAAACCCCCATAAAGCAGAGAACAACTGACCTCTTTTTAATTTTTGATTATTTTCTCCAGAGTAAAACTGCCAGGATTTCATTTTAGGAATAAAGGAGCAGGTTTAAAGAATCTAAGACATTGGGAAAAGTTACTGATATTTAAATTTATAAAATTACTTTTTTGCATCTGCTTACCTGTTTCATCTTTTCTTTCTCTGCAGGTATCTTCCATGAAAGGCTTTCCTAAGCCAGGAAGATCAACACTTTTAAGACACAGTAGCAAAGCTGACATAGTTCTGCTCAAGTTGTTACAGAGAAATCTAGAAACAAGGGAGTGGGATTTTTTCCCTTTCTCCTGTCACCCCACCCCTTTTGCCAGTCTCTCTGTGAACTCCATCCTGCCCACACAGAGTCTGTGAGGCTGCTGTAATTCGTTATTATTGTGCCTGTACTCTGGTGAGGGAGTTCAGGGCGGAAGAAGGATTTCCACAGGGTGAAGTCAGGTAGCCTCAGTGTTTCAGCACGTGATTGATTCCTGTGCAGATGATGCACAGAATGAAAAAGTGTTGTGTTCTCTGTGTTATTCAGACCTTGGGGTCTTCACTAAGGGTACTGTCCAAGGAAAGGGGATGGTGTTTTTTCTTAAAGCTCAGTCAGGCTGTAATCTAAAGAACTATTTTATCATTAAAATCATGCGTAGGTGTTAGATGTCTGTCCTAATGGCTGCTTCTAATTGTGATTTCAGGCAGAAGCTTTGCCCTTTAGGAGACTCACTACAGATCAGAGCAAGCATTTAGCAGCTTAAGGAACCAAAGTCTCGCCAGCAGAGACTCCAGGTCATATTAAAGTCTTGGCTTTGGTGCTGTCTGGCACAAGTTCAGTGGGGACTTTTGGATCCAGGAAATCATGAGTTACAAGTTGTCTCTGCACCACAAAAAAAAAAAGCACCCTTATCATGTGGAACGGACCTGGCTTGTAGTTATTAATTTCACATTGATATTGGTCAGTGCCCTAACATGACTTGACTGATGTGATTCTAGCTGTTGTCCAGTGATTTGTGTGCTGAGGTGGTTCAGTGCTGCCATTCCATGATAAAAGTGAAATATCTATTGAAAATTTAGTTGTTTGCATCTCAGAGACGATTTTGGAAGCTGTCTGTTTACCTTCTTTTCTGTTGCCTTCTCTTTTGTAAATTTGATCTTACTTTGCAGGTGTCTTAGTTTTAGGAATTATTTCAAATTTTTACTATGGAAGATGTATTGTTTTAAAATCAGTCATGGTTCTGTTGTCTATCTGAAATTTTCGTAGAGAATGCAATTGCTTCCCAAGTGTTCATTTGTGAAACAAGTGGAGCTGGTTGTCATTCTGTCTCAGAAGGTCTGCAGTTCAGTAGTGGGATATGTGCAGTTCTTGCACTCCGGTTCAATAAAGGCACGTGCAGTTGATTTTTTTAATCGTGAGGAGTCCTGCTGGAAGTTATGCATAAGGTTATCCCTGCCAGCAAGTGTTTATGTGATTGAGGCTGAAATCCTCTTCATCCACAGAGTGAAACCACCTGAGGCAGTACTACCACCCTGTTGTGCGGTGGATGTGCCGGATGCTGTGGCGGTTTGCATGGGGCTGCATTTGTTACTTCTGGTTGGTTTGTTTTTATTAGATGTGGGAAACCCTGTACACATTTTGGTGTTGAGGATTTCAGCTCCCTCTTTGACCATCTGCAGCTCTTCTCCATGCTGAGGACTGAAGAGCTGCTGTGATGGGGGTTCAGTCAAAAACCCCAAAGCAATGGCGGGGGAGGGGGGCATCTTTCAGTGTTTCATATTGGAACATATGAGTCCAGCACATCTCTTACCACCAACCCTCAGTTTACTCAAAGCAGCCATACTTGTTGCAGATGTAATTCCAATGATATGCCAGGAGGATTTGACGCTTCAGTTTAATGTCTCATGTGTCTGTGAGTAATTAAAAATAGCAAGTAATGTAAAGTAATGGAGTAAGTGTATGTGATTAAAGTTGCACTGGTGTTTGTGTTGTCCTGTGTTGATACCATGCTAACATCTCTTGCAATGTTTCATGCTTTTTTTAAAGAATGCAGGTGTTTGAAGTTAGGTGTCTGTGTGACAATCCCACCCACTGGTGACTGAGCAGGGCTGTTTCAAACTTCTGTAGTTGCAAGGAAAATGTTACCAAAATGTTGCTTCTTCCTCTGTGACTCAAGTTTTTTAAAACAGTAACATGAGCTTTCAAGCCAGGTGTGGTGCTGACTTTTGACTTGTTGAGTGCCTGGAGGTGGCCATAAAAGGGTTAGGTGGTACAGCAGCCATCTGTCTCTCAAAGCAGGAGCTGCTGCCTTGCAGAGGGAGAGGCTGCCTAGTGAGAGAGACATCTGTCGTGTCTCCAGCATTTTGCCTGGCTGCGGTGTATTCCCACTCCCATCCATGCATCTGCCTCCCCACCTCAACACACTGAAAAAACTGTTGTGTTTGCAAGTCTTGTGAAAAATGTCAGCTTTTGAGCCAGCAAGTTTGGGTGGGGTACAAGGACTAAAAGTAGTTTTAGTGTTAAAAAGAGCTGTGTCTGCCTGTAGCAAGCATCACCCTTGAGTTACACAAGGTGAAAAGCGAAAGCTTTTCCCTGAGATTTTTGCGTGTACGTCTGTGTCCATTCCCTGCCTTTCCCATCAGGCATCCTCGGCCACCTGCACAGAAAGGCAAGCGGGTGTGTGCGTGGACATGCAAAGGGCAGCTTTGCCAGGCTGGTTCCCTGACACTTGGGTGCCATACAGTGGGCACATACAGGAAGCCCTGTTGGCAATACTAGCCGCGACAATATCGATATCCTCGCTGCAAGCATTCACGCTGCGTGTTCTAAAATACGGATATTTTACTTGCGGTGCCAAAATCCAAATGAAAGACGCTGTTGAGAAAGATGAGTTCATTCGCACCTTTCACAGAGGTGTTTTCTCCCTCTGGTGTCACCACTAGCTGCACACAGTGTTTTGTTTCGTGAATAAAGGCACTGATGAAAAAGATTATACTGGATATTTAAAATGAACTTTTGAGTCTGTGCTTTCCTGAAGGTACTTTTTATAAAAAGTTAAAATATGGGGGTGTAATTTATTTGTCAAGTTCAAATTTGGGGGGAGTAATTTGTTTGCTAAGTTGAAAAAGAGGCATGATTAAAGCCAGTTAATAAATACCAAGACAGTTCTCTGATTGACAGTTTCCCAGGGCTTGATCTTGCTGTCAGTTCTCTCAGCTGAAGAACTTCAGATCTTTATGTGAGGTCCTACTCCTGAACTTCTTCTTGCAAAATACTAAACACCACTCCAGCTCTGCAAATGGCTACGGAGGAGGGTCAGCTGATGGGTTAAAGTGGATGGTGGTAATTCATGCTGATGAATTAAATGGTGTGTTTACATGTGGTGGCATTTCCGTATGGGGGTTGCCCGTGTTTTGCCAGGCAGCAATTAGTGCTGTCTTGAGCAGCTTTGCATGGCTCTGTCTGGGTTACCTCAAACCATGGTGAAAGCACAGGTGATGCGGGGGGTTCTCAGATGGGATGAGAGCCTTCCTGAGGCTCCCAATGGCAGCGCCATACTGATCAGTATTCACAGGTTTTCACAGCTGAGTGGCTCTGGGGTTATTGGTCTTCTAAATGGAAAATGATGCTGAAAGAGCATCAGGCAAACTAAGGGAAACTTACTTCAGATAAGCAGGGAGGGGTGGTTCTGTTTACAAAAGAGAATATTTCTACTGTTCAGAATAGCAATAAATAGAAACTCTTTTACATATAGCTTATTCAAGATTTGAGGTACCACTGACAAGCTTTCATCCCTTTCCATAGCAGATAATTGTCAATACACTAGAAATTGAATATTTTCTGTCCTTCTGGTTTTGTTCTTTATTAAATCCATATCACACCAATGTATTTATGTATCTTCAACCTTTGGGACCATCTGCAGGGACTTTGAATTCAGTTGCTGAAGAGGCAAAATAGTCAAGCTTATCGCTGTTGACCTGTTAGCTGCCTGTGCTTCTTTCTGTTGTTTCTTCCTGCGCAGTAATGGCCTGCAAATATACATGAAATGGAAAGAGACAGTTGATTAGATTAAATTGTTGTAAATGCTCTGTCTATGGGAATGATATTCTGTAATTACCCCATGATTTCCATTCTGTAGATATTTTTATCTGCTCAGAACTGCTAATATCCTTTAAGACATTGTGTAGCCAGTTATTAGCCTCTGTGCATTTCAGATTTGTACAATGTGCCCTTTCTTTATTTTCCCTGACATCTCTAACCATTGCTATTAAAATTGTTGTTTCGAACCTGCTCATTTCAGATGCCAGACCAGTTTGATCAGACAGTGGTGCTTAACCAGCTGCGCTATTCTGGGATGTTGGAGACAGTCAGGATTCGGAGGGCTGGTTTCCCAGTCCGGAGGCCCTTTCAAGACTTTTATAAAAGGTAAACACACTGACTTGTGGGCTTCAAATGTAAGTCACGGGTACCAAGTCAATATTCTTGTGCTGAGGAATGAAAGTAAAAAGAATCATACGGCAGAAATAGAACTTAATCTCTTCAGTGAAGCAATAAATACTTTTTGGTTGCCAGGTATAAAGTCCTCATGAGAAACTTAACTCTCCCCGAAGATTTAAATGAGAAATGTGCCGTCCTACTTCGTCTGTATGACAACACAAGTACTGAATGGCAGCTTGGAAAAAATAAGGTAAAATAACCAGACTGTGCATATTGTGGTGCTGGTGCATGTACAAAGCTGAGGGGACAGGATTTACACCGCGCAGCTGCAGAGATGTAGTTCTAATGGTAATTACTTCTGGCCTTAAAAGAAGCTGCACATGCCTGTTGGTGCTATTGAAACTCTTACAGCAACAATTAATGGTTGTGCTGAGGAATTTGCTAAGGCACTTAGAAACTGACTGATGATTTCAGTCACAGAGAAAGAGTCCACCTGAATTTTCTGTCACTGCTCACAAGTGGTAGCACTGGTGAGGATCAGAACTTAAAATGTAGTATTTGGATTTTTTCATTTTTAGAAGTATGGAGCATGTGGGGTAACACTTTGTTCTGCAGGGAGCTCCACTCATACTGATAAACCAACATAACCAATACCTCTTCAGTGGCAGAAATCAGGGGGAAGAATTTTAGCCAGTGTTCATGTGGCAGAATTGAGCTCCAAGTGTGTTTGCCATCCTATTCTGAGAGTCTTTTCCAGAGGTACATTAGACCTTGATATGTGTTCTACCAGACAATCTGAGCTTTGCCCACAGTGGGCTTTTTTCTTAAAAAAAATCAAATTATTTTAGAATAAATTAAAGAATCAAATTTTAACTTGAAAAATAGAACAGTCCGGGTGTTTTTGTGTGCTCATTTTGCAAGTTTCATTGTAGACAACAGCTTGTGATTTGTGCTCTTGGACTTCAGCAAATGATGTGAAAGCATTGCAGACTTGGGAGAAGATTCCCCATTTCACGATTTGAGATTTCCTAAATATTAAAAACATTTTAGAAACTTTTTAGTGCCATAAGGTAGCAAAAAGATTTTGTAAAACCTGATTGATTTCTGTAGAAAATGCTCCTCTCCTCACCCTCTTCTCCCCACAACTGGATGGTTTGGAAGTGTTTCTTCCATTCCTCTGTATGCTTAAGGAGTCTTAGGTTTGTGTTGGGAAAGTTGTTTTAATCATCTTACAGTTACTGTAAGAAAGAAGAAAGAATCTGAAATACTCTGATGGCAGTTGATGTCATCTTCCATCCCATTTTTGTAGCCAAAGGCTTACAAATAGCACAGTGGTAAATTCAGCCTCAGAGCTGGGCCGTGCCTCCCATTCTGTTTCAGATGTGGCATATTAACAGTATTTATGCATGGACCCTGGAGAGTGCTTTGGCATCTCAGGGACATATGTTTATCAGAAATTGTTTCAATCAACTGCTCATCAGGACCTCGGCAGGAGCCAGAGCTCTGTTGTAACTTCCTTTACTGTGGCCTGGGCTCATCCTCCCCCAGGCGCTGCCTGCGCATTTGTGAGAGACTTCATAATCAGGAGAAGAGCACAAGAGGACGCTGGTTTCAGACTGGACACGGGATGAGGCACTATCCTGCTCCTGTATTATTTAAAAGGGATAATAATGGCATTGCAATGATTTGACTTGTGTGATTTTTTTTTCCTTGTCTTTTACATCTCAAGCTGCAATGCACGTGGTCAGGAAAAGGCATTAGGCCTGAGCTGAACATCTGCTTAACATCCATTTTTGTTCCAGAAGTAGCTGAATGCTCTTCTGAAGAATTTTGTTGTGTTTTTGAAAGCCAGTGTGCAGAGCAAAGAAAGATTGCCCACTGAGTGAAAGAAAAGGCTTTTTCCATGAGGGAAAACTTCATATAGAAAGAGCTGCCCAGTGCAGCTCGGACACTGGGACTTTGAGACTTTCTGTGGGACTTTCTCTGCTCCTCTTGGGTAATTTGATAAAGAGCTTCTAGCTTTGTTCAAAACTCACAACTGTGCCTCTCCTTGAGTGTGCTTTAAGAGTGCTGCTTTGGCTTTGATGATGGGCTTTCTTTTCACATAAACACAGAGGAAAAACCAGCTTCTTTTGCATTTGAACACCTCGAAAAGTCCATCGGGGGTTTGGGGTTTTTTCACACCAGGAGAAAGCACCCAGCACTTCAAGGATGCATTCATGCTTTTAGATGTCTTTGCAGCCCTCCTCCCTTAGCAGATCCCACCCTGTCCCTGAGCTTTCCTCATCACCACGTTGTGGTGTGCAGCCTGGCTCTCATCCCACATCATCAAAGTGTCACTGAGCTGGCTATTTCCAGCTGCCCATGTGTTAGGCAGCAGCATGCCAGGCTGTTGTCACCTATAGCTGACACCAGCATACTTGGCCTTTAAAAAAGAGAAGTTGAGAAGAGCTGGAAAAAGCGCTGACAGCAGATAGCTCACCAGTATGTGAGTGTGTGGCAAAGAGCAGATGTCAAGGCAGGTGGAAGAGGGAAGCTGCCTCCCCCATGCCCCTGCTTGACTGGAGAAGCAGTTTCACTCATTTAAGGCAGAATAGGCTGTGTTAGCTCAGTTTATGTCAATGCCATGTACTAAAGCTGCCTCTGAGAGGCACTAGGCAGTGCAGGTGAATGATCCAGGTCAGTGCTTGGAAGAGAGCCTGGGAAGCATTCTGTCTGTGGCAGGATGGCTGGCGGTGCTGGGGTGTCTGGCCTTTGGCAGGAAAACACAGTTGAGTCGATGTGAACATGAAGGCACTCTCCTTTCTGCTTACTTCTGCAGCGCTGTAGCAATGTCTTTGAAAGCAGCAAGCCTTGTAAAGGGGTTGTAGAGCCTGATGTGACTGTGGAAAAAGTACGTTATTGGGGTGGTATTTCTGCCCTTCTGATTGGAAAGTTCATGTTAAGTCCTGCAGCTTCTTTGGCTTGTGTTACTCTGGTGGGAAAGGCTGTTTAATGAATCCAGTAATTACACTGCATTTGGAAAAACCCTGATCCTAATTAAAAGCTGAAATAGATTAATCTAACTCTTCCTACTGAAATCCAAAGTTAGAGGATCATCTGCAGGGGTTTTCTTTTAAGAGAAAGAGTTTTTCTTTTTCTCTTTTCTGCTGAGGAAATACTACACTTTTCTCTGAATTCAAAGCTGAGGCTTGCTGCTTGGAATGACATTGGTAGCACCCTGGCTCTCCTTTAAATATGATGCTCACCAGATTTGTTAAGCCAGAAGTCTTCTTCTGTAGGTGTTTCTCCGGGAGTCCTTGGAGCACAAGTTGGAGAAACAGCGAGAGGTGGAAGTCACCAAGGCAGCAATGATTATCCGAGCGCACATCTTAGGTTACGCAGCCCGGTGAGTGACTAGATGAGAATATTAAGAGTAAGGATTTGAAATAAATGGATGAGTTGTCAAGAAGTTAAATCCTTCTGACACAATTCTCAACTTTTCCTAGGGGCCAGGCATTCAAATCCTGTAAGCGACTTTTGAAAATAGCAACTGAAAATACCTATGAATAATGCAAAGTTTGAATTGTTTAAATATAATGAATAGGACAATACAGAAATTTGGAGGTCAGCCAGTATCCATCTGAATCTGTCGTGGCATGTAGTAGGGTAAGAACTCTAGCTGGATGGCGCCTAGTGGGGCTGCCCCATGTTACCAGCTGAGATCCTGATTTATCTTTGCTTCTTCATGGTAAGAAAACAGAAGGAAAAGAAAACTAATCCATTTGGTTTTTGGAGAACCAGGACATTATGCTACTGATTAATGTTTCACTTGTTACCTGGCTTCATGCATTATGTGTTAGGTGGAGTTGTTCATCCCATCTGTTTATTTCTCTGCTTTTTCTGCAAGTCAGTTGAGGACAGTTTAAGGAAGCTTGTTTGCATAATGAGGTAATTTCTTTTCATGTGCATATTAGCCCTGTTCTTATATTCTGACCAGTATGTTACTTAAGAACTATATCCCTTTTTTAATGACAGCTATCCTGCTATCTATAGTCTTTCTTTTCAGAGATGTGGGATGACTGTATGTATTTTTTCTCTGCATGTGCACACACACAGAACTGTCTTTTTAGCATGTCCTTGGCAGGGGCATAAGAGCATGTAAGACGTGTGCATGTCCTTAAAGAAGACACACACAGTGCTGTCAAGAAATGGTAGAATCCTGCTTCTCAAAGGGAGAAGAATGTGAACAGCAGTGGGGAAACCATCACAGAGCTAGAACTATTATGGGCTCATTATTGCAGGTCACCACGGCAAGATCCCTCACAACCGTTTCATTAGAGATTTGCTTCTTTTTTTCTCCCCCCAGAAAACGGTATAGAAAGGTTCTCTACTATGTGGTTGTGATACAGAAGAACTACAGAGCATTCAGTGGTAGGAAGAAGTTCCTGTGCCTGAAGAAAGCAGCCGTGGTCCTTCAGAAGCAGCGGCGAGGCCAGCTTGCTCGGCGTCTTTACAGGGAGCGGCTGGAGGAGAAGCGGAGACAAGAGGAGGAAAGAAGAAAAGAGGAGGAAGAAAGGTGCAGTCTCTGTCTCACATCAGTCTCCTGCCTGTGCCATATTAGGTGTTGGTCTGAAAGCCTTTATTTCAGGCTATTCTTGAACAAGTGATTTTAGAACCCTTGGCCAATTTTGCTAAAAGACGCATATAGCTATCATGGGAGTTTCATATTCACAAATATATTCGTGGTGATCTTATTTTTGGCTGTATTTTCCAGGTGGCAGATGATCTCTGTAAGTTGAGCTATTGCTCTTGCAAAGGAATGTGATGAGCTTATGTTGAGCTTAATTGACTGACTTATTTTCTTCACTCGCTTTTAGGGAAAGACAAAGGCAAGAAGCAGAGCGTCTTGCCCAGCAGGTAAATTATATTCTTAATGCTTTCAGCTGCCCTGTTTATTTGAGTATCTCAACCCAGCAATTAAAAAAGTAAAAGGTACCTCTAGCATCAAAACTAAACTAATTATAGGAGCTGGTAGATAAAGCCAGAGGAAACTCAATATAGTTGTTTGCATGGAAATTTCCTTCACCTGATGCTTCTTTTAATTTCCGGCAAAGTTTCAATTTTCTACACTACTAGGACTTCCTCTGCTCAGCTATCTCTGAGCAAATGTAATCATGCTTTAATTTTTCTGTTTTTCTTTCCTTTTCATTTCTTGCTGATACGAAGATAGGGCTCCTTTTAAATGAATGAGCATGGTGGAGTATAGTGCTTTAGAAATAAATTTTTAAAAATAATTAGGGGCCTAATTTATTTTGTTTCATTTTATTTTCATGCAGGCTGAAGAAGAGAGAAAGAAGCAGGAACTGGCTGCCATTCAGAAAGCCCAGAAGGAGGCAGAGCTAAAGCAGGAGGTGGAGAAGCAGAAAGAAAGCAGGCAGGTGGAAGAAATCCTGCGTCTGGAAAAAGAAATCGAAGACCTGCAGCGTGTGAAGAAGCAGCAGGAGCTGTCCTTGACAGAGGCTTCATTACAGAGGCTACAGCAGCGTCGAGATGAGGAACTCCGGCGGCTTGAGGATGAAGCATGTCGAGCAGCCCAGGAGTTCCTGGAATCTCTGAACTTTGATGAGATTGATGAATGTGTCCGAAACATTGAGAGGTCTCTCTCTGTGGGCAGTGGGTATCCTGCTGAGCTGGCTGAACAGACTGGAAATGCCTGCAGTGAAAAGCCCAATTTTAACTTCAGCCAGCCATATCCTGAGGAGGAGGTAGATGAGGGCTTTGAAGCTGATGATGATGCATTTAAGGATTCGCCCAACCCGAGCGAGCATGGCCATTCTGATCAAAGGACCAGTGGCATCAGGACAAGCGATGATTCCTCAGAAGAGGATCCTTATATGAATGATACCGTGGTGCCAACAATTCCTGCTGCTAGCGACGCCATGGTCATACCTCCTGCCCATGACACAGTGAGTCTCCACAACTCTTCAAGTGGCGAATCCACGTACTGCATGCCAGAAAATGTGTCCTGCAGACCCCCAAATTCTGTGGAACTTATTTCTCCCGATGGAGACTATGATTACGACCAAGACGATTACGAAGATGGTGCTATCACCTCTGGCAGCAGTGTGACCTTCTCTAACTCGCACAGTAGCCAGTGGTCACCAGACTACCGGTGCTCAGTGGGGACGTACAATAGCTCTGGAGCATACCGGTTCAGCTCTGAGGGAGCTCAGTCTTCTGTAAGTAGCATTCTTTTTATTATCTAATCATTGATAGGTGCTTTCTGATTATTCTTTTTCCCTGCTGTGCAGCTGTAGACTCACTGTAGCTGTTCTTAGAAAACATTGTGTAGCGTGATTTGCTCAGAGCGCCTATGGAAATAGTGGTCTGTTGCCATCTAGATGCTACCAGGGTGAGTGCATTAGAGTTAGAGGCAGCTCAGATGCTGTTTGCAGTTCTGGGCTTCTGCACAGATACGGGTTTAACTGCTTTAATGCAGCACTGTGTGTTACTGGGTGAGGAGCTCAATGCACAGCAAAGTTCTTCTCTGTGCGTGTGTTTGGAGTTGGGGTACCAGGTAGCATGTTGGGGAATTGATTCAGGAAAACCAAATTTAGTTATGTGTGCAAGTTGCAAGAGTATTGAAGAATAAGATGCTTGCAGAAGTCCCTGACATGCCAGCTATATTTTGAGAGTATTTGGAGAGTAAAGTTCACGCAGTGGCAAATGTTTAAATTATTGAGGCAGACACACATTCTGCAGAGCAATTTTTCAGTGCTGTTTACTGAGTATACTATGGGGTTTCCTTCTACAAATATTTTTGAAAGAATATGATTTCCTCTACCACTCACCTAGTGCTTCTGTGAGACTGATTGGGAAAGTGAAAAGGTATTTCAACAACAGTGACTTGTTTAGAAGGAAAGCTTTAACAACAGAGTATCTACTACATTTGAGGCAGTGATAAGCAAAGAGCCATTGTGAGTGTTGGGATAAGTTGACAGTTCTTGCCTGAGAAAAAAACACTTTTAGAGTCTCTGTTGAGGATGCCTTGCTGCTGCATGACTCTGGATGTGTGTCAGATACAGAACAGAAACTCTGACTTTCTGGGGTGGGGGTGGAGGAGAGCTAGTACCACAGCTTGTGCAATGTTTCCTTTTCAGTACTTCTGGAAGCTGTTCCCCACAGCACTTCAGTGATGGGGGCAGGTAGCGCAAGGTAGCATACCCTGACTGTTGCAAAGGGATAACTTTCCTGAGCATCTACAAAGCTTTTTCAGAGATTTGTTGTGTAATCAAATAGCTCTAGCTGCAACTTACTACGATGTACTCCTTCCTTTGTTAGTTGGGTGGAAACCAGTGAGGAATCATGTCCTTCCAATACATGATAACTGTTTTAGCTAGACACTTCTAAACCAACTTTGTCTAAACTCTTTCCTGAGAAATTATGACCTTTCTTTCCTTTGTTATGTAGTTTGAAGACAGTGAAGAAGATTTCGACTCCAGGTTTGATACAGATGATGAACTTTCCTACCGGAGGGATTCAGTCTATAGCTGTGTCAGCCTGCCCTACTTTCACAGTTTTCTGTATATGAAAGGTACTGGATGCATCAGAATTTGCTGAAAAGACAAAATAACCAGAAATATTTATTGTATGTTACACTCCAGTTCCTGTAGAATTAAGCTATTTTCTTATTTTCCAAAGTGTGGTGGAAAAGTGACTTTATTTAATTTGAGCTGTTCTCAGGTTAAGATACTTGCAGTGGCATCTGGAAGTGTTTTTCCCCTCTGCAAAACTATAAATACAGAAAAATAAGTCACAAAGTGAAATTGTACCAAATCTTGAGGAAAGCTGGTTCTTGCTCTCAAAACCTTGTAACAGACAGCATTCTACATTGCAGACCAATTTTACCGACCTTAGTCAAATTTCGCTTTGGATCTGGAAGACATGAAGAAGGTTACATTCAGCAAAGCGGTGTGAGAGATTCTGAAAGAACATACACAGGAGTTCTCTGGTTAAAAATTCTTGGGTTTATCTTCTGATGGTTGATAGTAAATTATAATGTAGCTGAAACCTTGTATGATTTCATCACTGTAGTATACCTTATTTTCCTGGAATAGGAACAGTCACGAGTGTACGCACCACAATATTTGTGTGAAAAATAATACAATCCACAGTAGCATGGCTTTTACATTCTGACATAGCTAGTAGTCAGGTTTTTGTGGGATGATAAGGTTTTTATGACTGTGATGCAGCTCCAGTGCAAGGTGCATTGCCTACTCTATGGCCACACTTTGGTAAGACTAAGCTCACACTGGTGTATTTCCTACTCTAAACACAGCTTTGTCGGGTTTTGTGGCTTTGAGTTAAACATTGTTACCTCCTAATAACCTGGAGAGATGAAAGAGTTTAACACTAAAATCTTTTTAGATTATCACTGAAACACATTGAAAACTGTCTTAAAGATCAGATTCTCATGTGCAGTAAGACTTTTCAGTAATTTTATTATAGATATGTTATGTATATGTACATGTAATTATATATATGTTACATATATTTTTGTAATACAGAGACTTACTGCAATTTATAATTCAAGGGTGTTCAGATTGACAACAATATTCGTGGCCATAAGGATATGCAAAAATGAGGTTTTGTGGCTTGCAGCAGAGACTCAGTTTAGCTGCAGTGTTGTTGGTCAGCGCCTCCCAGTTTTGGTGGGGCCACAGCTTCTCTTTTATAATACAGTTGTTTGTTTTAACTGCATATAAACCCACATTTGTCTCTCTTGCCAGGTGGCTTAATCAACACATGGAAGCGACGCTGGTGTGTCCTGAAAGATGAGACCTTCCTGTGGTTTCGTTCTAAGCAGGAAGCACTTAAGCAGGGTTGGCTTCACAAAAAGGGGGGTGGATCATCTACGCTTTCCAGGAGGAACTGGAAGAAAAGATGGTTTGTTCTCAGACAGTCCAGGTTGATGTACTTTGAAAATGACAGTGAAGAAAAGCTAAAGGGTGCCATGGATGTCCGAACTGCCAAGTAGGTTTATCCGGTTTTATGTTAGCCATGGTTCCTTCTAAGCAGTGCTTGGGGCTCAGTCTGGGAAGACATTGAATGCCCTGCCTACAAATTGTGTGAATGCAAGCATGAGAGTGTGTGTGGTGAAGTTAGTGAAAGCAAGTGTTGTCCTTAGCTGGCTCTCTCTTAAGTCTAGAGAGTGCTGCAGAGCTAAGCCAGTGCCAAATACTTCAGAAAATTGCTGCTGTAATGAACCCATCTATGCTTTCTCCCAGACTAGAGGCCCTACTTAGTCTGTAAGGATTCCCAAGGCAATTTGAGGCATGTTGCCAAGTCTGTAGCTGCAGGCAAACCCAGAATGAAGAGGGTGGAATTAATAGGCCCCAAATATATTGAAGTTCACATGGGTTAAAGCTGAATCTTCTGTATGTATTTAGATTTTTTTCATGCTTTAAATAATTGTGGTAGTGTAGAAAAGTCTTTAAAATGCATATATTCATTAAAAAACCAAAATTACTAAACCTAATAACTTATGTCTTGTTAACTGGAGTTCCTTATGCCTAAGAATTTTACGCTTCCTGAAGCATGCATAAAAAAATTTTCTGCTGGATGGTATTTTTCCTTCTAAACAATCTAGGATTGTCTACCTAATTTAAAAATTAGATTGTGCTAACATTAGTAGTCTCATTTCTCTATAAAGTGTTCCTAAGCTTTCATCCAAAGCAGAGAAAAACAGAAATGGCTTGTAACACTCAGTTCCATTCTGTGCCTTGTGATCTGCAACTACACAATTTACTTTGTTACTTTAAGAGAGGTTAAACTAAATTGAAATCTTAGATTAATCTTTTCTTTGGCAGTCTTGGCTTGAACCTGATTTTAGGTAGGACAGAAAATAGTTTCAGTGAGAATCCTGACTTGCTCTTGAAAAACCAATGGGCTGTTGGCTGTCAAGTAAATCTCTGAATAGAAGCCGAAGATCCTACCTTTTTTTTTTTGTTAAAACTGGATTTGACTCTGTCTCATGTACCATGGCATTTATTTAGCATGTTTTTCTAATATGTTCATTCATTCTTTTTTGTCATTGTTACCTCATTGCTTCATTGGTTGTGCCCTGTGGAAGTTCTTTGCTACACCTACCTTTAAAATTGTCAGACAAAGGTTACTGAACCTAGTTTGAACTGTAGGTTCAATCAATGACTATGTGTACAAACTAGGTAAAAGAAGGGGTACAGGTATATAAAGAACTGTGTTTCATAAGAAATAAACAATAGCTTCTCTAGATAATGTTAGTATTTACTGAATGTGTTCCTAACCTATAATGCAACTCACATATTCCATCACTCTCTACCAGGGACCCTGTTCAGTTCTTAAAATCTCAAGCTGATTCACTTAAAACACAGAACAGGGAGGTATTCTTTTGGACACTGTTACTGGGAGGGAAGGAATCCAAAATAAAGAAAACAATACAGAATTACAGCTTTTTCTTTTGATAGCAGATCGATTGTCCTCATGAGTCTGATAAGCAGAGCTTGCATATATTGTTTATAGGACAGAAATTTATGAGAATAGTATAGCTGATAAGGAAATATAGCCAGTTAAGGAAATAATAAGCTTCAGACAAATACAGAAAAACAGCAAAAAGGGAATTAAGTTTATTTCTTAATCTAATGCAATACTTTAATTATTGCTTAAAATCTTCACAGTTGTTTTTACATCAATACTTAGATTTCCAAACTAAAAATTAGAAATAAGTAATTTTTCAGCACATTAGTGCTCAGCTTTTTCTGGAAGTCATGTCTGGAATTGTCTTTATGCTGACTCACAATGACACCGAATCACTAATCCAGGTTTAGTTTGCTTTCAGTTTTCAGTCTTCAAGTGCTTTCTTTTTACCACTCCAAAAAACACTTGGTTATGCAGTCAGTTCAAAAATATATCCATTTCTCAACTCAGTTATCTTTGCCTCTCTTGAGGTTTGATAATGCTTTGCTTTTTCTTTAGTTCTTCGTAAAATGATAACAGAATAGTCAATTTGGTGTAGTGAGATTCGTAGTAGTTTGAGTATCTGTACTCTGTAGGCAGAAAACACAGCTGTAGTTCAGTGAACTAATACTCTGATAAATCATGTTGTGAGTCTTGCAAATGAACCTGATGAAGACTGACTGCTGTTGTTTTAAGTATCAGTAGTTTGTGAGCTTCTCAGCAGAACAGATTTTTTTCAAAATGCTGGCAATCTGTAATGCTCAATCTTGGGTGTTTTCCTTTTTTTCAGAGAGATTGTTGATAACACAGGCAAAGAAAATGGTATTGATCTAATAATGAGTGATAGGACCTACCACTTAATTGCTGAGTCTCCTGAGGATGCAAGGTATGGAAATCATCAGGCCTATCTTCTTTTCCTTTCCTTTTGCTTTTTAACCTCTATGCCATTCTGACTTCGGCTTGTCACTAATTTGTTTGACCACTGTCACAAAATATTCAGATGGTGTTAAACACATTGCATTTAACAGTTTTTGAAAGGCCTGCTGAGGAGAAAACCTTGTGGCAGACAATTACTGGGAAGAGTCAGATTGCCAGTGAAAATTTGCCTAGAATTTGGCTGTTACCCATGTGTTACTAGCAACTTTCTGAAATACAGTTTGTCTGTAGAGAGGCAGTCGTTAGCCACTGGTGCTTGGCTTGAGGATTACCCTGCTGTGTTTAGCTGCATCAATCAAATCAATATTTGAGATCCTGTAGTCTGCCTGAAATGAAGCACTTTATTCTTAGGGGTGGGATCTGTTTGTTAAAGCAGAGCCTAAAACTTCTTCAGATAGAAGTTGTAATACAGTCGCTGTATTTTAGAGCAAAAGCATATTCGTGTCAGAGGAGTGTGTAAGAGAATGCTTCCCTTTCTGCATATTTGAAAGGGTCTTGCTTTTGTTGCTGAAGGATCCGTATGTAACTGTAGGGGGAGGCAGGTGGGTGAGGAGCAAGTCTGACTGGTCAGATCAGTTGTAGAGCATCTTTAAAAAAAAAAAAGTCCCTGTGCTAGAGTTCATGCAAGACAATAATATGCTTGCCTATAAAAATCAGGCATTTAAATAGAGTTAACTTACTAATCAGAGCTTATTAGCCATTGCCTTGCTGCCCCAAGGCCAGAATACAGGATGCCTTTGTCAACATCATTTGAACTACTTTGCTCAGAAGCCTTGAAAGTTGTTTCGTATTCTGTTCTTTGTAGAGGTAGAACACCCTCCTATATCACAGGACCCTGAGTACAGATGTAGATGTAGCAAGGCAAATCTTTCCTCATTTTTTAGGCATCCTTAAAGTAGTCCTTGAAATAACTTAGGAGCTTTCTAGCAGTTATTGTTAAGATTCTTGTGGGATGTAAGCATATTTTAAAACTAAGGCTTAGCTGAAGTCTCTTCTACCAGACTTGAGTACATGCCCTAGGGACCAACAAGCAATTATCAGCACACAGACTTGTTTGTTGCCATGCATCTCCTCCATTTCTTTGTTAAAGATGGAAGAGGAGACACTACATGCTCTTGTTGTGTGTAGTACGAATAACAAACCATCCAGATTAAATTACCTTTTGCCAGTGTATTTCATGTTTCTTTTTTCTCACTCATGCCAGAAGACTTAATGAGGGAGATGTGTAAGGATTTGCAGTCAGGCTTAAGTCAAAGCCTTGTTAACAAAGCACTGTGAAAAGTGAAGTATGAATCACTGGGCTGTGTTTGGTCTGCATCTGCTATTGCAAAAATATTTTGTACCTGGGCTAGATTGGCATTTGAGGTTGCTTTTTGTTCAAATGAAGGGAAAAACCAAGAAAAACATGGCACAGGCCCCCAGAAGAGAAATTACTATTTTTGATCATGGAAATGTATGTGAAGAAAGAAGTAATGCTTCAGTGGGAAGCAATTGCTGAGGGTTAGCTCCTTTCAAATCCCTAGCTTTTTTCTCTTTTTCTGTGTTGTAGGACTCAGCTGAAAGACAAAGGAGATCCTGAGAGGGAAGAAAGCAAAAGTAAAATCTGCCTTTGTCTTTTGCAAAGTGCCATGATTCATTCAATTTTCATTGTTTACAAAAAGATTAAATGAAATCAGGAAAACTCTGAATTGTTCTTTAAAATTAATCCATAAATTATCACTAAATGTGCAGACAGTGCCATGAAGTCTTTTTTTTTTTTATATTGAAATAGAAGTTTCACATTTAAATACATTTGCAATTCCTGAGCCCAGAAAGGAAAGCTGAATTTAATTTCTGGGAATTTTTTGGTAGATGAGGCTTAGTTTTCAATTTCTTTATTTTCTTCAGCTGGTGGTTCCTTCTCTCTAGATGACAGCTTCCCTCCATTTTTAGTGGCATTGCCTTACATCCAGCAACTTGTTAAGCACAACCTCTCTGTGGGTGTCTCTGAGTCTTAAAAAAAGAATCAGAACTAAATATGTTCTCATCTGCTTTATGGTCTGGCACTCTCAGTCTTTGTTTTTCTTCATTGCTTGCACTGTTTCTAATAAAAGCGTAAGCTGATAAAAAGGATTTAGGATATGGCAGTGATAGTACTGTTTGACAGCCTACACAGTTTTTCTCAAGCTATTTTAGCAGTTCAGTTTCCAGAAATCTACATTTTGGGGAACAGTTGGCTTCTGAATGCTGGAGTTAAGGAGGCAGCTCTTCAGTGTCCTAGGCATCAATTCCGTGACTAAAAGCAATTGCAGAAAAGATAACTTCATATTTAAGTCCAGTAGTTTTTCATGTGTTTCCTGAACCCCATGGTGGTAAAGGAGCCTCTGCAGGAAAGTGAGGAGTCTCTTAAAGGCTGGGCTTTTGAGCCCTTTGAAAACTTGGCCCCGGGTGGTTTCCATTAGAATGGCAAATTCATATCTCAAAGAATGGCATTCAGGAACCTGTTGAACAGGCCAAGCTCTGCCCTCAGATTTCACTGGGATTGCTTAGAGCAGTTGAGCTTTATCATATACAAGTGCCAGAAGGATAGAGGTTTCCCAGAAGCAGAAGGTGTGGTTGGAATTAAATCCATCTGCAACTGCTGCTCAGGACTAGGGGCTGAAGCACTGGAAACCTCTCTGCCACTTTTCCTGTTGTGGGTATATACAGTGCCACTGGAGTGGCACAGATTTGCTCATCCTTCCATCAGCTGGATTTTTCAGTGCTCCATAGAGAACAAAAACTGTAGAGGTATTTGTTTGGGGGTTTTATTCTTTTTTCCCTCTCAGTTGTGCTTCTACAGAGAACTCAGTGAACCTGGGTGGTCTTTGCAGAAGTATCACTGTAAGAAATTACTGCCAATCATGCTATCAGTGCAGCACAATTTGTAATCTGAAGGTTGGGATTCACATTAAAGGCTTTGTGCGTAGCTAGTAATGTATTTTATTCCAGATGAAACATGTGGAATGTATTACAAAGAGTCTCCAAGCACTGAGATGTTTCAGCCTGCTTACAATAGTTTTTCAGAGATGCCACTTAGTGGGCAAGGTACTTGTTGTCAGGAAGAAGGGAACAACACAAGCTTGGATGGGAGATCTGGAGGGGCTTGCTTGCACCCAGTGTTACTTGAACTGACATAAAGCCTTGCTGCTTTTCTGCCTGTTGACAAAAGGAATCTTAAGCAATTTCAAAAACCTGCAGAACCTGCTAGATCTCTGCAGAACAAAGGTGACAGAAGGCTTGTGCAGAGCCAAAATTTTACTTACACTGCTTCCTTTCTCTCCCCAGCCAGTGGTTCAGTGTACTGAGTCAAGTCCATGCGTCCACGGAGCAGGAGATCCGGGAGATGCATGATGAGCAGGCAAATCCACAGAATGCTGTGGTAAGTCTAAAGAACTTTTCAAACCAAATATTTTTAGAAAACAGGGGCACCGTGATGGCCACAGCTTTTGAGAGTCACAACCTGCTTTGTTTAAATGTAGTGGTAGCTGTGACACTGGCTAGAGCTTCCACATCCTTGGTCCTGTAGCTGTACCAGGAGAGAGTATTGCTTCTGATTCCTCTCCCGTCATTCACCTTGATGAAAAATGACTGTTGGTTTTGGGGGTGTTTTTTTCTGGTCCACTTCCTTATCACATCACAGTGCATGCTTGATTTTGAAATTTTGCAAAGATGCTGTTAATAAGTAAATTAAAAACCCAAGAGTTAAAAATTCGAGATTTCTCTGATCCTGCATGTATCATTCTGTACATTGGTACATTCTGTACAAGATACATTGGTAATTAATGGAATACATTTGGAACCTAATATCAAGCAAAGGAAAACAAAAACTTCTGCTTAATGGCTTTAGAAGCTTGTTTTGAGGGGATGCTGTTTATATTGGGATGGCAGTTTTCAGTGAAAACTTCAAGCATGTTGGGAAGCGTAGAAAAGAGCAGTTTTTGAGCTGCCTCCATCCTAACTACAAATAATCCTGTACTGGATCTGTTCATCCAAGTCTCTTAGTTTTCCCCTCAGCAGTTTTAATGGTTAAGAGAAGCTGATGCCCAAACCTGCAGTTCATTTTGCTTGATCAAAGCTGCTGCTTCTTTCACGTGTCTCTCAGAAGAGTACTGTGAGTAATGTAATAGTGAATGTCTTCCTCATTTTCTGGTTGGAAATTTGTTTGTAGGGTACACTCGATGTAGGACTAATTGATTCTGTCTGTGCTGCTGACAATCCAGATAGGTAAGTCAGAACCATACCTGGTGACTTTCTTTTTGTCCTTTCTCTAGCCAAAATCAGACACTTTATGCTTTAGTCTCTATATTCTACTGGCCAACCATGTACTAAAATGATTCATTATTGCCTCCCTTTTCATAGTACTGAATACCACATGTTAAAAGATGGAATAGGAATGATAGTACATTTTGTGGGGGCTTCAGTAACTTCCATGACACTGCTTCATACCTGAACTCTTCAGCTCCTAAAGTGATCTAAAACTGGAAGATTAAATATTTCTTTCATTTGTACATGTAATGCTCCTGAAAAAAAGAACAGCTGATTTTTGAGTTCTTTGGTAATGTAGTAGGTAGAAAAATTAATTTTAATTTTTTTTTCTGTTCAGCTTCTCATTCGTGAATGTTGTATTCTTCAGGGATGAAAATTATTTCCCAAGAATAAAAATGTCTTGTAACAAAGAAGACAATGCAGCATAAAAACGACAAAAATGTCAGGATATTCTTAGTTCTTGACCTACTAAAGGTGTTTTGGGAAATAAAACGTAATCTGGGTTCAGACTGTGACTGGTTTATAAGGTTACTGGATGTGAGGTGTTATTTGAACTGTAGGGCTCACTGCAGTTTCTCCTCATTGTGTACATGTGTAAAACAGCTGGTTTTAAGTTAGTGCTTTGTCCTTGGCCTGCCAAAACACTGATACCAGAAGTAACAGTGAATTTACAAGCCCCCATTTCATAAACAATACAACACAAATGTCCAGAGCTTTCACAGTTTGAAGTTAGCATTTCTTCTGCATTAAGCTAATGCAACAAGTTAAGCATCTCTCTTGTATGCATTTTTCACATGGATTTTTTAAGTCTTGTGGAGGGGTTTTGTGTTTTGGTTTGGGGGTTTGCTCCAGGATGAAAAAATTAATGGTAAAGGGTTAAAGCAAGCATTGTAAGCTGAGGAACCTGCCTATCTGATCCAGAGAACCATCAGCACACTTCACTTGGGCTAGTTCTTCATGCTCTAGTGAATCCTGGTGTAGGATTGGGTAAAAGCCAGACTCTCATTAAAAATAGATTGTATTCTCTGTGAATTGGGTTGCACTGCATTAAAAATAAAAGAATCCGTGTTCACATGCTGCTTTACTATAGACCTTTGTATAGTGTAGTTTGTTTTAGCTAATGTAGCTACTGAAGCAGACACTCTAAATAGATCTGACCCTGAAACAGTTCTGATTCACATCCAAAGCTGATTAAAGATTGGAAGTTTTTCTCACCGCAGATTTATTTTGAGATATGACAAGTTGCAGTTTAATGTAAACTTTCCCACCATTCATAGCCCTCGCATTTTGGTGTGAATGTAACATAACTGAGTCTTTTCAAAGGCTTAATACTTTTCTTTAGGTGATAAATAAATAATGCATTAGAGATGGACAGTATTTGAATCGAAAATGCAAACAATGAACAGTTTTTATGGTTATGGGGAGTGAGATAAACAGTATGTATGTTGATTATAAAGGCCATTTCAATTGTCATTTATTTTCATAGACCCAATTCATTTGTGATCATCACTGCTAATCGTGTTCTTCACTGTAATGCTGACACTCCTGAAGAGATGCATCACTGGATAACCCTGCTCCAGAGGTCAAAGGGGGACACTAGAGTGGAGGGACAAGAATTCATTGTGAGGGGTAAGAACTGAGTGGGGCAGTAAAAAGTAAATAACATTTGTTATGCTTTGAAGAGATTGTTCCCACAATACAATGTGGGTAATGTTACCAGCGTGTTACAGCCTCATCTTTGTGTGGTGGAGTTCACTCACAAATTAATACAGCTGAAATTATGTTCTTGCTGTGCCATGTAAGGAAACACTATAATGATGACAAAAGTGTTCTTATAAGATGACACAATAATTCTTCTAGTGAAACATAAAAATCGAAAAGTTTTCGTATTAATTTTATCTTTATAATTTCCTTGTTTCAGACTTTTACTTGATGTTGTTTAATATGTGAGCTTATCAATACACACAATGTTTTTATTGTTTTTGGAAGTATACAACCAACTTTTAGCAACCTACTTTTGTCTAACTCTGTTCAAGAAAAAGAAGGGTGATTCAAATTGTGTCCTTCACAGGGTGGCTACACAAGGAAGTAAAGAACAACCCAAAGATGTCCTCATTAAAACTAAAGAAGCGTTGGTTTGTTTTGACGCACAACTCTTTGGACTACTACAAGAGTTCAGAGAAAAATGCTTTGAAATTGGGTACACTGGTCCTGAACAGCCTCTGCTCAGTGGTCCCACCTGATGAGAAAATCTTCAAAGAAACAGGTAATTGTTTGCTCTTGTTCAAGTATGCCTTCTGTCCTTGTAGCTAGTAATGCAAGAAACTATGCATAAAAATATTTTAAATGGATTATTATGGGTGCAGTTCCATGAACAGACGGGGTTCCCAAGTCACTGAGGTGTTCTACAGGGAATTACGGGGTGAAAAACAAAGGTAATGTACAGAGGAGTAAAATTTGTTCTCGCCAACATTCAAATTATCACAGACTGACACTGCTGCCAAGTTAGTGTGAACACTTACGCTTACACATCAAAGACCTGGGGAAAGACATGGGTAGCACTCTCCTCGTACCTTATTTTATGTGCTGAGGAACTCTGAGGGCCAGCATTGGTGGAGCAGGTATAGGGAGATCCAGAACAAGAGTCCAGTTTGTGGTAACCTACATACTACACCTGAGTCAGCTCCACTGTGCACTTTCAAAACTGGTTTTCAACTCGGCAGCGTCTGTTTGCAAATGAGAAGCGACTGTTGACAGTCCTGTATTATCTCATTGGGGTCACTGACACTTCAAAGAGGCTTTCACTAGAGAAAGATGAAACACATTTCCTTTTATTGAATCTGTTTTTCATAAAAAGCCTATACAATGATGCAGAGAGAGAATTTGAACTGAAATGCTCTTCCTATCATAGTTTCCACTTCATTGGTGTAAAATTAATGATAGATGAGGTAGTTTGTGCTTTGTACCTGTTTGTACGTGTGCCACAGATTATGAAAGACTCCTGAGTAAAAAGCAAGTCTGTCTCAGGTTTTCCTGTTACAGGCAGGACTGGAGAAGTAGGGCCCACAAGCTACAAGGAGCTAACTATTCTACAGTATTAACAGTGTTGTCTTACAGTCATTTTTACTAAGATTACTGGGTAAAACAGGAGGCTGCATGATGCATAGTTGTAGTCTGAGGCTGCTCCTAGGCTTCTTTAAAGGAGAAAATCTCCTTTAATACCACAGTATCTGTGTTATGGTACTTAATAACTCGTACAACTTCAGTTCCTGAAAGACTGCCAGCATGATCCAGGATGCAGCAGTGGGTGTCTGCTGGGCTGCAGCTTGCATGATGACCGATTTTGTGTTGTGCCAGGTTACTGGAACGTGACCGTGTATGGACGCAAACACTGTTACCGTCTCTATACGAAATTGCTTAATGAGGCGACGCGCTGGTCGAGTGCCATCCAGAACGTGATTGACACAAAGGCACCCATTGATACTCCAACTCAGCAGCTTATTCAGGATATTAAGGTAGGCACAAGCAGGATGGCGTGGGGTGAGAAAGAGCGGTTACTTAAATCTTTATTTTGGTTTTGCCGTATTGGACAGTAAAGCAGAAAATTACGTTTTAATTACATGGTGACATGGACTAAAATTGTGAAACCTGAATGTATTCTCTGACCTGATAAAGGAATTTCTATCTAAACAGTAGAAGAGCAAACTTTGAAGTGCAGCTTGGAGGGCAAGAGGGATAACTTTTTTCCATTGAAACAGTAACAAGTTTTACTGGTTTGTGTAACTTGACAGACATGGCTATACCTGGAAGTAAAGCACAGTGTGCAGGTTCATGAGTTTGCAGATGTGTTTGGCTCTGTCCACAGTGAGCAGCACACCAGGATGTGGACTAGACAGCTGTTCTGATTTTTTTTTTTGTCATTATGGTTCTTTTCTTTTTTTATGATAGCATGGGCTAAGCACCTCATATCTCTGTGTGATGAGAAAAATATTCAATTAGTGCTTACTGTTTTATGATCTCATTGGAGACAGTGCATGCACAGCCAGAGAATGTCCTTCTGGAGCTTTTTCCTAATGTGCGTTTACAAGAGAGAATGACGACTCTCACAAGAGACCAAAGAAACAGGCAAGAGGGGAGAACTGCTACTGACCCTTTCCCTTAGAATGCCACCCCTTCTCTCATGGAAAAGACACATTAAGCCCTTGGTTCCAAGACTATGAATGCCATTCTTCAGAGCAGGAGAAATATATGGAAGTTCAGGACTGCTGGAAGACGGCGGTCACACATCTGTCAAACTTGGCCTGAGAAGAACAGTAAGAGCAGTATTTGGATGTCAGTGGTTGCATCAGGTTTACAGAGGCACTTTTTCTGGACTGTTTTGTTTGGTAGCTCCTGCAGTTCCTAGCTGAAAGGCCAGTTAGTTATGCTGGAGAAGTACTTTTAAATAAAACTTGAACACAGATGTCATAATTCCCATTATGAATTACTGGAGTAAAAAAGAAGATAAAATGAAAACACACTTCCAAAATTGTTATGATACTTCGTACTACTTATGATTTTGGTGTCCTGCAGCTCTGCTGTAGTTTGTTTTTTTATGGCACAGATAAAACAAGCCGATCCAAGGCCTGAGGTCAGCAGGTACTAAGCATTCATAGCCCCCAGCATGCCGTGACAGCCACAGCGCCCACAAATGCATTTAGCACCAAATAGTGTTGGTAACACCGATTGCTTGGGTTTTTACAACCAACCTAAGGGCACAAAGCATTGCATTATTCTTAAAGCTGGAACCCAAATCCTGTTTTTTTCTTACCCCAATAGGAAAACTGCCTGAATGCTGATGTGGTTGAACAGATTTATAAGAGGAATCCCATTCTCCGTTACACTCATCATCCATTGCACTCACCGTTACTGCCACTGCCATATGGGGACATCAATCTAAACTGTAAGTTTTCCTATAACAGAACACTTTTTGTTGTGAAAGACTAAACCAGAGGATGGAATTTTTAAGTCTACAGTGAAGTAATGACAGGCAAAATACGTCTTTATAATACAAATAGACAAGTTTCCCCGTGTTCTTTTGAGAGTAGCAGTTTGCCTAGAATAGAGCCATGGGCTTGTGGTGTTCCTGCAGGAAGGTTACAGAAGGGAAAGTTGCTATTGCTTTCAGCAACACAGCTAAGAAGACTGAGTTTGAAAAGTCTTGCACTGAAATAAGCAACTACATCTGATTCATTCAGTCCCCTTGAATCATATTGTCCTCCTCCAATTACTGTTGCTTCCTACCACATGTGGGAAGCTGCAGCAGCCACAGCTTCCAATTAACAGGTGTACATTTTATCAGATGTGATAGGAATCTTTATTTATGGGAAATAACATTTATGAGTGTCTATGGTTTCAAAAAATAATGCTTTGTTTAGTCCTGAAATGAATGTAATAATCTCTTTTAATATTCTCGATTCAAGCACTAATGTAGAAGTCTGTTTTGAATGAATGATTCAGAGCTATTGATGATTGTGAACTTGGTGTCCTTAAAAAGGATTTGGTTAACTTAGTGTGATATGGCACTTCAGCAGTATGACTTGCTCTGGAAGAAAGACTCTCCATCACAAAAAATGATACACCTTTTCAGTTATTAAGTTTGGAACAAATCTGAATAGCAAAACAGCTCATAAAATGAGTTTGCACCATACATTTGAAATGGAAAACAGATTCTAATATCCTGCGTAACAAGGGTCACAGAGTAGCATTAAGCAATTTCCACATTAAGCCTGAGTGCACTTTCATATCTCAGTCTAAGCACGTTGTTTCTAATATTTCTTTTTTAGTGCTGAAAGACAAAGGCTACACAACTCTGCAGGATGAAGCCATCAAGATATTTAATTCTTTACAGCAGCTGGAGTCTATGTCTGATCCCATCCCTATAATCCAAGGTATCCTCCAAACAGGACATGATTTACGACCTCTCCGCGATGAGCTCTACTGTCAGCTCATCAAGCAAACCAACAAAGTGCCTAACCCTGGGAGTGTGGGGAACCTCTATAGTTGGCAAATACTCACCTGCATGAGTTGCACATTTCTGCCCAGCCGCAGCATCCTCAAATATCTCAAGTTTCATCTCAAAAGGTAAGAACCTTTGACCTACTAAAGCACCACAACTTATAACAGTGTTCAGATATCTAGAAGTGAGACTTGCAGATGTATTCTCTTAGCAAACTGGCTATGCCAAATAGTGAATCTAAATAGAAAATGTTGTAGGAAAAGTGTGTATGAGTTGGTCTGGATGGAATTACACTCATTTGAAGCATCAAGCCAAATGCCACAAAGTTGAATGCACACTTGGTTAATGTTGGCAAAAGGGGCACTTCCTGTAACTGTATAAACTTAAACAACTTGCAGCCTGTACCCCCATTCTCAACTGTCCAAACCAACCTGCTAAAAATACTTCATCCTGCTTACCTTAATTTTATGAGGTGTGCATCATGGACATAAAAGAACAGTATCATATTTAAAGATGTATTTGAGGTACAAACGTACGATTCCAAATCTAATTTTAAAATGTTAGTGAACATTAAATAATAATAAATCATTGTTGACAGTTCAGCATTAACCAGAATGTGGAGTTCCTCTCGCTGTGATGCAATGGAAGAATGCAGAGTGTGTCATTAGGAAAGTTAGTCCACCAACAAACTCCATGATTTAAAAGCTTTGTCTGTACTTGGACATGTCAATTAAATAGTGTACTGGATACAGAAATAGTCCCAGGGGAAAAAAAAACCTCTCAAATAAGCAAACTTCACAGACTGGCAGCTTAAAATAATAAGCTTTGTCTCACAGGGTTCGTGACCAGTTTCCAGGAACTGAAATGGAGAAATACGCACTTTTTACTTATGAATCTCTGAAGAAAACCAAATGCAGGGAGTTTGTGCCATCGCGCGATGAAATAGAAGCACTGATTGGCAGGCAGGAGATGACATCCACAGTTTACTGCCACGGTGGGGGCTCCTGTAAGATTACAATCAACTCGCACACTACAGCTGGAGAGGTGAGAAGTGGTGACAAAATGTCTTTGGAACGAAATCAGTGTGCCCCTTTACATGCCCGTCGCAGGCAGCAGTAGCGTTACACTTTGGAAGTACTGGGGCTTTCTGTGTCAGTCTCTCCTTTCCGGGAAGGAAAGGCTTACAGTGCTGTCCCTCCCCGCAGTATCTTCTGGAGAAGTCCCTGCAATAAAAACTGTCTTTGTGCTGCAGAATATTACCCAACTCTAGTTCCTTCTTACAGGAAGAATTACAGGAAAGACCAAGCAATTAGGCAGAGGGCATTACTGGAGTAAATTTAGTAGAGATTGGTGTGCATGAGAGCCAAGCTCCTTCCTAAAACTGGAAGACTCTTGCTGAGTTGGTAAAATACAGGTGTTGTATCTGGCCAGGAGATAGCACGTACCTGTTCTGAAAGAATAAACATTATAGTGGAATTTGACTACAATTAATAAGGCTGATGAGGACAAGTTAATAACATTTTTAGCCTAATGTAAAACCTAGCTCTGATTTTTTTCTAAGTATCTGTCTTACTCTGTGGTACTGCTTTTCCATGCTATGGTTTTTTCATGTGCTTTTTTTCATTAGGTGGTTGAAAAGTTAATTCGTGGCTTGGCCATGGAGGATAGCAGAAATATGTTTGCTTTGTTTGAATACAACGGAACTACTGATAAAGCAATTGAAAGCAGAACCATTGTAGCTGATGTCTTGGCAAAGTTTGAAAAGTAAGTATACCTCTCCTTCTCTCTTCAGTCTAATAAGTAGCAATTAAATAAATTTCCAATGTCAATAATGCTGAATTTTCTCTTTCAAATTTTCTCTTTTCAATTTTCTCTTTCTTGCTTGTTTGTGATGATGCAGCTGAATTACACACATGGCATTTCTGGAATAAAAGGATCTTTCTTTTTTTTTTCCTTAAAAGACTTAACAGCCACCTATCCAGTTATGTTGCTTTTCCTCTGTCGTGACACCAGTAGAGTAATATTTCTCATCACTGTTTCTGCATTTTCTTTTCCACTACTACAAATTTTTCCACCATGACTGGCACTGTGGCTGTGAGAACTGACCTCTGGGCAGTCACTGCCATTCCGACTGTTATTTGAGTTCACATGGAAGTCACCACAATACAGCCCACAACATTTCTTTTACCAGTAAAACTGAAACCACTCATAGCACTGTAGTAAGAAAATGTAATACAAGCCTAAGTACCTGTTTATCATCCTTACGTTGGATGCATGGCAATCAGCACCCTTTATCCACATAAAAACAGGGAAAAAATGGATGTTTTAAGTGCTGTGCAGTTATGTTTTATAACAGGACTTAATAATGTTGCTTTGTTAACACCTGACTTACCTAAAAATCAAAGTTTATTAAGAAAATATGAGTTAAAATCAGTTGACTTGAGAACTGAGTCAACATTTCTAAGTCCTTGATTTTGCTGTAGGCTCCAAATACACAGACACACATAAAGCAAAATTCAGCTGATGCCTTGCTTAGATTCCACAGGTAGCAGTTTAGAAAATAGTTTGATTTCACAGATCTGCTCTCTCTCCCTGTTTGCACAACCACGTAGGCTTGCTGCCGCTGCTGAAGTTGGGGAGATGCACTGGAAGTTTTACTTCAAGCTCTACTGCTTCCTGGACACAGAAAACGTCCCAAAAGATAGCGTGGAATTTGCCTTTATGTTTGAGCAGGTAAAGGACAAAGGTTCTGTTTTGAGGCACTTTTAAGAGGAGGAAGAAAAGCAAAAGGTCTAGGCAGCACAGAGAGAGTTTTGATTTTGCTTCTGTTCAACTAAATGCACTACCACTCAAGCATCAAGAGCAAAGGAGGCAGTTCAGTGGTCAAAATAGGCCAATCCTGACATAAGTGAAGCACATATGTTTTCTCCAGTGTTATGTTACTTACTTCTGCATTAGTTGTCAATTACTTTCTGTACAGTGGTAGAAAAATGGATAACTGGGTATAAGCTGCGTAAAAAAAAATAATACTTGCTTTTAATTTTCCTCTTCTTAAACCATTTTCTGAAGAATTTGTAAGAAATAAAGTGAAAAAAAGTGTAACTGGCAACAAGTTAATTAGTAAGACACTGATGCTGGCAACTGTACAGAACTAATTGAGAATAGCCTTTTATCTTTTCAAAAACTAATCGTTTCATAGGTAACGTAGTATAATCAGTCCACTCTCAGCAGTAACTCTAAGACATCTATGATGAACAGAAATCCACTTAATGGACATGCTCAGCTCAGAATGAGGCTACATTGCAAAACATAAAATAAGTTAAATTGATTTACAATGAAAATTAAATGCATCAGCAGCTGGATTTGTATTATATCAATCCCTGTAGTTACTCAGAAATTCACTGATGGCATTTATTACTGTTGATTGACCTTCTCCTGTTCTACTGTATTGCAAATGATTAAAAATTCTTCCAGTAATCAGCTTCTTTCAGGACACAGATAAAGATTTCTGTATAAGGTTAAGATTTCTGTTCTCTGGCTCTTTGCAATGCCAAGACACTGACATTCTGTTGGCGAGCAAGACTGATGCGATCAAGAACTGACGTACCTCAATCTTCATATATTTGAAAGGTTTTCCCCTTCTACATCTTCCCTGTCATGGAGTATTTCTTCCTTGTTCAGTTTGGGTTTTAAGGCACCTTATTACATCACGGGTCTACCAAAAGTCTCCTTCCAGAGCCCACTGCTGTAGCTTGGTCCAGAACTGCTTAGTGTTGGCTGAAGGATCTGGGCAATAGGTCGCCTTGGAAACATGGCCATCCTGTCTGTCTGTTGTTACCTCTAGAGGAGTCATCCGCTGCCTCTCTTTGGGATGAAGTTCAAACAGCAAGAAGAAGATCTCTGAGAGCTCTGCCTCCAATCTGCTACGTTACATTATTGGCTTAAGAGGCAGATTCCGGCAGATTTCTGTATGAGCAGCTACAACAAGCACATTTGCTGAAGCAGATTGTTTTCACGCAGCATTCTGTGCTGACTAGCGTTTAGCCAAATACTTTATGTCCTGCCAAAACCAGTAGTATTTGTTATAAAGCATGATACTCAATCCCTACCAGCAATATTACAGCAATGCCTTGAAGAGGTAACATTACATTCTAACATCAATTCTGTTCTATTTTTTCTAATTATCTGCTTTTGATGTCAGTCATCAACTTTTTTCAGGCAATTATGAAAATTCCCTTTTGTCATCAGTTTTAATTCTGCAGTCTCCATTATTTTAAACTCTCAAACCTTTAATAATAATAATAAGGCACTGAAGAAAATCTTTTGGTTCTTCTTCCTCATTAAAATATTGTCCTTCCATTTCTAAAAGACAGCTCTTTCTTGTGTACAATCTCAAGTAAACCATTTTGCATGTTTAAAGGCACATTTTGTACACCTAAATGAACTAGTTGTTATTTAGCTGTGAATTATCTCTGTGTGTTTTCTAAACTTGCAATTCCTGGATCTCTAGACACGATGTGTGTCTCTACTAGTTTCCTCTACTGCTGTCACATGGAAGAAAACACCTAGCTGCTGTGCATTTCCACAGGTTTGAATGAGTGTGCAGAGAGCTGGGATTCTGAAGAGACTTCTTGGATCAGAATCTCATCCCTGACGCTACAGAGCACTGTAATATGTAGATGCTGTACTAACTTGATTTGGGATCCATTGAAGATTTATTGTTTCCCCCTCAGTAAAATTAAAAAGCTGTCCTAGAGCTTGGCTTGTTTGGCTGGAAACATCCGTTTTCACAGCTAGATTATTGATAGCAGTAAGCAAATCTAGGGACTTGTTTCTTCCTAATGCAATTGAACATAGAGCTTCTCTTCAATCAGCTGTTTAGATCCCCTTTACATTTTATTTTCCTTTTTCATAGTTCAGTTACTCTTAGATATGGGAGCTCACTAAAAGCTGTCCTAGTAAAAGTAATTCCCATTTAGCAGGTTCCTCAGTTGCTTGCAGTTCTTCTGGTAAACCCAGTCTTATCCAGCTTAAATTTGCCAAGAGATTTACCCCATTTGATTTATTTAATGGATCATTTATTTCAGGTCCTGAGTTTGCCTGAGAGTAAATCTACTCCCCTTGTTTCTCAGATTTCTTTCAAAGGCTGCTTTATAAAAATCTACCTCTTTTCCCCTTGGCAGGCTCACGAAGCAGTGATTAAAGGACATTATCCTGCTCCTGAAGAAACCCTCCAGGTCCTTGCAGCTTTGCGTCTTCAGTACCTTCAGGGAGATTACACTGTGCACACCACCGTACCAGAACTGGAGGAAGTCTATCCCTTGCAAAAGCTGAAGTCTAGGATTACACAGTCTACAAAAACATTTACTGCTTCAGAGAAGGCCGAGAAGAAACGAGCCAGCTTTCTTGAAGGAACACTGAGGAGGAGTTTCCGCAGTGGCTCTGTCAGCAAACAGAAGGTTGAGGAGGATCAGATGTTAGACATGTGGGTCAAAGAGGAAATCTCAGCTTCCAGGACTAGTATTATTGACAAATGGAAAAAACTCCAGAGGATGAATCAGGAGCAGGCCATGGCAAAGTACATGGCTTTGATTAAGGAATGGCCTGGCTATGGTTCAACACTCTTTGATGTAGAGGTAAGACCATATGAACATTCAAACTACAGCTTACACTGCATAGGTGATGATTTCATTTCAGAGCAGTGAAACCATAAATACAGTATCACAATGCTCAGACAGCTGATGTAATAAACTTTGAGCTATTAAAAGCCTACTCCCATTAGCAAGCACTGCAGCTATTTAAATCCACTAGTTAACTATAAAATAGAGGGACAGAATGCTACCCTGACAGGCTGCAAACAAGTATAAGAAGTGTAAAAGGCTACATTCAAAGAGGGACAAGCAATATGCACTTTTTAACAAATGCTTACAGACAAGAACATCAACAGCAAGTGTTGTGTGGCTCCTGCTGTTCCCCTTGCTGTTAATTTACATTTTTTTCTCTAGTGTAAAGAAGGGGGATTCCCACAGGAGTTGTGGCTCGGAGTCAGCGCTGATGCAGTTTCTGTCTACAAGCGTGGGGAAGGAAGGCCTCTGGAGGTGTTCCAGTACGAACATATCTTGTCATTTGGTGCTCCACTTGCCAACACCTACAAGATTGTGGTGGATGAAAGAGAACTGCTTTTTGAAACCAGTGAGGTAAGAGCAAGGTAGTTTTGTTATTGTGATCTTCCTGTTCCGATAGCCAGGCCACTTAGTAATTCAAGTAATGGCTACAATTGTTAGAGATTTCTTCAAGATCCCTGTAAAGCTAAAGGGAAGACAGACTGACAGAATGGATAGAAGTGCTGAGTATTTTTATTTGTTTCACTGCAAAAGGGTTTGGTTGAAAGCTTGACAGTTTTATATTGTTAGTGTCCAAAGAAATTCATTCACATACTGTTACCTTGGTAAGAACTGTGCTCTTCATGCTCTTGGCAGGTGGTTGACATTGCAAAGCTGATGAAAGCTTACATCAGTATGATCGTGAAAAAACGCTACAGCACCTCTCGATCCGTGAGTAGTCATGGAAGTCAGGGCAGCTCCAGGTGAAAACAAAACCAGTTCTACTGCGCCCTGAATAGAATATATCGCTCCTTGGCCTCAGAACGACCCGGGGACATCGATCAACTTGGTTGACAAGCTAACCAAGAACCAGAGTTTCAACGGAAAATATCTTCAAACAATGTGTTTAGAGAGACCACAGGGGGGGCAGGGGAAAATCAACTGAAACAGTCACATACTAGAACTGCTGGCTCATTCAAAACTTTCCAAAGCATTATTACCTTCAGCTGATGTAACAAATGCCTTAAGACTCGATCCACTGCAATTCAAGCAGTAATAAGTGCCTTACAATATTAAGCCTAACTTGTATTGTCCTAAAATTGCTGATAAAAGTCAAGAGGATTTCCTTTGTCCTTTCAGAACACTGAAAACAAAGTTATATTCATCCATTCTGCACTAATCTACTGGCCTGTATACAGTTGGGAAGGGGGAGGGAAGAAGAGCAAGGTATATTTTTTTGGAGCGCTGCTGGCAGCCTTCCTGATGGACGCCAACACTTTGTTTCCTCTTGCTTCCATGGATGTGCACGCGTATTTGAGCTGTCAGTAAAATTTGACGAATTTTATTCTGTATTTCACAAGTCTTTTGAAGCAAAGGGAATAAGTATGTGCAATGGTGTAAACAGTCTTTCTGTACATTTTAATAGTTCAGAGTTATAGTTGTTACAGTTGTATGGTTACTTTATAAGCAGTTTTATTAACAATTCCAAAATTTTCATACATTGATTTTACTATTGCAAATATGTATTGCCATATAAGTAGCAGAAGTCTGCATTCTGTATCTTCTGTATGATAAAGAGAGATGTAGCTGAGAATATTTATAGACTACCCTAATATGGAAATACAGTTATCAGTTCAATTCTCCATAATGTCATCTTAAGTTTTTAATATTAATTTTTTCTTTGAAAGACATCACTGTTTTATACTTCTGGCTGGACTCTTCAACCCAGACTGACTGCCAAAGGCCAGAGCCCTTCAGAGATGACAAGAGAACTCAATACAATGCAAGTGTTGATACAGAACTGAAAATAGAGTTCTCTATTTTACCTGGTTGCCTGATGAAGGTTCTTGACAGTACCCTGTAAATAAATTGGGGAATATCAGCTAATAATAATTTGATTTTGGACTTCTATTTTTGTACAGAAATACTGTAATATAAGGCAAAACTTTGTTCAAAGGTATCTTTTTGTCCACAGCAGAAAAAAAAGAAAAAAAGAAACCTGAAAAACCTTAATGTTGTTAAAAACCTCAGCCTTTAAAGAATCATGCCTACTTACTGGGAAAAAAAAGTCCAGCAATAAAGAAAATATATGTAATGCGTTCTGTTTCTATTTCATACTGAGTCAGACTTGCAACAAAACCCTAATTTCATCTGTCTTCTCGGGAGTCAAGCCTACAGCATAGGCTACATCTATGTGTGTGTGTGTGTGTGTGCTTTTGCTTGGAAAGGTGCATGTGCTGCGTGTTGTTCTGGGGCAGATGCCCTTGCCCGTGCATTGTGTCTTTATATGACATAGAGGGAAGGACTGCTGAACAATTCCACGCCACAGGGAATGTGCAAGTAAAGCTTTTGCTATTTATGTAGCCCTGATGAAAGATGGCTTGTTTTTATTAGCCAGCCACATCATGGCAGTGCAGCATGCACTGCCTTCATAGTGCACATAGCCTTTGTAGACTACAAGGCTTGCTCTGAGAAATCCTCCACCCTCCTCCCAAATGCCAGATACTTTCAGTCACTCCATCTGTGACACCACCCCTCAGTCCCTAAAGGTTTGCAAAATCACACTACTAATTTCATACCCCCACTCTCCCAGAAAAGGTGAACTTAATTTAAGGAAGACAAGAAGAATAAAAGAAACTGTAACTTCAGTATGTATAGTTACACACACACAGGGTATCTGAGACTGACTTTTTTTTTTTCCCCCCATATGCAAGTTGTTTAAAAAGAATTTAGCTGCTCCTAGCAAGGCATCCTTGGAATGACAGTTTATACATTTCAGCCCACACAGCAAAAAAGTTCACTTTTGCCTTTGTGTAAAGCACGCTCAGAAAAGTCCCTGCACATCATCATAATCAGTAATTGGTACAAAACCCCTGGTGACAGTCTTGTACAGGGTCACAGTCTTGAGCAGCAGACACCACTACCTGATTCATTTGCCTCCAGACTGACTCCTGGGTGCTCTCAACCATTAGAAGGGATGTTTGCTCTTGGTCAGTACACAGAAGTGCCTGTCACTACGTCACTGTAATTAAGAGCTTCTCTTCGTTCATGCTGAGTCTATCAACCTGCCATGCAAATCTTAGTCCAGTTACTGTTACTGAGGCAAAGGAAAAAAATGATAATTGTCAATACTCAACAGAAAGAATGCACAAATTATCAAAATAAATACAACATAATAGGCACTCCTGGGTTTGGAAGTGAGAATGCCTCTCCGTGCACTTGGAGCTGGCCCCAGTTGTGGTATTGCCACTTGTTCCCCTCTGGAAGATCTGCCACCCCCAGGTGGTTACACCAGCTCTGTCAAAAACCCTCCAGGAGCACACACGGGGTTCCTGCACCCTTGGACTGCATCTGGTGGAGCACAGGCACACCAAGGAGAGCCCAGGAGACAGCCAGGCACCCAGCAAGAGCACAAGGCTGGGCAGAAACCATGCAGTCAGGCCAGGGAACAGTGTCAGCTGCAAAGAAATAAAATTGTAAAGCTTCATCTTAGTATGCCCTTAAATCATAAAATTGCTCAATGGTTTGCATTGGAAGGGACCTTAAAGATCGTTTAATTCCACCCCCCTTGCTGTGGGCAGGGACACACCTTCCACTAGACCAGGTTGCTCAGGGCCCCATCCAGCCTGGCATTGAACACTTCCAGATATGGGGCATCCACAGCTTCTCTGGGCAGCCTGTTCAGTGCCTCACCACCCTCACAGTAAAGAGTTTCTAATACCTAATCTAAACCTGCCCTCTCTCAGTCTGAAGCGATTCCCCCTTGTTCTGTCATTACATGGCCTTATAAAAGCTCCTGCTCCAGCTCTCTTGCAGTCCCCTGTAGGTACTGGAAGGCTGCTCTAAAGCCTCCCTGGAGCCTTTACCAAGTGTCCCAGCCTGTCTTCATAAAAGAGGTGTTCCATCCCTCTAATCATCTCTGTGGCCCTCTTCTGGACTTAGCTGGCCATGCCTCAGTTCCTCCTACATCTTCAGGCTTCTGTCTAGCGCTTTCCCTGTGCCTCACAGTACAATACATCCGTTTGTCAGGGTGCCAGAATTCTTAATAAACTTAATTACAGAAGCTATGCAGAGGAAATTACTTCACTCCAGAAGTGTTGCATCAGAAAGCTGGGTTTCAAGCCCCACGTTTCTGAGGCATTACACGTCCTCACAGGTCTGCACCAGCACAAATGCCCAACACAGGCACGCTACAGCACTGCCAGTCATGCTGGCCCAAGTCCATTTTACAGAAATATGGCCAGAACAGTGTCAGCTTTTTCAGTGCTGACAGACTATTTCTCACACAGCACACGCACTCCACATCATTTATGACTCTGTGAAGTAATTACAAAAGGGTACCAACCACACATGACAGCACTGTCCTGAATAAAACTAATTCTTTGTGGAGCCCAGCCCTGGAAAGTCACTGCATTTCACTCCACAACCTCCCATCACATCTCAACAGACACGAGGCCTTTGGCGCAATACAAAAATTCCCTGTGCCACAGCAGCCCTGAGAAGCCAGCAGAAGAGGGCAGCAGCGATCCGAGGAAGTGAACTATACAGCGAGTGGTTCCATCTGTAGTACGGATTTACCCGGTCTTCATCAAGAGGTTGGGGTAGGAGAAGGAACAGGGAGGGAGTCTTCTCATTATTCTTGCTTTCCGCCTGTCACAAAAAAACTGTCTGAGGTCGCTCAAAGAGTCACCAGCCAAAAGGTACCAGCAAAAGCAGGTTTAATATTAAAGTGAAAGTGTGACTAAATTGGTGTAAAGGCTTGCCCTACTACTTACTATATGGTTAAAGCACACAGAGAAAAATCGGACTAAAATATGAAATCAATCAATCTAAAATCAACCAAAAGTAATCTACATGGAGGCTGGGGATGGCAAAAGGGTAAGAATGAGAAAGGGTAAGAGTAAAAAGGAATGAGGGAGACCTACCCATTGAGTCACGAGGTTCAGAGTGGACCCCTTTGCCAAGTTTAGTCTCAGACGTGACCAGTGGTTTAGGCCTAAAGGTTTAAACAGCACTTAAACTTAGCAGTGCTTAATTGATAGCCTAATTTAAACAATTTAACAGAAGATTCTATAGAATTTACTACAGGCATGGCAGGAACTCACTTATAGGCCCGACTTACTTACTATTCTAACATATTTAAGAATCTAAGAGACCAATATTCATAGTACATTTGCAGTATTTCCCCATCCATGCTACCACAATCAGATGTCTACCTACAGTGCCAGTATCCAGTTTTCTCTAGCTGGGCATTACTTAGCCCCTCCTCATTAGGAACTTCTCAGTTTGATAAACCTAACATTGCACCCATGTGTCCTTTCCACAGATTGCCACAAAGAATTTCTGCCTTTCACCCTCAAATGAAATTACCACTTTAGTACTGACCCTTGCCAAATCACAGATACATAATCTGCCCTCATCTAGCCTTTGCTGTGGAGACCAGTGTTTGTAGCACTCTCCCTGGAAGCAGCTGGGGGTGCAGTTCTGGCTGCTTAGACAGCAAACATTCTCTACGCTTAATTGGTGTCAGTTTTCCATGCCCCACGCTTCTTCCCCCTTTGAGAATCTTGATCTTTTGGACTACAGCTTCTAAACCATGCACAATGCCAAACATCAACTCCTGACAGATCACTCACATAGCTGCATCTAAAAAGTAAGTTCATAAAGTCAATAATCAAATGCAGCTAATTCCTTTCCACAATATCTAAAGGCAAGCATTGTACAGTTTTACAATACTAATGTTTTTACTTAGATCACTCTCTACCAGTAAAGCCAAAATGTCCAAACTTGCTGATTCACAGTGGTTTTGATTCTTCCTCGCCAATTACAACTCCTGAATGAGCTTACCTGTTTCATAAATTCTAAACAATTGCTAGATTAAAAAAGGTTGCTGGCCTGCTTGGCCTGCTCTCCAGCAAAGTTGACCGAAGAGTGGAGCTAAACCTATAAAGTCATTATCGACTCTCCACCACATATAATCAAACAGGTAATGCCATCTAAGAGATTACAGTAATTAGGTCCAAAATTAGATCCATGAAAATCAATTATTCTTACTGATCTTTTACATGGCATGATATACAGACAAGAAGATCCACATAGTTTGGTGTTCAATACAGTTTGGTGTTAAACACCTGTAAATTGTTGCATAAATATTTTATGAGAGTGCTGTACAGTACTATTTCTGGGCTAAAACCACTTGTTTTAAGTGGCTTAACTGGCTTTGACAATAGCTGTTCAGCCATACATTTTATTCTTTAAACTCCCTTGTCCCGAGTCCTAAACAGTGACATCAGAAATACTATCCTTTCTAATAACTCAAGACATATGGATGTTTATAATTGCTAAAATAAGTGTACACAATTGCTACATTAGCTCAATTCTATAAAACCTGAGTTCAGAAAAGAACAACACTGCATTTGAGCATGGAATGTTTACTACTGTCCTCACACACTTTTACCAAACATAAAGGAATATCTGATGTGGGAGATATCAGAGCTTCCTGATCATGATCTCTGTTCCAGAAAATATAAAATCGAAGCATTATTCTTCCATACATTACTTCATTGTTGAGTTCTGCTCCTAAAGCTTTGTGTTCATGGGCATTGAGAAGCATAACCTCTAGCAGTGAGGAAAAAAAATCCCAAACACTAGCATTTCTGAATAAGAAGCAGCATCAACACTCTTGGTTTTGTCACTTGTGTTAAATGTTTCATCTTATACCACCTGGTATGACGCACCTTGTGTGGGGTTTGCATGGCAAAGCTCTGGTAGTGGCAGGGGGAAGAAGGAGGGGAACCATGGGAGTGGCTTCTGTGAAAAGCTGCCAGAAGCTTTCCCTGTGTCTGCAGAGCCAGTGCCTGCCAGCTCCAAGACAGACCAGCTGCTGGCCAAAGCCAAGCACATCAGTGATGGTGACAGAACCTCTGGGATAACATACTTAAGAAGGGGGAACAACCTGCTGTGCAACAGCAGGTGAGAGACATGCTGGAGAACATGTGGGAGAAACAACACTGCTGGCACCAAGGTCAGTGAAGAAGGCAGCGAGGACGTGCTCTGGTCACTGCAGCAGAGATTCCCCTGCAGCCCGTGGTGCAGCCCACGGTGGGGCAGCTGTGCCCCTGCAGCCCATGGAGGCCCACGGCAGAGCAGAGATCCACCTGCAGCCAGGGGAGGACCCCATGCTGGAGCAAGTGGATACCCAAATGAAGCTGTGACCTTCAGGGAAACCCACACTAGAGCAGCTTTAGGGGCAGGACTTGTGACCCCCACAGGGGATCCACACTGGAGCAGCCTGCTTCTGAAGGACTGCAGCACATGGAAGGGACCTCTGCTGGAGCAGGGGAGGAGTGTGAGGAGTCCTCCCCCTGAGGAGGAAGGAGCAGCAGAGACAATGTGTGATGAACTGACCTCAGCCCCCATTTCCTGTTCCCCTGCACTGCTGTGAGGAGGAGGAGGATGAGAAGTCAGGAGTAAAGTTAAGCTTAGGAAGAAGGGAGGCATGGGGGGGAGGTGTTTGGAAAGCAATTTTAAGATTTGGTTTTATTTCTCGTGATTTGATTGGTAACTAAACTCATTTCCCAGCACTGAGTCGGTTTTGCCTATGACGGTAACTGGTGAGTGATCTCTCCCTGTCCTCAGACTGCTGAGCCTTTCTTTATATTTTCTCTCCTCTGCACAGTTAAGGAGGGGAGTTATGGAGTGGCTGTGTGGGCACCTGGCACACAGCCACCGTCAAGCCACCACATAGTTTTATCTTACAAGGTCAGTCAGGTCCCATGTATTCCAACTGCCCAACAGATAAATATTTCAGTGGAACACAAGAGCATTTTGAAATGCACAGACTCGTACATAAAATTCTTTAAAGACGTGTGACAGTCCTAATTGTATTTTGCATATTACAGGGCAACACTTAATGCGCTCTTGCTCCATAGTTAAATATTATATTACAGTTAAATAAAATAACTAAGAGCTTGGCATGTATTTTCAAACATATTCCTCAGTAGAGACCTGAGGAATGCTGCAAAGGCTAAGAGGAGAAAACTGTTTGCCAATTATTAATTGGAAAGTTATTCTACACTTAAATGGTAACTAGAAAAGATATCAGAGTTTAGTGAAAAGACGCAGGAGAAATTGCACAAAAGCATGCATGAAGCTTCAGGATGAAATACGATTAACTAAAAGTGCATGGTATGTATGTTACCTGTGACACCAGTCTTTAAAGAGTTTTAAGGGATCTAGGCAACTAAAGACTTTTAATGTTAACCACTCAATATTATAATAAAGCATATAATTAGTGGACACCTGAAGAAATGATCTATTGGGAAGAGGCAGCATAGGTTCTGATTAATAAAGCTCTGCCCTAGAAGTCTGCTGAAGTTCTTTGACAGATCTCTGAATGAGGGCAGTCTGGTTTACCTGGATTTCAAAAAGGGTTTTGGCAAAATTCATCACCTAAGGCTTAAAAAAAGGTATGTATCCACATAAGAAGCCCTGATGTGGATAAATAATTGGCTAGAAGGTAGGGAACAGACAGTAAGAGCAAACAATCCATTCCAAACAAAGGAAGGAGATCATTCCTGAGGTTCGTGAGAGGCTCTAAGATCTTCAGCCTATTGAACAATGAACTGGAAAAATGATGAAGAGCAAGCTTAGAGTTCAGTGATGACATCAAGTTACTCAGGAAAGTCAGGATAAGGGCAGACTGAAAAAACCTGCATGACTTTACAAAACTGAATAATTGTCCAATGAAATGCAAAAAATTCCAAGAAGATAAAGTGAGGCAGGTGATGTGAGGGGGGAAGCCCAGTATCAGAACGAGCTGTATGGCAGGCTCTGAAGTGAACATTAGCACAAAACAACAGCAGTGTTGTTTCTCTCACATGTTCTCCTTCCTGTCTCCCACCTGCTCTTGCACAGCAGGTTTTTTCCCCTTCTTAAATATGTAATTAATGACGTTTCATTCGTTACAGAAGGAAAAAAAAAAGAAAAATAAAGAAAAACAGGAAAGCAGTCCTTAGAAATTATTACAAAAGCAAACCAGAGCACAGTGTTACAAAACAATTCAAATCTATGATCTGTTCCTTCTTCAAACAAATGCAGAGATGATGTGACTAGAACCACGCAAGAAAGTTGTTTCTTGTTGAGAAATCTTCTTATATCAGTTATAGAACTGAAAAAAATTCAGGAAAAGGGAAGGTGGATGTCCAAAGTCACACCTTATTAAGAGTGACTAAGACACAATTCTTCAGCCTCAAAGCAGAGACAAGTTAGAAAGTGCCACAGGCATGACTGGACACAGAGTCAATAATCGTGCACTAATTATGGGTCATCAGTAGGACAAGAGAAGCAATTCTTCCCCTCCTTCTACCATTTGTGAGACCACATATGGAATACTTTGTCCAGTTTGGGACAGCCCAAGACAGGACAGACGCTGACATACTGGAAGGAGTCCGGAGGGCCCCTGGAAGCTCAGTGGCACACAGCTGATGACACAGAAGGAAAGGCTGGGAGAGTCGGGTTCGCTCACTGTGGAGGACAGAGGCTAACAGGGATCGAGTTGCAGAGTACCTGATGTGTGGTTCTAGAATGGATGGGGACAGAGCCCTCCCCTATGAGGTGCAAAACCAAATTAGAGGAAATGGGTGAAACAAGAAATTTTGAATAGATAATAAGAAAATATTCTTCACAATGGATGTGGCCAAATGTACAAACAGGTTGCCCAGAGTGCATTGCAGCATCTCCAGCCCTCAGAGCTGTTCAGAGCTAATCTGGGCATGACACAGAGCAACATGTCACAGCCAAGTAACAGGGGTGCTGAGAGCGTATGTGGGGACAAAGGTCAGACCCAATGTCTTAAAGGCCTTCTTTCCAAACTAACCTAGTGTGTGATCCTGTGATGAAATGAAGCTAATGGAAAACAAGCTTAAACAGAAAAGAAAAAGGAGGGAAAATCATTCCATTTTGAGCTGGAATCCCCAACTGAATTCAATAGTTACTCTATGATGACATCAGCATTTTCAAACACATTTCAGAAGCATTAGAATCCTTTGATATTCGTAAGCTCCTTTGAAACAACCACTTACAAAGCTTTCTCCTTGATTTTCATCCATCATTTACACTGTAGTCCCTGGCACCAGACCCGCAGTCCCTAACCTAATTCTGTGCATTACAGCTCACACATGCAACTGTGCACTGGTTGCTAGTCCTAGTTTTTCCCATCCCAAACTCAAACTGCAAACAAACCCTCTAAACCCTGGCAGGCAAAACATCAAAGTACAGGAAGATCAAAGCCAGCCAACCTATTTACTACTATTTTTTTCTGAAAAAGACTTCTAAACTTTCAGTGGCTGGGAATGAAGCATCCATTTCTTCTCTCACACTAATGTTTATACCAGAGTGCTTGCAGTAAAATCATTCATATAAACCAAGCCCAAGAAAAATCGACAGTGTAAAAAAGAACTGGCATCCATCAAGCGTTCTTTTTTTCCATCAGCCAAATTATAAAACCTATTCTGGAAGAGCTTTTCACTAATTTCTGTTCATATCCTTCAGGGTATAGATCAGGAAAGCAGAGGCCAGTAATCTAGAATGGATGCAAGTTTAATCAAAATCCAAATGAGTTCCCATATCTGTAGTCTACTCTTTCCACTGAAACCTCACCTCATCCTCCCCACCCCCAGATTCCATCCCCCCTTTTCCGAGGAGAGGGGGAATTTTTGAACTCCAGTGACTGAAGGGAGTGTCACAGAGAGTAAAAACTGAGGGCAGAGAGAACATACAATCATCCTCAAATGTTTAAAAAAAGAAGTGGAATATTGGTAAGGGAGGATTGCCTCAAACCTGCCATGGTTATATTCCTTAGGGCAGTGGGATTATGTTGCCATTATCCTATGGCTGGTAAAACCCAAATTTTAACATTTTACCCCAGTGTGCTTTCTGAGTCTAACTATCCCATGGTCACTTTAAAAGTGCACGAGGAACATCTGAGTCCTTTCCAGGCTTACCTAATAACTGTTTGGAGTTAGCTAGATTTGGATGCTGGATAGGACCGCCCACATTACTGAAATAACTGAATGCTAGCAAGGGAAAGCAATTTGCCGCTGGCTAAACTGAGGATGGTTTTTGCAAGTTATGGGCAGTGTTCACTAGAGCAGCAGTTTGGCATCCTGCAATGACCTGAAAAAGGGGTAACTATAGGAGAAACTCCCTTGTTTGTGCCCATCTCTCTACCTCCCTTTCCTTCTTGCAAGAAGACTGTTTTTACTCCTGTGGACTGTTAAGATTCCCTGCTAAGATTCCCTCTACTTCCACTCTCAAAACCAGGGAAGCAAACAACTACTACTCAGCCTAGGAAAGCATGAGATGCCCAAGTGACAGCAGGAGGAGTGCTCAGTAACTGTGAGCAGCTGCTTGCACACATAGGAGACAGCTGCCTGCTTTCCAGCACAGGGACAACACCCTGTTTTGACAAAGTCTTTTCAGGACAAACTTCTATTCATCAGCACAAAAGTGAAGCAAGAGAACAAAGTGTTTCTCCAGCCTTGGTGCAACTACTTCCCTTTCTTTTCCATGTGTGTTTTAGGCTACTAGAGGAGCCTGTCTCTTTCCTTTTGCTCTCTCAGACTTTCACAGACAACACTTAATCACATTTTAGCTGGGTTTATTATTCATGTAGGTCTGCCTAGGTTCTTAGACATAAGAGCATAGAAGTATAACTAATTAGCATAAAACTAAAGTGTCCTTTAGAAAAATGTTAATTGCCTGTGTAGAATAACATTCTGTATGTTTCCTCTCAGGTGCAACTCATATGGTATAGAGAGCATGTGGAATAAGAAAAATAGAGTAACTCCTTTCCAAGGCTATTTGGTGAAAACACACAATACACTTGCAATCCACAGTCATTGTTACAACTTAGTGTTGTAATTTTATTTTGTCTTCTTTTGCCTCAGAGAAAAAAAAGACACATTGACCTTCAAGTGAGTATGACTCCTTTTCCATTAAAAAAGCATTCTAACAGGGAGTAACTCAAGCTAGAAACAGATGTCAGCTCCCAATCCAAAATTATTCTTCTTGCTCTTGTAGTAAAAATTATTTTATTTTACACCCTTTATCCTGTGAAACACCTTCAACAATTCCAATTTTTGGCTCTTCTTATTCAGCAACAGATGCTTGAGTGACAATTCTCATCAGGCATGCTCCCCATAATTCAGCTTCCCAGCAGTCACATCAGCTATTATGCACATCACCAGCTTGAACTTCCATCCGGAGTCTGGGGCTGGCCTGGTAGGTGGTAGTGCAGATGACAGGACAGCATGGTATAGATTTTGAGTATGTTTCTTGGATATTTAAGATGTACGTGTAAGCCATCAAACTCCCATAGGCTCCTTTGTGGTCTTAGAAGCTCCCAGCATTATGACAATAGCAATGTACTTCCTTTTTTTTTTTTAGGATTTTGGGGACTGTTACCATAGAATCATGGAATCACAAAATGTCAAGGGGTTGGAATGGACCTTAAAAGATAATTTAGTCTCACCTCCTCTGCCATGGGCAGGGACACCTCCCACTAGACCAAGCTGCTCAAGGCCTTATCCAGCCTGGCTTTGAACGCTGCCAGGGATGGGGCATCCATGACACCCCTGGGCAACCTGTTCCAGTGTCTCACTGCCCTCACAGTAAAGACTTTCTTCCGAATGTCTAACCTAAATTTCCCCTCTTTCAATTTGTACCCATTACCCCTTGTCCTGTCACTACAGTTCCTGACAGAGTCCCTCTCCAGCTTACCTGTAGGCTCCCTTCAGATACTGGAAGAGGAGATCTGCACACAGTCTCCTCTTCTATCGGCTGAACAGCCCCAGCTTCCTCAGCCTGTCTTCGCAGGGAAGGTGCTCCAGCTCTCTTAACTTCATGGCCCTCCTCTGGATGTGCTGCAGCTGCTGCTCGGCTGTGGCACATATACACGAGGAGGAGACGAAGGACAAGTCTCACTGGTAACACTTTCCGGTGAGCTTCACCCACCCAAATCTAGAAAGCAGCTGGGCTGCCCAGCCTTCCCCCAGCAGGGAACCCGAATGCTCATCCCGGTGTCTCCTGCAGCCCGGGAGAGCTCCGGCCAGGGGCGGCAGCCTCGGGCCCGCCCGCTCCCGGCACCGGCACCGCCCCCGCCCGCCGGCACCGCCCCCGCG
>VXBT01001437.1:1365682-1428791 GCA_013400235.1 Oriolus oriolus | reverse complement strand
GGGGGAGACGGGGCTGGCCGTGGGCTGCTGCATCGCGGCGGCGCTGAGCTGGGAGCGGCCCCTCCGCAGCCTGGGCGGCTTCGTCTGCGCCAACCTGCTCTTCTGGTGAGCCAGCCGGTCGGGGTGGGCGCCGGGATCGGGGTCGGGACCGCCCCCCGGGATGGGAAAGCCCCCGCCCGGCCCGCGCCGCCCCGCCCGGCACGGGCGTCTCCTCCCGCGCCCTGCGCTTCCCTCGGCCCCCGGGAGGAGCGTTCGCCCCCCTGCCCTCCTCTCCCGAGCGCCCTTCGCGGGGAGCTGACCCGCGCCCCCAGTCCTCCGTGCCAGGGAAGGTCCTGCTTTTCGCTTCACCTGCGCCACGGCATTCCCTGCCCCCAGCCGCCGCTCCGGCTCTGGCCGTGGCCCTCGCGCTGAGTGCATCTGCTTGGTCGGGTTCCTTCACCCTCGGTGTGTGCCCCAGCCCCGCGCACACACACGTTCTGCCCCCGTTTCCCATAGCATGATGTGTGATGATGATGATGATGAAGAGGAGTCTCGAATGGAAGCTGAGCAGGGCGGCTGCAGGACACCCCGCCGAGAACTCGCATTTGTCACAGCCGAGATGAGCCGCGGGCCCGCATTTCCGTGCAGAGTTTTGAAACCTGCTGAAATCAGGCCCCGAGCCCATCGGTAGTGCTGTGCTGGTGCCCTGGTCCAGTACTTTAGAGTTCACTTTGCGTATATGCACTTTTCCAAATTGGTGGCCTACTTAGTGGAGTCTTTGTGAAGTGGACAGCCGGAATGTTACTGCAGTGCACCAGTTCTCTTTTTGGACTAAGCTTTTTGTAGTCGGAGACAGTTTTGTCGAGTAAACCCCAGAGATTAACATAGGGATGTGTTCATTGCTGTGTTTGTCTTGTCTCTCCTGTTAATTTCTGTAGGAAAAAACTTGTCTTTCTATGTGAAACTTCCTCTGGGCTTTCCCCTGATCTTAGGTTTTGTTAATGCCTATGTTTTTTGCTTTCTGATCTAAAATGTTGCTGTATGCCTGCTTGATCATGCAGAGTGATTTATAAATTAGTGCTCTGTCTAATAATACTGCAGAGGCTCTTAAGACTGAATTGTGTTTTCTTTCCTGTGGCTAGAACTGCCTTCTTTCCTCTTAAGCAAATAAGAGGTAAACAAGCAGTGCAGTGGATTAATAGCAAACTCCTCTTGGTTCTCTGTAACCCTAACAGTGTGATGTTTAAACGTGAGATCCAAGTCATAGAAAGAAAACTTTCTTGTGCTGCACAAGAAAATCTCTGCAAATATTTTCAAAACCATTTTATCCTCTTCGATCCCAGGAGCAGAGCATGCGTGATGTCTAATTTAGGTTGACTTTTATTATCTGTCTTGCTCTTAGGTATCCATGGTAAATCCTTTCCCTGAGAAAGTTACATGGTTTTGCTCTCATTTTCTGCATACTTCAGAGGTCACCTGTTCTTTCAGCCATTTGGAAGAGTCATAATCCTTTATGTTTCTTTTCAGTGTGGCTCTGATAAAATTTTCAGGGACAACATCTAGCAGAATACATTTCCATGTCTCAAGGAATAGTAGCTGCTGGGCAACCGGTTGGCTATTACTTTGTCAAATTTGATCAAAAGCAAAGTATGAAATGCCTGCACTATTCAGTGCCTGTAGGAAGTCTCTTTTGGTAGTCTTACTGGCAACTTGCTATGTGACCAGTATTTGAAGGTATTTTATCAAAATTCATAGTTCGCTCTACCTTGTTACTTTCAAGATGAGTTGGAATAGCAAAAGTCAGGGCACGGACTGCTCACTTTGAGGGTATTGTACCTCAGAAGGAAACTCGCTATCCCAGTGCCAGGGAGTTTTGAGAGGTGTAGACGAACTAGGAAATGTGTAGAAGCAGGAATGATGACCAGTAAACTTCTGTGGTTTGAGAACATCGGGAAAGATCTCGTTGGCAAACCCATGAAATCTGATGCTTTGAAAATTAAACAGTCATTTTAATCTAAGGTCACATTTCCCTGCTTTGGTGTTGGCATGGTGAGTGTTTGCAGTGCAGTCTGTTTGCTGCTTCTCCTTTTCTTGTTTGAGATCCAGCTGGTCAGCCTGGTTTGTGATGACTCAGACAGTCGCTACTGCTTCAGGACTGGGAGCAAGTGTCCACCCCTGCTGCCTGTGAAGTCTCTCCTAACAGGGCTTTGTGCCAGCTGGAGCCTGTAGGTAGAAGGAACATCTCTTAGTTGCCATTTCCTTTGCCTCCTCTTTCTTTGTCGAGTGCCTACAAGTATCCCTGCCCCGTAGGGGCACTCCCAGCCTATACGGCCTCTAATCAGGCTTTCTCGGAGTTGGGGAGTCTGTATTGCTGGATGGGAGACTTCTCCCACTATAGCAGCAACAACGTTGGTGGAAGAGGGAGGTGAGGTTTAATTTTACAGTTTTCTGAATTTTGGAGAAGTAACAGTTCTTCCTCCCATCCATTTAATTTTGTTGGGACTGTTTTCCTCACGGTTAGTTCAGTTCTCGTGTGTACACTCATCAAAATACTTCATGTGTAAACTGTTGCGGTCGGAGCTGCTGAGAGTGAACTGTTTCTCTGGTGTCACAGGTTTTTTTGGGTTTTTTTAATATATTCCATCGTAGTCTCTTTTGTGTTAAAAAATCTCTTAACCATTGTACTGTATATAAATGCATTTTAACAGTTACTACTAAAATACTGTTCTTGTAAGTACAAGAAATTTAGTAACTTAATTTCATTCTGATTTCCTTTATTTTTTAATATTCCTAACAAATTATTGTGCACTCTTTAACAAGAGAGTAGTAAAAGTAGACACAAATCTGGCTACTGGAAAAGCATTTTGCAGTTAACCACCTCCATTATTTATTCACCATGAACAGCTTGAAACCTCTTGCCTCGAATGAACCCTACTGAAAATCTTTAAAATGAACAAGGGTTAAATATATATATTATTTTGCACCTAACCATCTGAAATATGAAATAGATTCTTTTTCTGTATATAGTTTGCAGACTGATGTCAAAATAACACAGGAAAACAAGGTTGGGTTTTTTCCCCTGTTTTATCCCCATTGTACTGAAAAAGTGAGCGATTGGCCCAAGAACAGAGAAACTCTGTGCTGGTGCCAGAGGTTCACTCCAGGTGTTCTAAGTGTTAGGTTGTTGACTGATAACTTTCAGTCTTGGGTTTAATCTTAACCAAATATTAACATTCAGTCCTAGATTTTTAAGCTAGCATTCTGTCCTAATTATTCTCTGTGTATATGGAATACAGGGGATAGTGGCAGCTTTTTGTTCTCCCAATCTGTAATTTTCAATATTTCTGCAAGGTCAGGAGGACAAGTTTATTTTCATTAATTCTGTGCTGTTCCATATCTTTTGTAGCTTGCTGATGCTTATTTCAAATATGTGTTTTCTATCTTCAGATAAATGTTTCAAACCTAAGTACGTTAATGTCTGCAAGGTCAACTCTGTATTACACCAGTTGCATCTGTTCACCAGTTGCCCAATTTCCTGATTTCCCTAGGATTTCTTGGGAGGGGAGGCAGCAGAAAGACTAAGATGTAATAGATCTTTTCTCTTTTCCCGTCTCCTTGTGGAACAAATTTATTGCATTACCCTATTTGCTATTCTCTTCACCAGCCCAAATCCACATTTTTATGAGGATTTCAATATGCCTTCTGAGGCACCAATTCGCACCTTACTGCAGGTCTGTTTTTAACAATGTTACATGATGTTATTGTATGGGCTCAACAAAGTAACTGACCAGCTGTGTAAAATACAAGTATCATTCCTTGATTTAGACAGGTGTGCAGACCTAATTTACCATTAAAAATAGTCTTTTGTCACTATCCATACTCTTATTTTTTATTTGTTTGTTTGGTCTCAGTCCTAGTGAATATTTCCATTGTATGAGAGAAACAAGAGAGAAAACGATATTGCTTATATCTGAATTGGCTGTGTGCATTGCATCAGGTAAAGATTGTGTTTTTTCCAGACAGAAAATCTAATTGCTATTTAAATGTTAGTAACAAAAACACATTCTGAGTTTACAAGTTTGATGTGTTTTGTTTTTAAGTATCCAATTTGTTTTAGGAGTTGTTAATGAAGTGTTTGTTTTGTTTTGAAGTATCCAGTTCAGTGTAAGATTTGTTCCTAAAATGTTTCTTACTTGAAATCTCTGCTTGGCAATGATAAAGTTTACCATGAAGAAATCTCAAAGTACTTTTCATTCATTAATTTGTTCTTTCAGTGTAAGAAAATAGTACTAAGCTAAGCATTTCTTTCATGTATTTGCACACAACTTGTAAATGCTGCCACTACTGTACCTCGATGGACAGCTTCCCTATAAAGCAAGATTTCTGCACATTTAGAGAGCAGTGTCCGTGTACGATGTATGCTTGCATTTTTATTCTTTGCTACAAGAAAGCAACTGACCTTTAAGACATGCAGCAGCCCCTTTTATGTATGTTTGTGGACTGTACATTTTTGTCCACTATTGGCACTGACTGTGGCTACCACTGGAAATGTAGTCTAGGGGAACTACTCAGACAGGACATTCTTGGTGAAAAAATGTAAAATTAGGTGAGGATTGGAAGAAAAGAGATCTTTGAAATCAAAACATAAAGAAAAATACATGAAAATTAACTGAGTTGGAGTAAGGCATGGTATTGACATTCTCAGGCCAGTTTGTAGTATGCTGGCCTTCAGATCACTTAATTAAATTTTTAATATCTTCAAAGTCAGGAGAACACATATGGATTTTTCCTTATAGCACCCAGATGCTAAATATGGTTTTGAATGTGTCTTTGGCTGGCTTTGTTACAGGAAATCTTAGAGCTACATTTTCAGTTGTTTCGGGATTACTTTCCTGAAATCCAGAGTATCAGGATAGCACACAAGTGAATACTCCTGCCTCAAATTCTAATAAGAGTTTATGTCTCTGATCCCTTAAGTAGGAATAGTAGAGCAGGTTAGGTATTGACATTATTCTTTTGTAATGATAATACATTCATTATCAGAAAAGAGAAGAAAAATATTCTGGCAGAGTCAGTTTTTAAATTCACTGTGCATTCACATGAATGGGTTTCTTATGTAGTTGCTAGTTTGTTTCTTCCAGTCTGATAGTCCGAACTTATTTAATTTGCTGCCTTTTGCTAAGTCTTTGTTACTTATTGGTACTGAAATTTATTTTATTACACCCACCTACAGTACAGTAAATTGCTGATATTTCTTCAAGCTTAAAAAAAATGTTTGTGGTTTGTTGTTTTTTGCTTCCTAGAAGGTGATACTCCAAAACACTCTTCCTCGAGTAAAGCTAAAATTCCAGCATCAGCACAAGTTGTGATATAATTTTAGGGTCTACTTGTTTTCACTCAGGCAGTTTTAGGCTTATGTTCACTTTTCCAATACAAATTATGAAAACTTTTGAAGGCTTTAATGGTAGAAAAGTGGAACAGAAAGTTAAATTCATTTGATTTAGTTAGCAAAAATAATTAAAAGCCATTAACAGCTTTTTAGTGACAGTTTGCATACTTTTGGCGGAGAGATTAGTTTACAGGAATGAAAATTGACGTTGTTTAAGAGCCAGATGGTGTTACATAAAAACCTGGACAGCTGACAGCATTTTTCAACCAATAAGATGAAATCAGGATCAGTAAGAAAAGAAATCAAGTGGGGTAGTTGAGGAAAGCGAGCATTGCTGAATAACTTAGGACCAAATCTAGGATGAGGATTTTATGGAAGATGGAAATCCAAAACAAAGGAGAATAGAGGAATTGCAGCATGGCTTATTCTGTCGTGCTGAAACTTACGTATGCTGTGTCTAAAGCAGTTGTCTCAAGAGAGAAATTATAATTTCTTGTTGTATTGCCTCAAAATAATGAGACCTTTCAAATAGTAAGTAGAATTCTGAGAACAATGGACGTTTTAGGGGGATATGCTCTGCTCCATGGTAGATGTTACAGGACTAATGAGAGCATTAAAGAAAAGGAGATTTAGGGCAGCACGGTAGAGGTGCTACTGCTCAAACTGCTGCTACTGTATGAGAAAATGGGATTAAGATTTCTTCTGTACTTTGCCAGAGTACAGGTTAATTAAGGTCATCTGGGCATTTGTCTACAAAAACAAAGGAAGCAAGTTTATTTGATGTTATGTGTTTAAATCAAAATAATGTTAACTTCCGTGGTAATATCATCCCCTGTTTTCACTGATGAAAACAGTAGAATATGATGTCGTGGTAGACTCAGAAGGTATGTAGTTCAGGTAGTTTAAACTTTCTCCTTCTCAATTGTTTTTTATATGCCTGTCTGAATGCAACAGTTTGCAGTAAATCTGATCCAAAAGCCACAAAGATGGAAACATGATTCTAACTGCTGCATTCCTCAAGAGGTTTCCTTGCAAACAGTGTGAGATAATTTTGCAATGTGACATTATTAACTTAATCCTCTTTCCCAGACCACCTATATACTTCCACATGTACCAGATCATAAGCACATTTATCTTTGGTGATTAAATGCAAAGCATTGTAACGATTTTTCTAATGTTTTTTTCTTAGACTTATACTATTCTTTGTTTTATTTAGACTTATTTTTAAGTTTAAGAGCTGGTTTCTTGGGGTAGAGCAAATACACAATTTGCATTCCTGTCCTATGTGTTAACTCGAGTTAGCATTGTCCAGCCGTCTTTGCTTTTGCCTTGAAACCTGTGCACAGACCTTCCAGAGAACTACCCCTTCCACTGATGGCTGTCAAAGTAACAGTAGCTTGAATTTTTGGGAGTCTGTTTCTTAGGACAAGAGATTTATTTATTATTCAAAAATCCTTTTTCCTAGTAAGTTCTAGAAAGTTTTCTAAAGAAAAACTGGTTTGGTCTGTGCTTTCTGGCTGAACAAATACGATCCTAATCTTTTCAATGAAACCTGACAAATAAGCTCTTTGAATAAAAGGTTGATGGCTGAGTTTTCTTTGTCCTCACAAAGAAAGAATTTTTTAAAAATGATGCAAGTTTTAGAATAATAAGCATGCCTTTTCTGCTTGAGGGTTTTTTATTTTTTAGTTACTTGTTTATTTTTATGTACCTAGTGATAGATTTTTTAGATTTCTGGGTGCTATCCAATAGAACACTCTTTGCTACTTGGCACATAGGTTACAAATCAACTGCTTTTCAGCGCCTCATTTTACTCTGTGTGAAATATCTCAGATACCTAAGTTTTGGGATGAAACTCTTACTTAGAGAAAAACTGGAGGTGAAAGACAGTGCTTCTTTCTAATTTATGTCTTTACAGAAGTTTACATTTTTCTCCACTAAATTAGACATGATCTAAAACATTTTTAATGTGAATGTTTTTAAGAAGCATTCTATTACAGCATTTCACAGGTTTTCAGCTAAACAGATAAACAGCTTTCTTAGGTCAAGCTTCCAGGCACCCAGAGTGGTGGTGTGCATATTATACATTTTAATTAACATAAGATATAGAGTAAATGCTTTTGAAATTATTTTATTCAGCAAATTGTGCTTTTTGGAGAGGTGAGGAGGTTTTTTAGACAGAATTTAAGTCTTTGTTCCTTCTAAAATTTTTGACAGCACATATACAGATATGTTTTTGTACATGTAATTCCCTCTCTTCAACACAGAATCTGCTGTACCACAGTTTTTGTGTATTTTGCAGACATGCAGATTCACAGTTAAATACCATATAAATATAATGATATTGTACCAAATTCTATTCTATAAATTGATTCTACCAAATAGTGTGCATAACTTACTCTGCCTTAAGTGAAAATTTACACCTTTTATGTAGGAATGGGGAAGGGATTTTGCACTGTGATTCTTGAAGAGGTACCTAAATACTTTGGCTCAGACCAGGTGTCTTGGTTTTGGCTGGGATGGAATGAATTTTCTCCCTGGTACAGTGGTGCGGTGCTATGTTTTGGATTCAGTGTGAGAACAATGTTGATAACACGCAGATGTTTCAGTTGTTGCTGAGCAGTGTTTACCTAAGCCAAGGACTTTCCAGTTTTCCATGCTCTGCAGGTGCACAAGAAGTCAGGAGGGAGCACGGCAAGGACAGCTGACCCAAACTGGCCAGAGGGATATTGCACACCACGGTGTGTCATGCCCAGTGCACAGCCTGGGAGGAGTTGGCCGGGAGCTGCCCAGCACTGATTGGGTTGGGCTGAGCCTTGGTCAGCGGGGGAGGAGCAGTGGTATTGTGCATCACTAGTCTTTCTTGGATTTTATTCCTCTCTCTTTTTGTTGTAACACATTTCATTTATTATTATTGTTACTCTTACTAACTTTATTTCAATTATTAAACTGTTCTTAAGCCCCAGCTTTTACTTCTTTCCATTCTGCATTCCATCTCACCAGGGTGGGAGAAAAGTGAGCAACCTTAATTGCCACCTAGTGTTGTACCACAACACCAAGATATACTAAAGGAACCATAGGAAAAATACTGAATTATTGAGTTCTGGACTTCCAGTGTTTTGAATACTCGAGGCTTGGATTTCTGTATTTGTAGATACTGCATTTTGATATTTACAGTGACTTAGTATGAAAATCATTTATATAGAAGAGCAATTCACACAAAAGTTGTGAATTTAATAGACAGAAAAAGCAGGATTCCCAAACCTGCTTTGGGATGGTTTTTCAGTTAGGAGAGTCGAAGCATTAAATTACCTGTAAATAAAATAGAGTTGAATATATATTTTTCCTTCTTGATTCACAGGAGGGCAAACAGTGGTTGGCCCAGTGATCAGTACGGGCACAAGTTTTCTGATACTGCCTTTACCATGTATTTCAAAAATGTTGTTCAGGTGGTGCACTTCATGTTGTAATTACAAGAAAACAAGCCCTCTTCCCCTTCCCCAGACCTCTTGCTTGAGACAGTCATCAGAATTTATTGCAACCAGACATGTGTTGATCACTCCAGCAGTAAGCGTGCAAGAATGGTCTACATTCAGCTCCAAGCAGGAAACAGTTATTACCACATCTTATCCTTACCCAGATGCCTTCACTGTAGATGTTTGTCTGAAACAGTGTTGGGTGGTCCCGTGCAAGAGCAAAGTACCTTTGAAATCAGCAGTTTGATAATCTCAAAATGCACTAGAAATACTTCCTCCCTACAGAGGAGAGCCGTTCTCTATGTGGTTTATGTCATGGGCCACGCTTGCTTACCAGTGTTGGATTGGAAGAAGACCAGTTCTATGGAAAACTCTGGCTGAAAGGTGTCTGTAGATTTTCACCTTAGCATTTTATGAGGAAACAGTTACACACCAACCTCTTTAGAACTCTACAGAATTACTCTGAAGAGTTTGTGCTCTGGTTTTCAGATGTAAATATGAGTTTGTGGAGCACAAAACTGAAGTCTAAAAATCACTCATGCAGCCAATAAATGTGTCATAAAAGCTGATGGTGAAGCAAAGCTCCATGCTCACATCTGCGTCATTGACAGCTTTCATTTATTTATGTGATTATCTCTGGAATTCATCTGAGGATAGATGGTTATTAAAAATGTACCTGTTAAGGCTTTCCAGAAGTAATTAGCACTGGCTGCTAATGGTCTAAATAATTTAATTTTGATTAAATGTTTTTTTTATATTTTGTGTTTACAAGGTGCAACTCATTCGTAGTTCTAGAATGTGTTGTAAAAAACCCCAAAATCTTAACAGCTGAAATTAAATAATCAAATTGATTTATTCAGCATTTAAAACAATTTGGTAGGTCTGTGCCTTCCCTGTATCTCATGATACAATTAAAAATAGCTTCTGTCATGCCCTATAAGTTTTTATTATGTTTACTGACTGCAATATTGTATGATATTGTTAACCTTCAAAATTTCTTAGCTGGCTCGTGCCACTTGAGTGACTTCATACAATCTGTTTTGTGCAGTTAATTGTCCCAGGTGCTCTGCACTGTGAGATAGCTGCTTTTTGATACAACATATTGACAGTATTGACCTATGACCATCCTTATGGTATAAAGAGCTGAAGAAAAGACAAGAAGGAGAAGGTACCTTAGGCTACTTTTCCATCTTTAGGTTCACCATCATGCAGTTGAAGAATTTCTGCTTTCAGTTGTGGAAGTTGTCAAGTTTTGATTGTGCAGTTTAGAATAATTTCTGTCCAGCCGTAGTATAACCAGGCCCAGAAACAGAAACTATTGTGCCTTTAAGTTCCAAGGTCAAATTGGAAAAAATATTTGCCAACCACTTCTAATGATGATATTCAGGTTGGTAGAGGCTTCATGAGGTCTCCAGTATGACTTGCAGTTCAAAATAAGATCAGTACTTCATTCAGATCAGATTGCTGAGAGTTTTGTTTTCACAGCCATCAAGGTTGGAAATTCCACAACCTCTGTGGACAACCACAGGAGGTCAGCTAGTCTGACTTGCTCAAATCAGCTCCAGTTGGAGCACATTGCTTGGGTTCTTACACAATTAAGCTTTTGAAAGTCCTACTCCATAGTGGCCTGCCACCTGCTTAGCACCTCCAGTAGCTCTTTCACTTGAGTGCTCTGGACCAGAGGACATCCCTCACCGTGAGGCCATCATTGCCATCATGCAGGGGAGAGGCATTTCTTGCAGCCTCAAAGCCAGGGCTGCATCCCACCCCTGAGGCTGTATCTGAGTGAGGGCCCTTCCTATGTGGGGAGTGCCTGTTCCAGCCAGTGACAGGGACTGAGTCCTGGGCACCTCATGACTGGTTTTTTTTGCAGTCGTGCACTGCCTGGAGCAGAATTTCTTGTCCCCTTGTGCAAGCTGTCCTGTTAACTGCTGAAGTAGTTACCCGGAATGCATAATTCTGTATGTTGTTTTAACCTTTGCTTTCTTAAACCACCCCCTGCAAAAAAAAACATTCAAAAAATACTGCAGAATTCCAGGGGGAGCAAATCTTGGTTATGCCTCTAGTAATGGTTTTTATTTCCACACTAGTTTTAGAGGAAATTAAACAATTTAAACTTCAGTCTGTTTTGTTTATTGCTTTAAAAAGAGAGGATGTTGGGTAAGCTTCTCTTACATAGCATTCTTCTACAAAACAGAAGGAGTGCAGTATATGAAGATGTCATTCTAGAGCCTTTTATTTTCGTCAGATACGTGTGTGTTAGAAATGCTTAAGAGTAAAGTCTGTTCTTTTTCTTTAAAAAGAAGAGGAAAAAATAACCTAACTTTTATTAATAAGGAAAAGTACCACAGAAACTAGTTAGTCTGGTTGCTATGCATCATGTTGATAATTCCTAGAAGAATTTTGAATCCTGACAGTGGTAGCATAATAAGTGGTTTTCAGATCCCAGCATGCTGAACTAACCTTTTGATAAGCTTATGATAGATATATGCCAAAGAAGTACAAGGGGACCTTATCAGCTTTTCACCAGGAAGGACTTCAAGGACACGGATCTCTGACATATGGCTCACAAACAGTTTTTCTAATCTGTATTGCTCTGGCACCTGAGGGCTGACACAAGCTGGCTGTGAGTGAATTCACAAGGGATGGTCTTTATTGCAAACATCACAGTCTAGGTAAAGAGCTAATAATGTTAAGGCACGGGAAGTTCAGTCAGAACAGTTAAAAATTCTCCAAGTAAGTGAAGAGTCCTTGTTTGGTGACTACATTAGCTGCTTCAACTGGATTACAGTTTTTTCCCTCAAACATTGGAGCAGAGAGACTGCAGTGTCGAGAAGGTGGAATGACATGACTTGGAAGCATCTTTCAGAGAGGATGCTACCTTGTTAATCCTTGTTTGCTAATCCTGGTCTGCATTAGTGCAATTGTTTTTAACAGCAGGTGACAGCTGTGATGGCAGTGAAACTAGCAGTATGGTTTAGTTGTGAGTGTAAAGTAGGTCAAACATGTTTTGTGCGTTTTTTGAAAGATAGACTTAGCCTTCTTAGTAAGCATCAGATCTTGCCCTGAAAATCTAATAAGGTATGTATGTGTACATACACGTGTGCATGCACTCCTGTACAAGTTTTGGTATTGCTGGATGTATTTGGGACCATCGAAGACTGGCCAATAGTGATTGCTAAGTCAGGGCATTCTGTGTGATTCTATAAACATTCATGCACAAGCACCATGAAGACCCTATGGAACAGACATGGTATTAAGCCTAAACAATTTAAAGGTCTGCATTTGTTATAAACTTCTGCTGCCTAGAAGTTGGATGGAAAATTCTTGACTTGATTTTTCTATACAGCTTCACACCTCTCCCCCCAGCCCATTATCAATAAATTAAGTAGGCCAAACAGAGTCTTCTGTGCAGTTGAACTTAACCCTTAAACACAATCAAAGATTTTTAATGCTGAATAATATTACCAAGAAAAAGAGTAGGACAACGTGATGCAAAGCTATTACAAGTTTTGATTTATTGAGCTATGATTGGGCAGTTTTGAGAGAGGTTGCCTTGTAATTATTTTTTTCGACACTTCTCTGTTGGTTTTCTTGAGCTGGCTGAATTATATGGAGGTGCTGATTTTGTATCTTTATTTTATAGGATAGTCTTAATTCAAATTCTCTACAGATATAGATATAAAACCCCTTTATATTTGGATAAAACCTTCAGAGTCAGCTTATGTGTTTGTATTGGAATTAATATCCTGGTCTGCTGAGGGTGATTGGGTGCTATCAGTTTGTGTTAAATGTGAAAATTAGTGGCATGGACATTTTCTTTAATGCAGTCCTTCTTCTTGAGGTTTTCAAGGAATACTGGAGCAGTTTGCTACAACAGCAGTGTGTCCTGAGCTTGTTAGAAATATTGTGAAGTCAATTTTCTTTCTAAAAACTCCAAGTATGCTCAAAGGATGCCTCTTGGCTTCCTGCAGTGGCCATGTTTTCTACTCTTTTTCACTCCCCTTCCCCCTCTTTCTTGCAGAAAAGCTCTGCAGCAGCAGCTTACTGGGTGGCCATTTGCCCTGTTTTCAAATCTGAGAGATTTCTCGGAAACATCCCAGCTTTGTATGATTTTGTTCCTGTTGGTATTCTCATTTGATCCAGTGCCTTGGACAGTGGCTTCTTACTGGTTTTGGCTAACCTCATCTTTTTTAAGTCAACTGCTTTTACTTTGAAAAAGATATTAATTTGTTCACTATTTCTATTCAGATCTCTGACTTAAAGTGCTTGAAACCAGCTATTAAAATTCTTAAGCTTTTTTTATTTGTTTAATTGAATTTTAATTCTTTTTACTGCACACTCTTTTTTTGTGAGTTAGGATATTTGCCAGTATAACAGATAGAAGAGCTAATCTCCAAACACACCTGGATAGCAAAGTCAGCAGTGCATGAAATTATAATTCATACTTTCTGAGTCTAGGTCTGTTTGACTTGACTAGACATGTTCTAAAAAATTATGTAATTAAAAACAAAATTCATGAAAGCTTGTTATGAAGACAAGTTTTAGTGTTATGCTGTGATACAGATTTACCTCATCTTTGTGTTTGAAAAAATGATTTGTATAAAAATCTTGCTTAAACATAGGTTCTGTAGGAAACACAAGAAAATTTTTAACCTTTGTTTTGTACATTGTGCCAACACAATTAATTTTAATGAAACCACAGTTAATTTAAAAGTATTATTTTCTATGCAATAATTAAAATATTCTATTTTCTTTATTTTCTCTGTGTGTAAATAGAAGTATGGACAAAAATCTATTACAAACTCAGTGTTTAATCTTTGTATCTTTAAATATCATGCTTGTAACTCTCAATATTTGCTTCCCATGGAAAGGTTGTGGGGAGAAATTGAATCAGTTAATGCAATCTGAGTCTATTTCTTCCTATTTATTTTCACTCTTAGTAGCAGCTGTCAGTTTTTGCATGCTTCCAATGAATTTAAAAGTATTCAACATTTATTTCTTCTTAATGTTCTAGGTTTGTTGCATTGACCCCTTGGAGAGTGTATCATCTGACTTCCCTTATAATACTTGGAGTGTTAATTCTTCAGATAATGAAGGATTTGGTATTCTCAAAGATAAAAGGTAAGGGTACTGATAGAGTTCCGTGCTTAAACACCTGCAATTTGGCGCATGCTAATTCATTACTAAAGCCAGGTCAGTATTATGGTTATTGTAAAAGTATCAGCTAATTTTAGAGAGTGATAGTAGATCTCTGATGGTCTATTGCCATTTTCAATGAAGTTTTGCTATATTTGATAGGAAGGGCATTAGGAGATTTGTTTTACTATTTAGATGAGTGTAATTGTTATGAGTGGACGGTCATTCTTGTTTCTTAACTGCTAGGTTTGAAAATGCATTATTTTCTAAAATACAAAGTTTTCCTAAACATTCATACTTCTTCTGACATTAATCATGTAATTTTTGGAAATTTGGGACATCCAATATAAATCAGTGAAATTTTTAAATAGATAAATTACCTATCTTAGCACAGTTGAAATAAGAACTGAGCAGTATTTTCTTTTTACTTTGTGTAGCATTTAGTTTCCGTTGTGTATAAAGCCTTACGTGAATACAACCAATTTTGAAAGGGATTTTGAGTTTGTTGGCTGGTCTGCTGTTTTGGGATTTTTTTTTTCAATTCCTGTCCTGTACTTCATTACCGTCTTGAAAATTCTTTGACAAAATGCTCATCATAAGTTGTTAATTTTTGTTGCCATGAAGATTTCTTTTTCAAGGTTCTTGTTTTGCCTTTTGTTTGTTGTTAAATCCCATGCAAAGTGTTTGAAAAACCCTCTGAACATAGTACAAAAGCAGGAAATAGGTGTCAGAGAAGTATGGTATTCCTCTTTGATGTACTAACATGTCATTTCTGACTGCCAAAGCCCGTTGTTCCCAGCTAAGTTACAGCAGGTATTTGCTGCCTTTTCTGAAGTATGATTTACTGTCATGCCCTTTTCTGGGAGTCTTGTTACCATTCTGTTTCCTGCTTGAATATTACAAGCCAAGAGGCCAACTTATAAAGCCAAGCAGAATTTGATTTTTTAAGCTCTGTGCTGGATAAATCACCACAAACATTGAATACCTTGCGAGCTGGAAGGCAATGATTTAGGTAAATTCACTCGTACCTGTAATTAATATTTTTGTAGTGACCAAGTCTAAGATGTGCCAGTCTCATGTTTGTGTGATTATTTAACCTCATTTTAGAGATGAGGCTAGGAAGACCTCTGTTTCCCAGCTTATAGAATAATTATTTATGGTAGTAAACTTATTTATTTTACTATTGCTTTTGATGCCATTGTAGATAGAGTTCAAGAAAAATCAGGCTCTTGAAGTAATACTGTAGAAGTCCTGTGATAATGAATTGAAATCAATGAAGTGCCACTCCAAAAAGCAGAAAAAATCTTCCCAGTGTAACCCATCTGTGTAGCTGCTTCATGCTGCCAGCCAGCCACTAGATGGCAAGACTATTACAGATTCATGAGGAACGTAGAGTGGTTGCCAGTGTATAGATGTATAGGGTATGTTGACGTAAAAGTTATGTTGATTATCATCTTCATGACATCCTTCCACGTGGAAATGTAGCCATAGAAGATCCTGACTTTTTCCATTTATGGTTTTATCTGTGTGTTAAGTTTACAGAAAGCAATTCAAGAACCATTACTGTAAGACAGTATAACTTTCCTGTTTAACTGATACAGAGAATTCCTTGGTCATTTTTTCCTAATTCTGAACATATTCTACAAATAAAAAAAGAACAATTCTTTCTTTTTTAGTGCATTATATTTCATCTTACATTCCTACAATTGCAGGTGCACAGCTTTGGAGGACCATCACTGGCAAGTAGGTATATTATTTTTAATGCATGCTTATTTATTACTTTATTTTTTTATAGTTGGCCTGGATTTTATTTTTTTTAAAGTCTGTTTTCCCTCTAATAAATTGCTGCATTATTTTGATCTTATGGTATTTTCTAAGTTTATTACTGCTTGTTCATAATTTTTAATAAATTCTTTTTTCTTTTGATTTAAGTTATATTAAAGTATATAGTAACATATCAGAATACTTCTAGAAATGCTTTTTCTTACACTGGGAGTATCATGCTTTGTGTTTTCTGGGAATTAGTATTTTCTTTGAAGAGCAGAATAATACTGTGTTGGTCAAGGAGGTAACTTTTAGAACTTCATTATATCAGTGCTGCCTGGAAGTAGGTAAGCTTGCTGGGGTTTCCCTTTAAGTCAGCACAAGTAATTGATCGTTTTAATTGCAAATAAATATTAGTTGATATCCATATGAATAGAAATAAATAATTCTGAAGTCTGTTGACTTGCCATTAACCTGTATTAGGCAAATGTTTATATCATGTTAGTATAGAGTATATAACTTATTTAATTTGTTGGCAGTTGTCCTGGCTCCAGCCACGACAGGGTTAATTTCTGCAGTAGCCAGAAGGGGCATGGCCAGGACCCAGCGGTTGTTCTCTACCACCTCTCCTCACTTTCCAGGGATGGGGGAAGGAGTCCCTTCGGGTCTCACAGTGTGGCTGTGTGGTTGGGGGTAGTCGGGGATTTACACACGGCGAGCTCTCCCATGTGAATCGTGCACCCCCATGAACACTCTGAGATTGTTGCTGTTACTGTCTGTTGTTCTTTCTCGTTGCTGTTTCCCATAAATTGTTCTTCTTTCAATCTGTGATCTTTATCTTTTGCGTCTCAAATTCTCCTGTCCAGCCCTCCACAGGGGAAGGGGTGATGGGGAGTGAGTGAGCAGCACATGGTTTGGAGCATTTCAGTGGGAACACTGAATTGGGGAACACCGTTCCTTAACCATGGCAGCAGTATGATGAATGTCTAAATGATTTGCAGACAGTCCACTTCCAGAATAAAAGGTTGCTTATTTAAGGCATTATTCTTCTAAACACACCACCAGGATTTATTATATATCTGACGTAATTTGAAAGCAGATCCATTAGTGCACTATTGTATTATAGCCTGACACTGAAGAAACAGTAATGCAGAGTAAAAAAAGGGAAGATGCAGGGTTTTGTTCTCTGTCTATCTGGTATCTAGAGATAGATACCAGTGTCATGGCAATAACAGAAAGCAGTTCAGATGTACAGCTCCTGTTCAGTTTCATACCTCTAAACTTCCACAGGTATGAAATCTCTTCAGACTTTCCTATAAACATGAAATGGAGCTATATGGAATTAATGACAGCTTAGTTCACGAACTGAGCAGAGTAAAATGTTTCTTTTACCATAGCTAGAGCTACTTCGTGTATCTGTGTAGAGCAGCAGTGCTTCAAAACTTTTGATTGAGAAGCCATTGCTGTGACACAGCAGATCAGTGTGATTTATGTTTAATTTCTTCCTCCTGACCTTTGTGAGAGAAATTTACATAAAATTTACTGTCTTTTGGGATTTTGAATCTGATGTTACCTGTCTGTTTACATTTGAGAAGAGGAAAGCAAAGAAAATCAAATTGCTTTTGAAGTGAAAGGAAACACGGGTTTTCAAATGCCTTTTGTTTCCATGAAAAATAATTCTGCAGTCCGATACAATTTTTTTCTCTTACTCCCCTGATTGTCAGGTCCCCAAACCAGAACAGCTCATTTTAATGAAAAGACTATAAATAGTACTTTAAATATCTTGGATTCAGGTTTTCAAGCGTTCAGAATCCTGGACTTGATTTGCTGTTCTGTGGGGAGACAATGCAGAGAGTGGAAAAGAGAATTTGGTGAGCTCACCATAGTCCTTGGGTAGTATAATACAGGCATTGTATGTGTCCATCTAGCCCAGTATGTGCTCTCTGAAGGGATCCAGCCAGGAGAAACATGACCTTGAGTAGTGTATTAAAGCAAAAGAAGCTTGCAAGGTACTTCTCCTGGTGTGCTTTCCCTGCAGCTTCCAATTAAACCTTCCCCCCACCCCCAGCCTAGGTGTTCTAGGTGGACCTTCCATGAATTTGTTTCTTTGCTTTTGTTCTTACAGACTTCTGCTGTTGGCAACATCCTATAGCACAGAGATCCACAGGTGCTCTGTGAACAGTCTTCTGTTTGTTTACTGCTATATAATACTTTCATAAGCTCTTCCTACATATTTTCTTGGAAGAAATACTGAGCAATCACTCTCCATTAGTATTCTCTAGCAAGCTGTGTGACTTTACAAACTTCTGTCCTGTTCAGTTCATGACTGCTTAATTGTTCTTAAAATAGAGGTTCTCTGACTTCTGATGTCTTCATTGTGCTTTTCTGCATTTTTCTTCCATTTCTGTTCTTTTTGTTGGGGGGACAGAACTGCAAATAGCATTCAGCATTCAGGGAGATCCTTGAACTATACATTGGCCCTCTCTGCTTTTCATGGTAAATCCCAACAGATGATTGGAGGTTTTTTTAGCCTTTACTGAGCTCTGAGATGATGTTTTCATGCATATATAATCACTTCAAGGTAATGTCCTGAGTAGTAAAGATCTGTTTAAAGCCCATGTGACTATAAGAGTTTTTTGCTTTTTTCTCTGTGAATTTCTTCATGTTTCATCTGCCTTTTTGCAAGAAATCATGGGATACTTGATTAAAGTTCTGCTGCAAGTTCCTTGCAACCGGTCTCTGTCTTTACCAGAATAATTCCTCTTATATCCTATGGCTTCTCAGGCTCCATAAAAGCATTTGATGGGAGACCTTGTTGAAAGCCTTCTCAGAAATCTAGGTGAACTTTTATGGATATCAGTGTTCATCTACAAGCAGGTTCACTTTTTGAAAGGACAGAAGGTTTGTGGCAGGTTCACTTTTTGAAGGGACAGAAGGTTTGTGATATGATGTCCTTTACAGCTTACATTAGGACAGGCATGCATGTCCTTTGTTAGTTTTCCTGACAGTCTGCACAGAGCGGAGATGAGTGTTTAGTGGTTTGCAGTTCTCTGGCTCTTGTGTACCTTCCCTAAAAATAGATATTGCTTTAGACACTTCACAGTCCTCTGCCTTAAGGCAGCTTTAAGAGATGCTGTTTAACATAAATGAAATTTCAACTGTTGCACCCAACCTTTCATTTATAGCTTTTATAAGTTCACATAACGACTTTGCTTTTGTTCGCATTGTGGGTGGATGTTTGGGTTTTTCTTTTTCTGAATGCTACTATAAATTTGCCTTTTGATTGTGTTGAAATTGAAAGAACTGCTGTAAGATGTTGAAGCTGGGTGCCTGCTTCCTTTTCATTTTACTCAAAATTGGATATGAAAAACTGTTTTCATGTTATTATATAAGCAAGACGTGCCAAGTGCATCCCCATATCCAGCAGAGAATCACCTGCTCTTAAATAACATACAGAGAAAAAAATTAGTAGATCTGTGACGCTTTCAGTGAGAGACAACACCTGTTCTAATAAATGTCTATTCTAATAAATTAAATGTGTGCATGATTTTTCTTTGGCATCGTGGCCCTACAGCCCTGCATCCATAGTAGGTAACTGCCTTAAGGTCCATGCAGAATGGCTGTGTGCAGGCAGGAAAGGAGTTCTGCTCTGTGCCAACTTTGAAACTACTTTGGATTGTTTTGTCAAGTGCTAGTTGGCATATGCCAAAAATGTGCTAAGAGCTATTTTAATGGTTTAACTGCAGAACTGAACAATTCTAGTGCCTGACAGAATTGCCACACACAGTTTGGTTTGTCAGAACAGATGTAGATAGAACGTAACAAAAATGATCTGAACAGACTAATTTCCTGCCCTACCTTTTTGTTATGGGATTCTGGTTTTGAAAATAAGTATCGGTCAGTCACTATCACAGTAGGATGTTTCCCAAATGGTGGCACAGATTTTTGATGAGTTTTATAATGAAATGGTAAACTTTTGGTAGTTGGAGGGTGAGTGACTGATCATGACTGTTCTGAAACTTGCATTTTTTTCAACATTCATGTACACTCTGTATTTCTTCTGCTGCACATACACTCCAAGTATCAGAGATCAAAGTACTGCAATGAAAACGCTGTTAATTTGTGGCACTTGTTTTTGGTCCTCCTTCATCTTTGTTGAGCACTGCTGCCTAGTCAAAGCAAGCATAGCCTCACTTCTTTTTCATTGCCATAACTTAAATGCAGAATGCTTGTTGTCTCACATGTAAAATGTGTCTATGTAAGAAGACCTGTGATTGAATTTCTAATGGAATCGTTTAGTACTATTTTAAGTGTAAAATTTTCAAGCTGAAGCAAGATAAGCTGAACCTTCCTCAGGGAAGGTAGCACTGTAGCACTTTTTTTTTCCCTGAATCTGGTTCTGTTTCTGAGGAACTGCTGTACTGGTATCTTGCCTTTTTAAAAAATGGATGACAGCTGTTAACAGAGCACTGAAAAAGGTCACTTGTTAAATTACTCCTCCTCATTATAAAGCTGTTTTATTTCTTCCTATCCTAGTGGGATTTCTTTGAAACCTGATGCTTCTCTAGTCAATAGATGTATTAGAATATGCACAGGAATTGTGGCACACCTTCGTTTCTTGAGTGGTTAATGTTGACATTAACACAAAATTATTCTTTTATAGCAAGCCTAAAAAAAAACCTAGTTGTAGCCTGAGAAGAGACTAAGCAACAGTCCTTTAGAATGGCCATCAGAGAGCGACTGAAGAGAATAAGCCAGAAAGAAAGGAGTTAACGCTGTGAAGACCAGCAGCTCTGCACAGCTCATTTTCAGTCCCCTGTTATGTTTTATCATTTTCTCAAATCAAAGCTACTGACTCCTGGGAAGAGCCTTGCCTGACCACTCATGATGTCAAGCTCCCTGCTGCACCTAGTGGCTGCATCAGCCACACAGACTGCAGTAGTGTGTAGTGCTTACTATGTATTATACATTGAATGTTTTGGATACAGTTCTTTAGGCTATGAAAATAAACCCTGAAAGGGTTCTCCTGGCCTTGTAGTTTGAAAGAAAGGGGTTTTTTATTCCCAAAGTAGGTAGACTGTCATGTTGTCCTCTGCTGCCAGGAGGAGGGAAAAATAAGGAAGTGCAGCACCATGAACAGCATGTCTCATCCACTGCTGCTCATATGATCAGATCAGTGAAGATTTAGACTTCTGTAAGAAGGAATAGTAACATTACAAGAGAAAAAGGACACTTCTTGGTCAAGCTTTTAACTGGCAGCTGTCTTTACTGAAGCACTTTAGGACTTGATGTTGAAAACCATGGGTTAATATTGAAGTGCTCTTGAAGCTCAGTAGTTAGCCAGCTGGGATATTTCTGAAATAACAGCCTTCACTGATAGAAGGTTGCAAAAGACACACAGAGGTTATTTTCCAAGCCCAGGACATTCCTCTTCCTCACCACCTTCCTCCTCCAGTCCCTTCTTTGTCGATTCCTTTTATGAGAGTTAGCTGTGGTGATACTTGTGGACTCCCAGAGCCATCAAAGTTGCTGCCCACTTCCAGGCAAGCGTTACTGTTTGGTAGGTAACAACATCCATTACTGGGTCAGCTGTTGTGACAGATCAGCTTCAAATTTGGATCATAGCTTTTCCAGACCTGAATTCGTCTTTTGAGCTACACTGATTTCACGTGCGTCAGCCCAGCTCATAGCCATTTGTATGCATTACAATGGTCATTGTGTTCTGCAGAACAATATTCTGTGCTAGCACCATTCAGAGCTTGACAGACTTCATGTAATGTGTGGCTGTTGGGCTTTTTTCCAAGAAGAAGAAAAAATAATCTTTTGAATCTAATCATAACTCCATAATGCACTTGTGCAAAATTACTCCTAATACGTCACTGAGAGCAATGATAAAACCTCTTCATGTTGTCCCTAAATATAAATGAGACAGTTGCCCCTTTCATCTAATTACCATGCTTTGTTTATTATGTCAGAGGCTTTACATACCTCTGATTTGCATATGTTTTGCCTGCTGGGTTTGCTTAAGACAATCTGCCAGTCATGTGCCTAAATATTTCTGACGTAGTCTGCTTAGCGGAGACTAAGGAGAAAGATTTGAAATACTTGATGAGATATGTATCCTGATCCATCTATGCCCAAACAAATGTCTGTAGGCTGGTCAGGTATGTTGTGCCTTAGTGGTGACTGTTTGTTTCCCTTGGATGTATACAGGAAGCCTAGGGTGGTGAGACAAGAGAGAGCATTTACAACCCTTGTGTCATTGCTCCCTGTTCATCTGAAGGCCTGTCTTAGAGCTGCTGCTTGTGGCTACAGTAAGAAGCTGACTCTTGCCACAACATCCAGGAATGACAATCCACAGCAGTAACAACTGCAGGGCACAGGGACTAGGTTTATGTACCTCTTTGTGTACGTAAAGTGTCTCTGAAATGAGTCTCAGGCACAGTATGATTGTGTATTCAGATCACTCTTGAGACACCAAGGATATGCTGCTTCACTGTATCTCAAAATAAAAGTCCTGTCCTTCAGGGTGTTGCACAGAGATTTCTTTGCAGATGAGTGGATTAGGAAATAAGAGATATTGTTCCATTAGGAATTCCAACGAGATTAAGGCTATAGCAGAAGTGTTTCTGTTTTACACTTGTTAATCCATTTCCTTGATGTTATAGATAGGAACAAAGGTAATGTCAGCCAAGGCCAGTCATGTGGGCCAGTCAGTACCAAAACACGGCACCATCAGTTCCAGTTTCTGTTGCGCAGTCTCTTTGTCTTGTTTTGGTCATCCAGACGAGATCCATTCCTCACACAGCCCTACACAACTGCATTGAGATCTGGTAACAGACTGAAGAAAATGCTTCCTGTGGACCTACAGCAAGGCAGAGGGCAGGATATAGCCTAACAGATAAATAGATACAAATAGGCTCCAGAGAGCAAATATTTGCTTCTTCAGTTATTTCAGTGTAATCTGAAGGCATCTAGTGTACTCAGAGGCTTCCAGCCGTGGTATTTCAGAGTGGTTGCTGTTCTGTTCATTTTGGCCCATGTATTCATATGAGTTTATGTTGGAAGATATATATGGCTGAATAACATAGCTCAAACAATTCTGCTTTAAAATATGGTTCCCCCAGATGTTCTCAGTGTATAAAAGCGGTTGCAGTCCTTCAGGAAGTGGCTGCATACTTGTGGAAAGCAAATAGAAACTGAGTTTTATTTGCAGCTTAAACCTGTACTTTTTCAGTAGCTACTGTACTGTTCAAATACCAGATTGTAACTGTCCTTTGTTTTATATAATGTGTTGCCACAACTCAGATAGGCAGCAATATGCATGATGGGTTTTTTCTAAAGGTGCTTTATACGTAAATGATCAAACCTTCTGCAGATTGCAGAAAGAGCTGTCTACATTGCAAAAACCTCTCGATGCTTCAATATTTTTTTTTTTTTTAAATATAGTGTGACCTTATTCCTGCTTTCTGGCTAGCTATTTCCCAATTGTTAGCTACCTTCTCAAGTAATGCATTTTGCTGGGTTTGTTTTTTTATATTGATAAATGATAAAATCAGCATTTTGGCGAAGTTTTTTGTATTCATTTTCTTACAAGATCAAAAACCAATACTTCAGTAGAAATGGTGTAACTTTGGCAAAAGTCTCACACTTAGCCTGAAAACTATTTCATACTTTTTCCTATACAATTACAGGAAAAGGTTAGTGGTTGGTAGGTTCTTTTTTGTTTAAGGGGAGGGGAAATGATGAAGAGGGCACAGCCTTTGTAGGTGTCATATATCTCACTGGTAGAAATAGTTGGCTTGTGTGGCTTGTTATTTTTCTTGTATTTGCCAGAAATAGTATGTAGTGCATATAATCAATTTCATCTCACATGGAGTAGTTTGCAAACTTTTGAAGTCAGGCCTACTATCTGTGATTCTCTAGTAATTTGGTTATAGCTCAATTCTGTCTAAGCTATCACAAGGCATTTTGCTCTCTGCCTTGTCCCCAGAAGCTCAAGTCACCTTTCATTTTGGAGAGTGCACAGAAGAGATGAGGAGAAAATGTTGGAATCGTCCCATTTCTTTACAATTACCAAACAAATATTGCATTCCTCTTTCTGTAAGCCTTGTCTTCTGTCCCTATTAATTAAATATAAAAGTTAAACATTATCTTTTGTGCAAGAAGAACAACTTTTAAGACTTTTAAATAACTCAAGCAGAAACATTCTCCTTTTCCACTGCACTGCTTGTTTAATAAGTTGTTTCCCATGTTGCATTTATGCATTTGGCTTTTCAAATATAGTATGTCCCTGATGAGTTTGGGTAGTTGATTTTGTGCCATTTCCCAGTCTGAGCTCCACTTTGAACCCTGATTCGGTCCTTTGCAGTGCCTGCCACTCCTCCCAGGGTATTGCATCTCACTCATCTGAAGGATTAAGGCAAATACTGAATGAAAATGCTATGACATACCAGTCTCATATAACAAGGCACTTCTAATACCCTGCTCTTGCCCTTTGGTATAGCTTTTCAATTACAGTGAAATTTCAAATTCAGTGAAGTTATGGGGATTGCATACATGTGGTATTTTTGCAGTTTGCTTTTAAAGTGTCGTATAACAGAATTTCAAAGGCATTGTAGCAGTTGAGATGTATGCTTTCATCTTTTCTTCAGGACAGGCTGTGTACCTTTTAAAAAGAAATACGCCTTCTTTTTACTTTTTTGGATACCAAATAATCCTCCTTGATTGCTTTAACAGCTTCTTAGCTGTGTTACTAACTTGCTCAGTATCTTTCCAATATCCAAGTGAGAGCAGCTGAGCTAAAATTGCTTGGATAGCACCATTTTTTCTGGTTTTACTTCATAAACTGTCCCTCCTAGAGAAATGTATTACTCTACTTATTTGTCCCACAGTCCTGTCCTTTCCTCTGCCCCCCTGGCTAGTTGTAATCAAAATTATTCAGAATTGTTTTGAACTTTTAGTTCTATTTAGAGAGCTCTGAAAGCATTCCATGTTGTTTATTTTGGGGTTGCAGTCCTTAGTTACTAAGGAATCATTTGGAAGACTGCTAATGTGTACCTCTGAGAAATTTTTTTCTTCTGTTCTGGTAACAGAAGTGTTCTTATACAAATATTTAAGTACAATTTTAAGACACAAAAAACACCTCACATAGTCTGATTTGATAGTTGTTTTTTGATCTTTCTAACCTCACAGATGGTTTCAGTAATAATTTCTAAGCATATTTTTGAAAGCTCGCGCGTGTGTGTTTGTGTGTGTTATGTTTGTATCTCCTCAGGGATAAACAAATATTATTCCTTTATTAAGCCAGAAGGACTAATTTAAAGAAAGAACTCAAGGCAACTTCACGTGGAGGCTTCAAAAGATGCTTATACCTAGCACTGTGGTTGGACTTGATGACCTTAAAAGCCTTTTCCTACCTAAATGATTCTGTGATTTTACCAGTTTGCCTCCATGCTGGGAAAAAAGTTCATCTGGGTACTGTGAGATGTGTATTTTTACTATACTTAAATAAATGAAGCTTGAAATACTTCTTTTTAAATTTTTTAATGCTTTGTTCAAGTGAAGTCCCTGCATCCATGATTAAATAGGTGAAGTAAATACCTGACACAAATGCAGTCAGTGCAAACTGCAGGGTGTCCTGCACCCTGTGCACAAGTGGCTCAGTAATTAATTTCCTTTGTTACACATTGGTAAAAATTAAATGCTACACTCAGTTGGAAAACGTGGTGATAGTCTGTGGTAGTGGGAGGGTGGAAATACAGCCTTTGTTTGTCATTTTTTTGTTTAAACATAAGGTATTTTTTTCTTCAGCAAATTTCAACATAAAGTAAAGCCAGCTCTATTCATGTTTGATCTTTTGAAGCATGGAGCTGCAGTCACCATTCAGTTATTTGTGAGAGTTTTGCTTCTGGATCCACTTTTTCTAAAAAGCAGTTCTGTTAAACGTGTCTGTGAGTGCAGGCAGGTGGATTTGCTGTTGTGAACAACCTAAGAGCTGCTAATTCTGAGCTGACCCAGTTCTGGCGTGCTCACTGGCATGTCATGTGCCACCCGTATTGTCATCACTGGGGAAAAAATGCAACCTCCCAATGCTGCCTGCCATCACTGCAGCTGCCTCACGTCCTTTTTTTGTCACTGTGTTTTTTGTAATGGTAGAATATTTATTTTGATCACAGCACTAACCATGAAGTGGAAGATACATAGAATTGAAGGTATTTGGGTTTTTTTTAGTTCAGCTTGTTTCTAGCACTTATAAAAATAAAAGAACTTCTGAGAGCTGATGGAGTTGAAAGGAAAGTTATAAAGCAAATACAGAAAATTGCACAGAGGAGGTGAGTGGAGAAACGAACCAGGGATTCACAAGGAGAAAATTGCTTAAACAGTGTTACTCTGAAGCTCTCCCATGCCACTCGTCCCTGTCTCAATTTTGCACTTTCTCAGTAAGAAGTGCTTAGATCTACTCTTCCATCTTAGCCAAGAGTGAGTATGGCAGGTGCTGCGTTTGAATTTGCAAACTTGTACTGTGTGGCTGCCTGCTGTCTGCCAGGTTTTCCCAGCTTTCAGCAAGGGAGGTTGGAGGTGTCCTTCACTTTTTAATACTTTCATATTTCTTCCTGATACAGCAATATTGACTCCAGTATTTTTTACCAACAGAGTTAAGTTTTAAAAATCTTAATTACAGAGAAAACAAACTATACTCTCTTCTATGTTGAGATGTGGGCCACACTTTGGGGATACAATGAAAGCTACAAGCTTCTCTTAAAATACTTGCCTATCCCATCTTCATGGGTTGACTTGTTAAGTCTGTGAACATCTCTGTAGAGAGAACATCCTGCAGAGGAATTGTGCTGGTACCATCCATCTCAGACTACTTTTTCTGTCTTCAGGGACCCCTTGTGAAGCAAGTAATTAATCTTGTTGTGGAGTGCGACACCCCCACAGAGAGTATCAAATGAATTAAAAGGGGCAATATTTGGTTACCTCCTGAATCTAGTGAAATGTTGTTTTCTGTCTGTACTTGAGCAGGTCAGCTTTTTCATGCTAACCATAGCATCTGTCATTCTTTCCCTATTTATTTTCAGAGCTGCTTGGAAATTGTCAATACTGGTAGGCACACTTACATATTGTTGTCAGTTCTGAATATTACTGCACTTTCAGTATAAATCCTTTGCTTTGGGCTTTGTTTTTGTTTTCTTTGGTTTGTTTTTTTTTTTACTTGTTTCTATTTACAAATTGTTTATTATAAATAGAATGCTTCAGCAGCAGGGTGTAGAAGGGTACACTCTTAATTTGGCTGCCAGCCTAAACAGCAGTACAGGAAAACCTGTCCAGGGATGTGATTGACAGGTATTTTGTCAATAAGAAAGTGAAACTTGGAATCGAGTGTATAAGGTAGAAAGTGACAAAGACCCCTCATATCTTAAATAAAGATCCTTCCAGTTGAAGGATCCAAGAGTCTTGGACATAGTCTTACAAAATGTCAGCCAAAAAGTAATGTCATGTACTTCAACTCATGTGTTGAACCTACTAGGTTCAAGTTACAAGAACTGCCTCTTGAAGGGTGGCAACAGCCTTCCCAACCGGCTCAGACAGGGAAAGGAGATGCCTTGGATGCAGTCACATCATTTGGACGGAACAGCTGGTCACTGCCTCTGTCAGGTCTCACCCTGAATATTTATCCCTAATCCATAAAGGTTTATGAACAAGTATTCCATATTCTGGGATTTTCTAATTTTTGGTGGGAGTCCATGTGTCTTGCAATGTGTAGTTGTGACTATGCAGACGTAGCTTCATATCAATACAGTAGAACTGACACTAAGTTACTGATTGGAGTGCAATCTTTAATTCCTTATTTTCAAGCAGAGATACTGTATTCCAAGGCTTTGCATACAGCACAAACTTGAAAAAGTCAGTTCCTTGTAAAGAAGATCTGTTTTCTAGAGCAATTCTATAAGTTAGCAAGGCTATCTTCTAGTTGAAATACTTAAAAGAGCTTAGACAGACATAGTAAGGTGTCTAGACAGTCAGACCTTAGCTGCACATTGTTGTAAGTTTGAATTGGTTAACAAGCAATAATACTTTTTTTAGAGTACCAAGCTGCTAAGCCTTGCTAAAGAGAACAGCAACCTGACATACAGCTGAAACATCCTTTTTCTAACTCTTTGTAGGTTTACACCATAAAATAAATGTAAGTACTGCCTAGTCCGGAAGCAGACTGTCTGATTGCCACAGAGCTGTTGGATATGTTTGCCTGCCTCAGAGATTTGTTCTTTTTGCAAATGTAATGTTGCTATTTTTCACCTTTTTTATCTATTTTAAGATGTTCATTATTATAGAATTAGGTGAGTTGCATTGAATTAGTGCCTAAACTAGCAGAGTATCATTGCAACAAGTACCAGACGGATCGTAAGTAAAGGATGACTGCATTTCTGATGAGTGTAAGAGTCTGAATGGAATGACAGACTTCAAATAGCTTATCAGGAGAGAAATTCACAAAGCTGACCCTTTCAAAGGGTAGAGAGTAAATTTAAGTGAAAAGAGTAATGTTAAAATGGTCATGTCCTGTGCGCTATGTTTGTTCCATTGTACATGTAATATTTTTGCCATCGGTGTTTTTATTCTATTCTTACCACTTTCCATTTTAACAGTTGAACAACTGTGAGAGATAACTTGCAATCCTGAAGTCATTTGACTTGTCATCTTAAAGGGTATTTATAAACTATAGCATTCAGGGAACCCCGAGTGCTCCCTTAAATAGAGAGACTCCTTTTAGGACTAAGAAGAAAATTGGACTATTTCATTTTGGAATGGCTTTTCTTAAATGTAAGTCTAATGATGGTTGATTAAAAACTCCATAAAAATGGGTAGCAAGCTTAACCATATTCTGTATTTTTATATTATCACAAAAGACTGGATGAAAAGCAAATGGTATGGCTAACGCTAAACACGTGAAAAAGATGTTTTTCTCCTGCAACTACAAGTAGCTTTTATCTTCTTTTAATATTGGTCTATATTAACTGTTTCCTGTAGACAGAAATGCTGCTTTTGCTATTTTATTTTTTTGAGAAGAGTAGGGTTTGTTCTGCACAAAACAAAACAAAAAAAGTGCTGGTCTCCCAACAGCCTATTGAGTTAATTTCTGTCAAGTTCTCAAATTCTGAAGAATTTATAAAGGATAATGGAAATCTGAGGGTAATAAGAAAGAAAAAGAAGCAAGCACTTTTGATTAATTTGAGAACTTGATAAAAGAAGCAAGAAATATTTGTGATCAATGAAACAAGGTATTTAGAAATATATACTAGTTACTGGCGTGGAAGGAAGAGGACATCCTTGCTTAGAATCTGTAGAATGGTGATAGTCAAGAGAAAGAGCAGATGTAGAGTAGTCAGGTACTTTCTATAGTAGTCAGATTTTGACCTTTAATTGCATCTGGTTTGCCAAATGCAAGCATTAGATTACAAAACGCATGATGGAAATTATTTATACGGGGCACACGATCCTATAGGGGAGTTGTAGTTGGATTTGGTTTTTTTTAATGCTGCAGACGTCTGGGTGGTTGTAACATGTGAGGGTGTGCTTCCCAGCCCAGCATCTGATTAGTCACTAATTTAGTAAGGAATGTCCTGGCACAGTTGTGTTGAAGCATGTGATCCTATCAGCAGAATAACATTATATTCTTCTAGGTGTTTCAACATACAGTTGAGTAAAACAGCTCAGCTGTTTTGAAACAAACTTCATGGTATTCCTTCCAAGTCTCCTTTTCTTCTCTTATTTCTTATTGACAGAAGAGATGTTGCATGTTTACTTATTAAAATATATTTAATGCCTTAAACATTTTTAAAATTAATATTGCAAATGTTTTAGAGTCTAAATAACACTGAAGATCAATTCTAGGCAGCTGTACGTATTTTATTTTTACACTAAGAGAAACAGAAAATAACCTATGCTCATATTCTGTGTATTCTGCAAGTTTCCACACTCAATGAATACAGATGATCAGACATATTAAGGTGAGCAGTTTAATTAACATTTTCAGAGATAAATATTTGCTGAAGCACAAAACCGTGAAAGTTCTTCTGAGTCCACCTGTATGTAATGGCCACGGCACCATATCACACACACTTCCTGTGCCTAGCTTAGATTTTCCCTAGCTCCTCTTTCAGAAGTTCGGCCTTTTTTTACCGAGTGCTTGGATTAGTAGTATGCTTAATAGATCCCTGATGTAGTTGTGGCCATTGAGGTTACTGTAGGTCAGTTCATAGCGAGAGGCGATGCTTAAGAGAATTTCACAGTGAATATAAAAATATCTGCTATTTGTGCTGGAATTATTCTGACAAATGTACTCATAAGGGGTTTGAAAAGGCAGTGAATGGTGGAATGGCAAGGTACCAAATTATTCAAAAAATTAAGATAAGGACCAACTATGAAGAATTTCAGAAGATCCTTACAGGATTCTTTCTCAGTAAAATAGCATCTGAAATTCAGTGCAGGTAATTGTGAAGTCATGCAGAAATACCATTACTAAAGTCACATATAATAGTGTCTGAAGGTGACTGTAACCACTCACGAATAAGATGTGGTCTCAGAAAACCAGCATTGATCAACAGACTAAATCTACTGTTAAGTATCAGTAAAAAAAACATGCAGGGAAAAAGCAATGACAGTCACATGCCACTCTCGTAAATCTATTGTATGTCAAAATCCTGAATACTGTGTGTGGGTCTGATCTGCTACCTTCCAGAAAAAGGTACAGGAGAAAAAAAATCCAGAGCACAGCAACTAGGTGGATCAAATATACAGAACTATTTCCTTACAAAGAAGAAGTAAATGAGGTAGGACTTTTCAAAAGAGAAAAGGAATAATTAAAGAGAAATACAATAGAGGTCTCTCAAAATACCATAAGGAATATGCTTTCTGTGTCACACTTTTCAGATGAGGAGGCATCAAAATAGTAGGCAGCAAGCTGAGGAAAAATAAAAATATGTAGTAAGTTTCAGAAATCCTTGGCACATGATTGTTGTAAATATTAGAACTATAGATGGATTTTAAATATAAATTACAGGACAGATTTTTAAAGAAAATTAATTGAAGGCTTCTAAATAAAAAATCACCACCTCTGGCTTTGAAAGTCCCCAAGCTGCAGACTGTTGGAAGCTCTGTTGTATTTTATGGAGCTATCATTATGTATTTTCCCCTATTTTTATTCAGTTGTTTAGGTATCCCCAGGTATTCAGTTTTGGCAAGCATTAAAGACAGGGCACAGGGCTAGATGGGCCTTTGGCAGACCCAGTCTTAGCCGGTCTTGTTCATACAAGCACTGACTTTTTAGTCAGTTAAGTGACACAGTAAGACTGAAATAAATGTATCTATTTATATCTGTATTTGTATATAGATTGTATATAAATGTTAAAGTCTGAGAAATCCAGGAAGGGCCTGTGAGATAGCCATTGCTCAATTTTAGATGGAGTGCTTGTTGCTACCAGCACATTCCAAGGAAGTTGCAAGGTCAGTGTGTACCTTAACATCACGCTTTTATGTATTCAGGCATGAGATCAGAGTAATATAATTAATCAGAGCAATAATATCTGAGGTTTGCATGTCTGATCTTTAAAAATATACTGTTCTAAACATGTGTAGCTTGCCTCAGAACACAAACTGAGATGTGTCTGCACAGTTACAGTATGAAGTTCTTGTGTCAAGGCTGTACAGGAACAAATTGTTTCCATTGTGTTCACCATAAGCAGACAATTTCCTTAGAATGTGTACCTTGACAACTTCTGTCCCATCTGGTTAGCTGAATCTGATTTTTTTTTTAATTGTAATCAAAGTCTCAAAGTGTGGGAATTCAGCTGGAAACTCAATACAGTATGATGATAAACAGAAATAGAAGTTTCTGAAAACAACACAAAAGCAGAATTTTTTTGTTAATGTTTCAAATACTGTGCTCAAACTCCTTCCAGATGTACCTTGGAAAATAATTATTTCTTCAATCAGTAATCTAACTCAAAACTTACTAGAGAGGCTTTTTTGTTTTTGTAAAGAATAATTTTAGCAGATGGAAATTAGTCTTTTGGGGATTCCTTAGTCACTGAAAGGAGGTGGAAAGTACTGCAGGTTACCTGAAAAGCAGTTGAAAAATTATATATTTAAAGTGCTCTGAATGTTTCACAAATAAACTATTTTGGGGATTGGGGTTTTTTTGTGGGTTTGTATTGTTTTGGATTTCGGTTTCGGGGTTTTTTTGCGGTTTGTTTGTTGGGTTTTTTTAATAAGAAAAACCCACCTCAGTGAACTAAAGTAAAAGTCTGAGTAGAGAGTTATTTTTTCCACCTTTCTACTTTGCTTCTCTACAGGAACATCCATAGGAACATCCAGGGAGTTGGGCTCAGTGATATTTATTTAAGATTCTAAAGGAAACAGCAAAAGCTGTGATAAAATATTGTGCATTTTACAGATTTATATAGATATGTATGTATTTATATATAAGTAACTTCTAAATTGAAAGCTTAATTTTTCAGTCTTCTAGCAGCAAATTGTACTTTTAAAATTTATTTCCTACAGCTTAACAAACAGAATTCTTTATAAATCTTCTGATGTCCATTAAAAAAATGAGGGAAAAGGAAGTTTTAGCGATGATAGGAGCGGCTGTTGTGCTGTGCAATACAAATGGTCTATACATGTGTTCTAAACCACCTTGTGAAATGGATTGAATTTAAATAAAAATTAATAGTAAAGAGGTAGAGAATGGCAAATTTGTCTTTGGGACAAAAGCCTAGCTAACTGAAGTTAGTTCTGTCTTCCCAGCAGTTCTGTTACCCCTCAGCAGAATGTTGTGCATCCTGTCATCCTCTCCAGGCAGGGTGAAGGTTATCGGCCGCTCCGCACCTCTGGCTGAGTGTTCTGGCAGCGCTCGCCTGGCCAGCTCAGGGGATTCCTCTCTGTCACAGCTCAGCAGGTGCCCTTGCTGACAAACGGGTTAAGCTGCAGGTCTTCCTTGATCATCATCCCTCATCTGAACCCTTCTTGACTTCTACTAGCCCAGGAGCCATTTGACTGTAGTTTTTTAGGGGTAGGTGTGGTTGCTGGAGAGCACTGAGTTCACTCTTGCAGTCTTGGCTGCCCCTTTGCCTTTTCTGTGGAGCTGTGTGGCATTGCATTGGCCTCCCGTTGCTTTAAATTTGCAGATGTTTCACAGAGGGCTGGATATTAAAAGAGCAGAATGGTTGCGTTTGAGAAGTATTCACGTTAGAGAAACTCTATGAAGAAATTGGTTTATCCAGTCACTTCAGGATAAAGTTAGTTTTGTTTCAATCAGTGCACTCAGAATTAACCATATTACCCAGCTTGTAATTGTGTTTGTGCGTGAATTGCCATCGTGTGAAACATGCTGTTGTTTTGTATCATGAATTTCTTGCTTCTGCTTCTTGTTATTGCCTATCTTACCCTTCTATGTTGTCACAAGTGATACCATGTAGAACTATTTTCTTGAAGTTTTGATGTTAGCATTTAAGAAGTTTATGTCTGCTTTCTCTCTCCAGCTGGTAGGGCTACAATGTGAGGTCAAAATGTAATATGAACTGTGGTGACAGGTTCCTGTATTTTTTTTAAACCAGCTGGTTGGTCAGCATACACAAATACATGCCTTCTAAAGTGGCACGCACTGACATTTTCTCCCTGATTTTAGTTTGTAAATACTTTAAACTTTGTTTATGTAAATGTACATGTTACTGGTTTTTTAATAGTATATCAGATTTGCTAACTTGCTGTTGGAGTTGGAAAGTACTGACATGTAGCATGCAGATTACCAGTTGCTCCATCACATGAAAATATGGCCTTGAAACTGAGTCATGTTGGTGACAATTTAATAATCTTCTCTTTTGTCACAACTACCACACTGAGACTGAATAACGACAATTCTAATGAAAAAAAGCTCTTTTCAAAGGGAGAGAATATGACTGTAATTTTACCATCAGACGTGTTAAACAGTGCAGAGTTCATCTTGTCACACAGTAAGCAAATGAATAGATAAGTTGATGTTAATAAGTTGATAAATTAGCAGTCATTTAGTCATCTGTCTCACTTTCACTATACAGGCAGTGAGAAAGGCTGTGGGCCTTAAGGAATCAAAATGAATCATACCTACTATGAAAACATTTGGCTAGCAGTTCTGAATATTAATCAAAACTTTGGCTCTTTGTCCTGGGACATAAGAGTAGGATTGGTGTCAGTGAAAATGATGAATGATATATAACTGTGTGCTGTGCTTACATTATAATGTACTTGAAGTCCTGCAGTTATTCATCCTTAAGCTTCTAAAGTCTCATTCAGAACTGGTGACCTGTACTTGGATCTAGTTATGGCTTGCAGTTGCACTAATCCCTCTCTGGAGGGATTTTCTTACATTGCACCAAAGAATAAATTACATGATTAGGTGGAAAACTGGCTCCTATCCTCATGTTCATGGTATGATTGCAGCATTGAAGTAATTGTGGGTCATCTAAACAAACTGTGAGCATACCAGCAAAACCTTTTAGACACAGGTGCTCTTGGTATGTGGTCTGAGTATTTTGATGTATGGTCTGCCTTTCATATAGTTCATCTTTTCATCAGTAGGAAAATAAACTAATTGCTGAGAAGAAATGGATTCAGGTTGCTACAAACCAAGAGACAGGGAGATGGGCAGGTTTCAGAATCTTGAGTAGCGTGTGTGCCTAGGGAAAAATTGCATTGTAATGTGACTTTACTGAATTACAGACCATGAGATGAACTAGTACATAAGTACCTTTGTAGAAATGTAGTATAAAAAAATCAAATAATTTCATGAAACAGTATGTAAAAGGTTTCTTGAAAATTTTGAAAAAATATTTAGTTATCTTTAGAAATGGTTCAGATAATTGCTAGGTGGGTTTGGATTTTTTGTTTAGTCTTTTTTTTTTTCCCCTCCAAATATTTGTTTCTTTTATAGCTGTTTAACAAGATTCCATGGCCAAAAAGTCACAGAGCAGTTGAGATTTTCACCCTTAGTGGTAAGATCTACCTTCCTGTCTCCAGCTCCTCTCTCTCTGTCACAAAAATCCAGCATGATCTGTCATATTTGTAAAGAGCAAGATTTGCTATCTTCGTGTGACTAAAATGTAATAATTGGCTTTTTAAGCTGCAATTGAAGTGTCTCTTACTTCCTTTAACTCCTCTTTCTGCTTGTGTTTGAAACTTGGAAATACTGTCCTGCACCATGGAGCATTATTATGCGTGCTTTGTCAGAAACACTAAAACCTCACAGTGACAATTCATTGTTGCTGATACAAATCAGGTTTTGGTGCCTGTTGATAGTCAGTTTGCTTTCATACTCAATTTTTAATGATTCTCTAAAAATGCATATTCATGTGCTTTGTTCTGCCCAGTGAATATTTCTTGCATGTGGTATCTTGTTTAGCTTTTTGAATGTTGCACTACTTTTTTTTTGTCAAAACGGAATGCTGTTTCTTTGGAGTGTTTTTTTGGAATATGCAGCTTTTGATCTCAAAAATGTTTAACAATTAATTGTTTCATCCAGGTACAAATAAGAATACTGCATTATATGCAGAATTGCATGAAGAGAGAAGAATTTTCCTGAGCACTTTTTTTGTTCGCTTTTATTGGTCTTTGACTGTTGAAAGATTTAATTTATTTTTTTCTTTTTCTTTTTTTTTCCAATCCTAAACCTTGGTACAGCTAAGTACCAGACTAGGTTTTGTGTGTAATAGGTGTCCTCATCTTTTTTAGCACGCTGCTTACTGCTTGTGGTGACACCTGGTATAACACCCCAGCAAAGAAATGAGCATGTTCAGCAGGTCCAGTTTGAGGGTTTTTCATTTATGCTTGTATGAAAGGTTTCCTCTCTTTTAAAACCAGCCTCCTCTGTATATCTCACAGTGTATGGAGAGACCTCAAAGTTAAGTAGATATAATAAGCATTTGCAGTTTGAAGTCAGCTTTACATAGAAAGAATCAGGACAGGAAACATTCAGCAAACTTTGGTTGAAAATATGGGAAAATTTGGTATGCCCTTCAAATTGATGAAATATGGTAAAACATATACTTTTTATATGTGTGTGCATTTAAATACATAATTGTACACACAATTGCCTGCACACACACACAAATGTGATCAGTTTATTCAGTTTCCCATATTGAAAAAGAGGGGAAATAGTCCATTTGGGGGGACTTCATGTGTGCTATTAATATGATTTTTTTTCAATAGCATTAAAAGGCATTTCACATTACTTTTCATCCTAAGCATGTCTTTGACAATGATGGTAATTTTTAAACCCATGCTATTGCTGAAAATAACACCAGTAGAAACCATCTACCAAAAGTAAAATGTTAGACTTTTCCATTCACTCTGGAAATACAAACTAAACTAGATGTTCTTTGGGGAATGTGATTTTTTTATTTTTTTTTTTAATGTCAGCTGCAGGTTTTTAGGATGTCTTTAAGTGTACTGTTGGGAGTTCATTATTTTTTCACTTGCATTATTGGAAGTGAGACTCATTCATAGCTGAATAATTAGAACATTATACATTGATTATACATTGAAAGCACTGTGTTTCCTTTTAGGTGAGGAGAGACACAGGAGGCAGCAGTGGCTGTGAATAGTTCAGGAGCTGGTTGTTCAGCTAAAGCGCGCCACAGGCTGACTAATTAAAATCTTTGAAAGCTTGCAGCCCGGGTGGGACACGCCACCTACCTCCTAAAACCCTTGAGCATCATCAGTATCTATCTGAGTGTGTAAAACAGCGTATGTGACACTATTTCAAATCCTTTTAGCTTTTCAGTGAGGCTGCTTCCTTGTCTCTGGCAAGAACATAGCTTTTAGTTCCCTTCTTTTGCTGAAGACATCTGCAGTCTTTGGTGCCTGCCTGTAAAAGAAAACTTTTACATAGATTTCCATACTATTTGGGGAAAAGGCCATTTCCTTGATAATTATGATACGTGTTCAGTCCAAGTCTGTACTCGGCAAGAGCAAAACTGGTAAGATTCCCTGATCAAGCAATATGTCAGACTGGCATCTGATCTGCATGCCAGCACATCTTTCATGTCTTCATACCTGACAGTAAAGAGCTGTTACTCAACAGCTCTCAAGGAAGTTTTCAGAAAGGTCTAGAAGAGGTCAGCTTAGTTGAAAACAGGGTAATGGAGAGAAGCAGAAGTAAGAAGAATTTATTTTTAAAGTTATCCAAATAACAGAAAGAAGATCAGGTACTCTGGAAAACTCTGTGTAAAAATGTGGTAATGATGGCCAACAGAGCATGAGGAGCAACTTAGAAAAGAGGTCAAAATGTGTAAATAATAGTATGCTCTCACTGGGAATAACTACATTTCTGGTCTCTCCCACCTGGTTATGGTAAACCCAGGAAGAGTTTGCAAAAGAACAGTGAGGATGTTTGAGGGTATGCAAGAGCTTACATGAGTGAAACAGGTAAGCAAAATAGGGCTTTTAAAGCTGAATGAGCTGACCAAGAGGAGGATATTGTAGATAGACTCTTTCCTCTTGATTACAAAACCAAGGGCTTCCATGTTCCTTTCAGAAGTAATAGCACGAGGGGGAGGAATTCACTGTAAGGTAGAAGGGGTTGTTCTTTCTGTTGAAGAACCAACAGAGCCAAGGGGATGAAAAATTTCAGAAAACACTGCATGCGAGAAGTGAGAGAGATGTGGCAAGGCTGGAATATAGCAGCTCAAACAAAGAAGTTGCTCAGTGAAGCGTGGATTAGTCATGTGAGTTGAGGCCTCAAAAGTGGCAAGAAGGAACTTAGGAGGACAGAGAAGAGTGACTCAAGTCCAGTGCAGTTAATGCAGTGCTTAGCTGCAACTAAGTAAGGAAATAAGAATCTCCTTGAAAAATAACATGGGTAGGAAAAGACTTTCCTTCCTCAGTTCTTTCATTGCTAGTCACTTTGAGTTTTTCATATTGGAAAAGTTTAAAACCAATTTTTAGCAATGTTAAAAAATGGTAACCTCTTTTCTAAACAGCTTAATCTTTCAGTTTTGCAGTCCCATCAAAAAAACCCCAAACTGTAATGGTCTGCAAAAACAATAAATCACTGTGAAAAGCTAAAGAGAGTCAACTGCCTGTTCCAGTATGAAAGTTCTTGGAAACCAGTTGAAGTGGCTGGATCAGAGCAAACAATATTGGGTGGGGATTGGCTGGATTTTTGTTCCCAAACAGGATGCAGTTAAGCTGCAGATGTCCTTGCCACAAGACGTTATTGATGTTATCATAGGATGGAAATCCACTCAGAGCTAAAAAATAGGTATCACTGCTGGCTCAAAGCTCCATGAGTTTGGAGGACTATCTGTAGAAGGCAGCAATGTATTTTTTCCTTGGCTGCTCCTTTTGGACACGGTAGAAGATGCCAAAGCCCTTTGGCCTGATTCAGTACAGTACTTTTGTTCACCTGCTGCTGTTCCACCCAAGTGTTCTTGGAGAGGTCATTCCATCTCATGCAGCTGTTAAATAATCTGGAACCTGATCTGCTGGAAAGCTCCAGATGGGCCAATACCAATTCTAATTCCCTTGGGTGCAGAAGAATTTAGAATGATCAAAAAAATGAGATTAATTTTCTAGATAGTCGTCTTTGTGATACCAAGCAAAATACTTCAGTGTGATTGCAGTTTCACTAATTATGCACTCATGCTGTTCTCAAGTATGATTTTCAAAAGTGATGAGCAGTGGTGCCAGTAGAAACTAGTCTTTGAGTACTGAAGTGTTTTATAAATGTTTTAATTCCAAGCTAACAGGTCCTTGACATTTTAGAAAGGTACTCATTTAGGAGACAGTTTTGAACCTAATCTTTTCAGGTCTTGCTTATGAATAAATGAATAAGGTGATGTTATTCTCCTTACCTCAGTGAGGGCTGGGAAGAGTTGTAAGGAATTGTAAAAGGAAGGAGTTTTTCTGCAGTAGCAACAAGCTCTGTGTACAGAGTGTGATAAAGAAATGAGCAGTCCGAAGCTGCACTTGAAGAGTTTGGAATACATCAAGTTCCAAGGCTGAAATACAGGGATAGATATGATACTGAACACTTTTCAGCTTCTGAGTGTGATCATCAAATGCTTTAAAATTGAATATTTTGTAAAAAGACATTTTACATAGTAAATGTATGTGGTTGTGTAAGAGTATATTGCAGTGCATGGGAACTAAAGCAGCCCAAGTTGCATAAGGGGTTCAATTTTCTTTGCTTTCATTTTTGATGCTACATTTAAATTTTGAATGATGCTCCTACGTGTTTGCAGATTTCAGTTATTTCTTTTTGTTCTTTTCCTAATTAGAACACATCACAACTTTGATCTAAAGATGAAACTGTTACACAGAATCGTTTCATTAATTAAGATTTTTTTAATTTAGCAGCTCTGTTGTTTCAGGGTAAGCTTGAAGAAATTCAGCTCTTAATTATTTCACCTATAACTACCAGAAGTAAGAAAAGAAAAAGAAAAGGAAAGAAAAGAAAAATATTATTACATTGGAATATGCCAGTATTGGTGACCATGGAAAGTCTCAGTTGTAGGCGGGACATTTATTAATGCTTACTTATATATTGCATTGCATAATTCAGTCAGAGGACTTTACTCCCATTTTTTTAGATCTTACTAGTCCTTTTGAAGAGATTTATATGAAAAAAAGAAGAGAGGGTAGAATCCTTTGTCATTCTGAAAGTTAAGCAGCTTTCCAGAAATTATATATTACTCACAGTGCGCCATATATAGCTTAGCAAATCAAAGATACATGGCATACCTTTTTTCCAGCTTTGCTTCTTTTTTTTCTTTTAGATTTATTTTTAACATGTGACATCCCCAGGACAATTCTTACCATCTCATGCAGGACAGGCAGGTATAAATCTTGCTCAGTTCCTTCCCAGAAAAAGAGATTTCTTATGTGAAGATGTCTGGATGTAATGTGGATTTGAAAAGATACTAAGAACAACAGGTCAACCTGTTCAGTGAAGGAAGGAAGGCGTGAGGAGGAGCGGGGCTGAGCAACAGACACCCGGGATCCTTGGAGTCTGGGACTGTGTGACAAAGCTTCAGCAGCACAGATAAGGTCGCGGGGGTGTTGAAAATTAATAGAGACGTAGCTGGTGTAACTGGAGTGACAGAATCCTTGTCACGAATGCAGCCATAGGAGGAAAAGCCGTAGGAGGAAATCCATATTCAATTCACCTTCACAGAGGCAATCAAAGTATTTTGGCATAAAGCCTCCTCCTGACAGTATACTTTAGTTTTTGAGGACTCATCCAGCACAGTGTTCTGGTATTCCTATCTAAGATTGCTTGTGCAGATGAGCTTGGAATCAGAACTTAAAAGCAATGCAATTAATCATTACTTAAAACTTGTCTTCCTATCCCTTATTTGAAAGAATTACTAAGTTTTTGTGGATTTTTTTCATCTGTGGATTTAGTCATTGGAGAATAATTTGGCTTCTTCTGAGAGCTTGTGACTGACGCTTTGTAGGGAGGAAAAAAGGATTTTTTTATAGTTAAGAGTAAACTCTTTGCTCTCATATTTTCAAGCCTGTCACTTTATTAGAGTTATTTAGCTTCTCATCATTTTGGCTGCTGCTTACACCTCAGAAAAATGGGAGATGTTGAGGAAGATTTCCAGTGGAAGCAGAAAAATAAAATGTACTAAGTGGGTGGTGATTCTCCCTCACATGACCAGAAGGAAAACAGACTGGCTTTTGACTGTGCTTGCTACTAAACACCCTGTCATAGTGTGTGAGGTGAGTCACGACTTGTTTATTTATAGCCATGGCCAATCAAAGCCGACTGCTCTGAACTTCATTCAAGACCAGCAGCACTTAGGATGTCCTGTAAACATTTGTTCTCTGAGCAAGGAGCATTCTTGCTGGCAGCGAGCAGCACAGGTGCCTGGCTGGTGGCTCCTAAAACACAAAACAGCCTAGAAGATCGTTGCCTGGATTATCTAGATTGATAGAGAGAGACAGAATTCCCTTTCACATCTGAAATGCCAGACAGTGAGGATCTGGGACAAGATGACAGGTACTGTACTTTGCTTTGTGCTGGCCCTCCCGTGCAGTGCAGGAAGGACTGAGGCTTCGTGTAATCAATCTGTGTGTGCTCCTGAGTGCTCAGCCTGAGATCAGTTTTCTCTGCGTTCTAACCAGTCTTCTGCTTCTTGAGGGCTTTGCCTCTAATGCTAACCTTCTCAGGAGGGAAGTGTGAGTCCTAATGCCTGATAGAGGGGAAATAGAACAGCTCTGAGGTACTTGTTAAACCGAAGCCAAAGGAAAGAAAATACTGTGTGGTTTCTACCTGGTCGCTTTTCCCTTCAAAGCCTCAAAATGTCAGGCATGGAAACAGTTTATCTGGAGCCATGCTACTGACAGAACCCTAACTCATTTCTGTGAGATAGGGCACTGTGTCCCTTTGAGGTATGCCTGTCTTTCTGAAGTTCAGCTTTTATATTAATTGGCTGATATAACCAATAATCAGGGGGAAAAAAAAAAAAAAAGTAAATAGATCCAAAATTTGGTAGCAATTAAAAAAATACTATTTTCTCAAATATGATCCAGCACATTCCTATGAAATTAGCGCACTAATTAAATTCAGCCAAATAGTTTTTAAAATAGGTCTTTGAAAAGTAGATGTTATTGATGTTTGGCTATGACAGAGTTCATAATCTAGATTTCTTAAAGTGCACATGGTTTTTCTGTAGTTTTGATGCTAATCAAAATGTTGGCTCTAAAATGGTGGTAATGAAGTACTTGAAGTTGTAAAAAGAGTATTTTTCATGTATGTAGAAATAGATGCTTTTTTTTTTTTTAAGAAGTTAGCAAACAAAATGCCAGAGTATAGAGGCAAATTTCAGAAATTAAGCAATTACAAGGATCAGGAGTGAGGATTTCATTATGACTTTGGATTTGATTTCTTCTAGTTAAATTTAAACCTGAACATTTACATGGATGTTTTTCCAGTGTGTTTGTCAATGTGTTGTGAGATGAAATAGAGGAGATAGTTCTGGCTGTCTGTTGTAGAGCAGCACATTCAAGCACTGCCCCCTAACTGGATGAACGTGGGTGAATGGATCCTCAGGGGCATAATTGGGTCTCTGCAGGGGTGGGGTCACCTACGCATTTCCGTTTGCAGGGATATCTGGGTTGTGCCCTATATATATGGCATAGATTACAATTAATTATAGTTGCAGGTAGCACTTTTCTTCTCTTAAGGAAATGCTGACTCACTGCTGATAACCACCAAAGTGTTAATTGATATTCTTTAACAAATGTTTAGTGAGGTTTCCACTTTGTTCAGTTGTTTATTTTCCAGTAAAGAAAAACGGAAATATGTGTGACCCCTTAAAAAAAGTTGTCAGCTTTGTAATAATATCTAATTTATTTTGTTCACAATTCTTTCTCTATAATGGCTTGCAGCAAACTTTGGTAGCTAAACAGAAGAAACGACACCTAAGGCTCTAAGACCTCTTTTTCCATCAAATTTAGGGGCTTTTGTTTTTGTTTTGGAAGAAAAACGATGAGCTTTTCTAAAGCAGTAACCTGGAAAAGCATAACAGAGCCTGCTCTGCCCATTTATCATTTTTGAAGCTACCATTAAATTAACTGACCCCGATGCTCATCCCTCATCCTTTTGTGTCTTTGCTATTGAGCAAAAAAGGTTTGAGAAAGTAGTTTAATCAAAAGGTTCCAATTTTTTTCCTGAAATTAATTTGCCTTTTTGTCATGGTCATAATAAATAGGATATAACTGGAGAACATTGCTAGAGAAGTGCTAATGAGGTTTGGTGGAGGTCAGAATATTTTGGTCCAAGTTAAACAAGAGGGAATAGAAGGAGGAGCTTTGGGAGCTGTATAGAAGCAATTAATCTTGGAATTGCAAAAGAAGAAATTGTAATGTAAATGCACAGATAATGGTGTAATTCTAAGGGCACACTGATCAAAGCTTCAGCTTGTATGTATTTAAAAAAGGAGAGCAGCAGTATTTTTGTTGAAGGTGCAGAATGAGCTTTGATCCCTGATTGGTTTCAGTGCACTGCCCTCCTTGTAGGCCCTTCTCAGATGCAAATACTTCTTACATCCTCTCTCCTCTCGAGTTCATGTCCTGCTTCAGAAAATATGTAATATTGTGTCACAAGCGTATTTCATGAACATTGTTACATCATAATTAAATTTGTGGCATTGGTCAATAGTCTATTAGTCATACTGTGAATTTAAATGAAAAATAAGCAAAGGAACAGATGCGCAAATACATCTTAGTAAGGCTAGCCAAAAAGCTAAGAGTTGTGAAGAGCAGGTACCCACTCATATCTTCTGTTCTGTGTTGGCCCATGATCATGGATGGTAACAGATGAAGAACAGTGAGGAAATATGTGGCTACAGGTAGAGGATTGAAAACAATTTAGCATAAGAAGATATTTTCCCTCAGTAATTCTTTATCATCAGGTCCACTATAGGTTTGGTGTAACACAGTATAATCTATTTTTTTTTTAAAAATAGACAGTTTGTGAGGAACCTAATGATAGTCAAGAATGTATAAAAGGTACTGTAAATATCGGTCCTGAGCTGGTGGAAGCACATGGCTTTAGGGATTCTCAGTAATGCATCAGAGTAGTAAGTGATAACCTACCTGTACAAAATACATTAAAACCCACCAAAAAGAGTCAAAATGAAGTTTTTCACAGAAAAAAGTTACAGCCATCTTGTTAGATAACACAGAAAGTAATTTTTAAAAAATATTCTTTGGTACTTGAAAATCCAGTTTTCCTTTTTTTTTTTGTGCAGCTGCTCTGCACTTCAGGGAATACTCAGCTCATCCTTCCTAGCTGTTTGACTCTGAAAGGCCTTGAACTAGGAATATCCCAGCTAAAGAATGTGGAGGCTGTTAAGGAGGAAAATTAATTGATTTTGTGAAAAAAGGACTAAAAGAGTTGTCTTTGCAAGAGAAAAATAAATCTGAAAGAATTGCTTCCAACAGCGGGGCAGATCTGTTTAAAGTTCTGCAAATGGAACTTTATGTTCTTGTTGCTCAGTAAGGAGTTTCCTTACTTTTCTGAACAAAAATGTCTCTTTTGTGTAACCAGTGTCTGTCAACATGGGAACCTGACCTGAAAGATCCCAGGCCCTGTACCGTGTTGGTAAAAGGACAACAGCACATAGTAAATAGCATTATCGTCTTTCCTAAGCAGAAAGCGAGTCAATAACAGTATTTGCACGGCACTGAAACACTCCATTTTCATGCAAAGAGATGTTTTTAAAAATGTACATTTTATGACTAAGTCACAAGTTTGGACTAATGGCACTTGACTGTCAGATCAGGCTTGGAGTGACCTGGAAGTGCAGTAGTAGCTGGTGTTCTCCCCAGGGCAGCTGGGTGGGAGCGGCGCAGGTCAGAGGAAGGGTTTCCTGTGAGAGCTGGCCTACCAGTCTGCTCACCTGAGTCTGGCAAGAGGAGCTCAACAATGAAATGTCCCAGTTTAGTTGGAGTGTATTTTGTTTGTTTTAGCATGGCATTCAGCAAAAAGTGACAACATTTAATACTGTCTGCTGTGTTGAGGAACTTGTATACCTGAATCACTTTCAAAACAAGCTGGGATTAACCACTTTGTGTTTGGTCAGCTAAAGAAATACAATGCAGCTCCTTATTAAGACTTCATAAGATGACTGATGTGTTATACCAGAATAGAAGAGATGAACACATGCCCTCCAGAATGAAATCTTGTTACTAATGGCTCATTTTCTTTTTTTTTCTAAGCAATCTGTTGGACAAGATGAATTCCCCTATCTCTTTGCAGAACACTTCAGTGTATTTTTATAAGAATAGGTGTGCTTTCATTTTCAGAAAACTTTGTTCTTGACTAGTAATATAAGCAAAAAAACTACCTTCATTTATAGGATTGACATTATTTAGCAGGAAACCAGTGATAAAATGTTCCCCTGTCAGCTGAAGAGAAGAAATACAATTATGGCTTTAGTTTAACACACTGTGCAAGGAGTATGTAGAGTCAGGGATGAAAGGTTGCTTATATGATGTTTTGTTGAAAGTCACGTGGCCTGACGAGCCCGCTGTGCAGTCCATTGAAAAGGCACACCCAGCCTCAACAAATGCTGATGATTTAAACATATTTCTTGTACAGTAATATTAAAAAAACATCATCTTGGTCAGGAAATAAAAGGGGGCATGCATGTTACTGAAAGCTGTAAATAAGATCTTTTTTCAGCTTTTTATTCCACACCTTCCCTTGGGGAAAAAAAACCCAAAAGCGGAACAGCAAATTGGACTGACCCACTCTTAATAAAAAACACAAAATTGAAGTGTCAGATGAAGATAGATGAGGCCAGGAAGAAAACACTCTAAAAGTTTGAGAAGCAATGTAGTATAGTATTAATTCATTTCATTCTTATAAACAATGTATTTGAACTACTGGAGGTATGATAATTAAAGGAGATTTTTGGATTGGGAAATATTAGCTACTCTTTAAGGCTGATAGCTACATTCTCCAGCTTCAATTTAAAAACAAGTTCTGTCTGTATATCTTAGAGATTCCAAGGGTGCCAAAGTCTCAGCATCGAAGGGGTGGTCCAATGGGATCAGTTAAAGGATGTTAGCCACAGTACTACACGTTAGTGAGCCTAAATCTGGGCAGCACCTGTGGATTAGCAATGGGAAATAAGGTGCACATGGATGTCTGCAAGCTGGAGAGATTTCTGTTAGAAAAGATTTGCTGCAAATATTACAAAAAGGCTGTAGATGAAGATTCTCCCTGAAGTCTAAGAATGGAGTGCATTTGTGGATGCTTCCTGTTTTTGCTTTTTCTTTCAGTGACACAGCATCCTTTTGCGGAAGTCTTTGAAGCAAGGAGGATTTTACATGGTGTCCCAGTGATTCATTTAAATAGCAGGTCTTGTTGACTTGGTCATGGCCACATGACACAACTATAATTATTTTAGTATACTTAAAGATTGCATAGGATCCAAAAGTGGCACAGGATGGAGCACAGTTCTACACAGTCACCTTTAAAATTAGCCACATAGGTCATTAAGATGCTGTGCCGTGAGTTTAGTGGTGCTGGCCATTCTGTCTTTCCACATAGTGCACATAACATTCACAAATGTGTTACATTGTGTTTCTATGAGGCTAATCAATAGTGCATTGTGTTCCACCACAGTTCAATAGTAGATTTTTGAGGTTTTGCCATTTGGACTTTAATGCACTTAACTATAAAATGGCCTTTTAACACTATTTTGTATTTTGGAAAGAGAAAGGGGTATTTATTTTCATTTTCAGTATATGCCCTTCTGAAATTTAAATATTAAAAAAAAGGTTTTTTACACAACGCTTTTTAGTCTAGATACTATTTTAAATCCTTTATCTCTGTACCTTAATAATTCTGAAGAAAAATTCCAAAACCATCGTTTTTGTATAGGTCTTCAGGTATAAAATATGTGCTTCAGAGAAAAACTGTATCATTTTAATCACTCCCTTCTGCACTGTGGTGACTTCTTTCTTACAGCAGAAACCTGTGAAAGCTCTGAAAAGGTAGACCTGCTTGATTGTGTGCTGACTGTTTACACACTGGATTTCATTTGGTTAAGTTTCATTATGAATTCCTGGTTGCCTGTTTGTCCTTTGATATCCAGATCTCTTACAGCTGCACCATTCTATAAGTTCTAGATATTATCTTTTTAAAAGCTACAAAACAGCCGTATTACCTATATTTTGATTTACATATCTTTGGGAACATAACTTTCGGTTCTTCCACCTTGACTACCACATTCTGAGTTACCCTGAAAACTACAGAGGGCACAGGCTTCAAATGTGTGTGGTTACAGTTGAGAAATCAAGAGGGTTTGGAAGCTCTATAATTACTGACTCTATGTTTATGTGGGTGCAGTCCTTCCGATCCACCACATCATGGTGTTCTCTGTCACTGCTGCGGTTCTGAGTAGCGTATCCGCATGAAGGTACAGAGAAAACTGTGTACACATGATTAAAAAACAATCCAGCACATCACGAAGAGATCTTTAAAGCAGTAACATGAGATCTGCTGACCTTTCTGAGAGAAATGTGATGGGGCTTTGCTTGAACAGATGTCTAGCTACGAAATGAGAGCATGACACCATCAGTCATTTTTAGCAAATGTAATGCCACTGACTCTTCTGGCCAGAGTTTGTGACTGTGATCAGTGGAAGCGTCTGGGTGGTAGAGTGTTTTGGGTAGGTTTTTTTTACAATTACTAGGCAACAGTTTATATATTTGCTCAGTTATAGAAATGATGCAATAGGCAGTCAGAAGGATGTGAGTAATTTATTTTTTCTGAACACCCTCAACCTTACTGACAGTAGTTTTAGAATGGAAGTGTAGCATTGTATATCAAACTAAGGATAAGTGATAGGAGAATAAAATGTTATTCTTTCTAAATGATCCACAAAAGCCTTTGAAAGTATTCAGAGAGAGTTGGCTGCTTGTCCCCAAAGGAGCACCCGGACAGCAGTCCCCAAATCTCTTTTGACAGGAAGTGTAGGGTTCACATTTAAGTCATGTATTAAGGTATTGTGAGTAACCCCACTAATATTATGCTAAAATAGTCTTTATATTCTTGGTAGACTTATGTCATAGTCAGGCACTCCACTTTCATCATCTACATCACTTCACATATCTTCTCTTTCCCTTTTCATCTTTAAATTTGATCATTGGAAAATGACTTTCTCTGGAGTACGCATCACTGTGTGCCTGTTTCCTTTTGATCTAATGCAGGCATAATAGTTATCTCTGTTTTTACAGGGCCATGACATAACCTCTGTGTCTTTATGTACGTACATTTTATGTTGTACGTACAACTATATGATGTACCTCCTTTCTTTCTCACTCCCCCTTCACCAGGATCTGTTGCTTCCCCCCTGTTTCCAGCCCTCTGGACTGTGGGTAACACTGCCATTTAAGTGGGCTCAGGGTAAAAAGACAGGAAAGATAGACATCACCAAGGCTGGTAGTTGTTGGGAGGTGTGAACAAGAAGAGGCAGCATGTGCATCTGGTTGTCACACTCAAGATCAGCAAGCTGACTTTCTTACACCTCTAATTGCCTAAGACCAGAATAAGGCTTCAAAATAGTCCCTGGTGCTCCTTGTAAAATAGAAAATTTTAGCTATTGTAGAACTGACAAAGGTGTCTTACGATTTCTTGTGGCCTAGAAGCAACTCCCAAGTACTCTTTTGTGGAGCTCAGTAGTGGGTTTGCAAAGTTTTGAAGCAAATTTCACGTGTACCATCCACCCATCTTGCTTGTGTTCTTGTCCACGCACCACATGTGGACCACAGGGCCAAAGCATATAGCAATATATTTTATCTGCACTGCAGCTCATGCTTTCAACAACTTGGCTAAAGAAAGCATCACTAGCAACCAAGCAAAGCAACTGCAGAGAACTTTCCCTGCAAATGTGCACTTTTTCTTCATAATTTGCATTTTATTTTGAGTTGTTACTAGCTATCCCATTGTGCCTTGTTATATCTCCTCCTCTTTAATCTATATTGCCTTTATATTAGAGGTTAGCATATGTGAAAATAGTTTGCATTTTTATTGTACTTTATGCTTTCATCTTTCCCCCCCTCTCTTTTTTTGCTATTAGCTTAAAATTATTAAAGTGAGTATCTACAATTGTACTAGGTATTTCAAAGCTCTAATTTGATAGTAGGCATCAGGCCTGTTCATTTTTGCTTTGCGCTTCCACAAAGTTCTACTTTGATTGTCAACATTTTTAAATAAAGGCTAGGAATAAAAGTCTGTAAAAGGATTTTGTTATTCAAAACACTGTCGTAATAGTAGTTTTCAGTGCTGGAATAATTGGGCAGCTCTTAAAATGCTTATTATTAATGCTGTAGAATGGTTTACAAAAGCTGGCAGCAGTGTCGCTTTAGGGGGAGTAGCCTATCCATAAAAATTGCAGTTCCCATAGGGCAAACCCCTTTTCATAATACTTTTCTGAAGCCACTAATTATCAGAGAGGATGGAAATTGAAACCTCTATTGTGGGTGGGATGCAGACAGAAAGTTCTGTGTAACACTGCTCATCCTGCCAGCTGAGTTTCTGCAGTGATCTCTGTGAGTTACGTTATGGTTTTATTTGCATCCTCTGTTGGGGCCAAATATCTGCATTTAGTGCCTTGCATGGCTGGGAAATTGCAAAAGTCACCTAGTCCAAGACACGGGGCTCTTATCCTATGTATTTCTACTGCACTGTTTTAAATAGTCCACTGTTTTTTTTCTCAAAGGGGAGGAAAAAACTCCTCATCCTGAGTATGTTTTAATGTAAGAGGAAATTGCACCACTGCGATACTATAAACACTATAATGCAGTCAGGAATAAGGCACCAGTTTGGGGGTTTGGACTTCAATGAGCCTTACTCCATGGCTGAAGCCGCCTTTTCCTGCGGGTCGTGGTCCCCTCCAGGCAGTGTGGCTGTGACACCTCCCGGGCAGTGTGGCTGTGTCCCCTTCAGGCAGCGTGGCTGTGTCCCCTCCTGGGCAGTGTGGCTGTGACACCTCCTGGGCAGTGTGGCTGTGACACCTCCCGGGCAGTGTGGCTGTGACACCTCCCGGGCAGTGTGGCTGTGACACCTCCCGGGCAGTGTGGCTGTGTCCCCTCCCGGGCAGTGTGGCTGTGTCCCCATCGGGCAGTGTGGCTGTGTCCCCTCCCGGGCAGTGTGGCTGTGACACCTCCCGGGCAGTGTGGCTGTGACACCTCCCGGGCAGTGTGGCTGTGTCCCCTCCCGGGCAGTGTGGCTGTGACACCTCCCGGGCAGTGTGGCTGTGACACCTCCCGGGCAGTGTGGCTGTGTCCCCCGCGCCGCTCCCGTCCCTGGCTGGTCCCCGCGCGGCTGTGCTACCACCTCGTGGCGGACGAGGACAGCCGGGAGGCAGGGAAGGGTTTCCGCGGACCATTTTTGGCCGAAACGGTGCCTTTTTACGAAGATGAGGCTGCGGAGACGGTGTAGCTGATAGGAGCTGGGAGTTTGATCTGACCGTCTATGTTCCCTTATGGCTGTGCACCAGCCCTTGTACAGTCATTTTTTCTTAATGTAATTTTTATTTATCTTGTAATTCAATCCACCTGTGACAAAATGTTCACTATTAAGGCAGGGGTGGATTAGACATGCAGTGGGTTATAGGTCTCAGTAAAATGACCGGAGTTGCTCATGGCTGGCTTGCATTCGCTGCGATCGAAGCTGTCTGTGCCTAGCAGTGCATTATGCGAAAGGTGACTCAATAAAACTGGTGTGGAATTTACTTCAGATTCTCAGTGTCTGCACGGTGGTTTGTCCAACCTTTGTGCCAGTTTGATTTGCACTGACTGGCCTGTGTATGTCTTCATTATATGTTGTTTCATAAAACAGCTTTGTTGTGGACGTTTTGTTCACTCCGCGAGGGTATATGATGTGATGATTTAAGTTCAATATTGGATAAACTGATCCGCCCCAAATGCGATAGACACATATGCTTTCTCATGGTTTTCAGCAAATTCTTTGGTACAAGTTTTTTGGGGGGGAGTTACTGTTTTATTAAAAGTACTGGACAATCATAGGATACGCTTTAGAAACAGTCCTTTCAATATAACAGAAAAACTAAAATTCAGTAGGAAAATGAATGTAAACAGCAAGACTTCAAGAGCAATTCCTTTTTTTCTAGGTTGGGTAGCAATTTCATCATCGTAGTTTGCAGAACAAGATAAAAAATAGAAAAGAAAAAGCACAAGGATTATATGCCTAAAATGAAATGTATTAATATCTATGGCCATCTTGTGGCAATGAAAAGTACTGTAGTATATTTAAAAATATATATATTAAAAAACAAGCTTGAGGTCAGTTGCTTGATTTAGATGACAACTGTGCCTTGAACTCAATGTCTTCATATGACCAGAATGAATAAGCAGAAATTTTTGTATGGACTGAAAATTGCTACTACTGAATAGATTCATTTTTTTTTAGTTAAAAAGATCAAATCAGCTCAATATAAAATACATAGAAACAAGCACAGATGTCTGTAGCATAGCAGCAGCCACTGGATTGCCAAAGGCTATGGCTTTACAACATGATGTTTTCAACCAGTTTCAACTTTCATATGAGCTGTAAACAAAGTTGGGTATTTTTATTTGTTTTACTCAGCTGGAAAGTCACTGATTCCGGTCAAGACTACAGACCCAGAATAAATCAGTGCATTTCAGAAGCACTGATGAATTTATTTGTATTTCTTCAAGAAATGTCCCACTTTAAGGAGCAAAACCCTGGCAAGGTAAGCACTCCCCAGTATGCTTAACAGTTCTATATGATTTAATAAAAAGGTGAGATAGATTTATAAAAAAACAAGTCAGCAAGCAAAAAAAAAAAAAAGAAAATGTGCATTCTAATACATTCAGTCATGAGTTTCTGCTAACTTTTTTTTTTTGCTGTGAAGAATATGGGTAGGTAGTCAGTGAGAAAAGCTGTTCACAGTGAAGTTTATAGCGGTACAGTCCATGTCCTTACAGCTGTTGGAAGTTCACCAGTTATTCCATGGACTTTTCAAAGGAAATCTAAAACATCACAATTTAATAAAAACTTGAAAAAGCAAAGAATTAAATAGGCATGTTCCTAGATGTAAACATTGGGCTTTTTCTCAAATAACTAGTTTTCAGGAATAGCTGCATGAGTTCGTCATACTTTATTGTGATAATTTTTCTTTTATACACTTATAGTTGGTGATTTGCCCTTTTTTTACTGGAAAGACTGAGCTGGAGAACCCAGTTCATGGTGAAGCAAGCAAGAGTAAGGCTTTTTTTCCCTCCAACTAGGAAGAATATCATTATTTACTTGTAGTCAAAAGTGAAGCAGAGGTTTTTTTCCAAAGAAAAATATAAATAATGTAGAAGTATATTATGATAATAGTAGATTACATTTTTATATTTGTATTGCTAAATACAAGTTAAAAGAAGACTACAAGGCTCTTTCTCCTCTTTTAATTTCTCTTCATTTTGCCAGAAAATCTTTCCAGAAAACAGGCCATTCAGAATTAGCAAATAGAAAATATGTAGTACCACACTCAAATATTAGCAATTTACACTGAAAATACAGAGGAGAAACAGGATGAAATACCTCTAGAAAAAATGAATAAATTATATAAAGAGCAGTTGTATGTCTGGACAGTAAAGATATATTTACAAGAAGTAAGTTTATAGTGAATTAAGGAAATGCGGTGTCAGTAATGTGGTAACATGACAGTAACTGTATGTTAGGAGATAGGTGAGGGTGGTTTAGAAAAGCTAATTTTGATAGCATGTTTTCTCTTCTTTTCCCTGACCTTATTCTCTAAGCCATGTCATTATTTTACTGCTATAATTAGAAGCAAATTAGGCAGTAATGCTGTGTGCAAAATTTCTTTGAATTAACCATTTTATTGCAATTCAGCCCCAAAAGCAAATGGATCCTTTGCAAACTTTCAACAGATCCATTGTGTACTCGGCACTGTGCAGTTGTGAAAGATGCACTGTTATGTCTCAGTCACCACAAAGGCCAAATCTCAAATTTTACGTTGAAAATTCGGCTCAGTCTTGTCGTTAACGGGGTGCTAGAGTAGCCAACAAGCATCAAGAGATTGCTTGCCAGCATATGAGAGAAAACAGTTTCACAAAGCAACACAACAGGGGAGAGAGCTGTAGCTAGGGGAAGGATGTTTTGCTTTTGTAAGCACTCAGCAAGTGGGCATTTTAATATTGCAATTAGTGACTTGGGCTTTTTCCTGCATATAAACTGTCCATGAGGGTGTAATTTCTAGTAATTTTAGCAATAAACATGAGCTCATTCAAGCTTTGCAGTAAATGAATAAAAATAGCATGTTTTTATGAGAGAAGAGGGGATGCATCCTAGTTACCCAAAATGGACTGTTTGATGCTTATTTTCACCAGAAATGTGAAAAGTATTTCCCAGTTTTAAAAAACAAACCTCAATTTTGCACTGCATTCTAGATTTCATTAGCATGCAACATCTTTTGCAAAATGATCTAATCTATTAAGTGAACGTGTTAATGGTGAATTTTAATGTTTTTGCCAGTTTTGCCTACTAGTCTGCAGCATATGTACATTTTTCACTGTCTTGGGAAGTTACATTCCTGGAGTTGTCCTCTCCTATGTCTTGTGTAAGTATGGTCTCTTTTTCAGTCACGATTTGTGTATGTGCGTATTGTTCGTTATTTGGTTTCTGTATAGCGAGTATTTATTTATTTATGTATCTGTTTACACACACATAAAGTTTGCAGATGACACCAAGCTCATTGGTGCAGTTGACCAGTCTGAGGGACAGGAGGCCATCCAGAGGGACCTGGACAAGCTCGAGAAGTGGGTGCATGGGAATCTCAGGAGGTTTAACAAGACCAAGTTCAAAGGGCTGCTGCACCTAGGTCTGGGCAGCCCCTGGTACCAACCCTGGCTGGGGGATGAACAGACCAGAGCAGCCCTGCTGAGAAAGACTTGGGGGTGCTGGTGGGTGAGAGGCTGGACATGACCCAGCCATGGGCACTCCCAGCCCAGAAAGCCAAACGTGTCCTGGGCTGCATCCAAAGCAGCATGGGCAGCAGGGGAGGGAGGGGATTCTGCCCCTCTGCTCTGCTCTGGTGAGACCCCACCTGGAGTCCTGGGGGTCCCCAGCACAGGGAGGACAGTTGAGTCCAAAGGAGGGACATGGAGATGATCAGAGGGCTGGAGCACCTCTGCTGTGAAGACAGGCTCAGTGAGTTGGGGACGTTCAGCCTGGAGAAGAGAGCGCTCTGGGGAGAGGCCTTTCAGTTCCTAAAGAGGGCTTATAAGAAAGCTGGGGACAAACATTTGAGCAGTGCCTGTTGCAATAGCACAAGAGGTAATGGTTTTAAACTGAAGGAGGGTCAATTTAGATTAGATATAAGGAAGAAATTTTTTACATGTTTTGGTCATATGGAAGTCAGCTTACAAGTTTTTTCTATGTGTTGATTCTGGCACAATGTTTGTCAGGTCAAGATATCAAAATCAGGCTAAGTCAAGGTAATCATAAACGTTACAATGACCATAAATCGTGTCTTACTGATAGTAAAAAAGATGTCAATTGATATAAAATATAATGGTATTTTCTGTGATGAGTAGGAATGGCTCTTGAAAACTGGATTTGACCTTAACAGTGTCTGACATGGGCATTTCACATTGCATTTTTATGTAAAACTAACTGTATTATGTAAAATTAGTAGTTACCTTATGCTGAGTAGTTATCTTATGCAAAGGCGTTGTTTAAGCTTTACTGAGTAACTTCTTGTACAGCAATATTTCAATACAATTTTTTTCTCTGTCTTCATTTTTATCACAGTATTGTGTGCCTTTTTATGTCCCTTCCTTAAGTGCAATGAATTTGGACAGAAACTGTGCAGCAAAATAAAGGCTGTTCTGATGAAACTAGATTTTGGAATAGTGGAATATATCAACCAGAAGAAAAAAGAGAGATCTGGTGAGTAATTAATTATAGTCCCAAGTAATGTATTTCTGTATGCAGAGCATTTTATTCACCTTGCAGACAGTTTGGTTTGTCCTGAGAAGCCAGCTGTAGAGATACTTCTTGCTTTGAACCTGGCTACTGTTATTAGCTTTATAAGGAGTGACAATGTATGTCAAATGTCTGGGCATGATGATAAAAAAATTACTATGTCATGGAAAGAAACAAGGCAAGCTCTTTGTATGTGATTAGATGTACTGATTATAAGTTTTCAGAAAAAAACTACTTGCTGTAAGCTTGCAGTGCTTATCTCTGTTTAGATAAGGCAAACGTGCCCAGGAGAGAGACTCACTCAAGAGTCTCAAAATAAGTATGTAACAGAATTTTCAGTAAGAGACCAAACTCTGTTCCTGTGTCTAAATCTGCATTGGTTTCACTCCCTCCAGCAAAAATAATTTGTTTTCTTCTCCAAATACTCAGTAAGAATTGCCACAGGATAGCAGCTACAAATTAATCAAAGTTTTTAGGTGGAAAGGGGAGAAACCAATTTAAAACAAAATCTCACATATCTCACCTGAAATCTTTCTAATACTGGAAACTTTTAGATTTTAAGCAATAAAGCTAGTTCAAGAAAAATATGTGTATGAACAGTGTTATCTTTAGTTTGTTTTTTGTGCGTGCTCCCGTTTTGGTAATTAAACCTTTGTAGTGTAGTCACACTACTTGCAGGTAGCCTACCCTTTTTAATTAGTGCTGCATCAGTAGACTTAATACCTGCTTTAAAACATGTATTTCTTGTAACCATTCATAATACAATGTGCTGTTCCTAGACCCAAGGAGAACCACCATGTGTCTTTTCCCCTTCCCTTACATGTAATGTGATAGTTATTGGAAATAAGTAATAATGCATTGGAAATTTTCTTTTGTGCATTATTCTACATGTTCAGTTTTAAGTGAAACTGGCAGAGAAAAAGATCTGATTATAGTTTAATAAACTTCACAAGCCAGCACTGGGAAAATGGTTCAGGTTAGGTGAGTTCTTTCCTGCATCTCATCCTCTGGTTTAACTTGACCCAGACAAGTTCCCTACCTTGCTTTGCCCTTTGGATTCACAAAACCTTGTGTTGGCACCAGAGAGGAAAGAGCATGTTGCAAGAAGAAGCAACCAAGAACACTATGACTGTGTTTTTCATTTTATATTGGTTTAAAAGATTCTCAGACAGAGGAGGCAAAATTTGTATCTCTGCTTATCTGTAGAGAGCAACATTCTACCAGACTTCAGAGCGTGCTTTGTATGCATATTTGCATTATGACTGTGAACGCAGGGTAGCTGGGTGCTGGTAGGAGAAGGGGTTTGTGAATGAATATTACATGCAGTTATCAAGAAAATTGCATGTTCTCCTGTAAAAGTGATGTGGTGGGATAAGTACACGGCCTGGTCTAACAGCACGTTACACCTGTGCATTGTACCAGCAGTGCAGGCTAAAAGAGAGATTGACATTGCCAGGGCAGATGACACTATGGTGAGAGACTCCTGAAGGAAGTACAATGCAGGTAAATAGACCTGTTGGAATGTATTCAGAACAACATTCTCTCTCCCACTTTGGTTGCTGTATTTTGATAAGCAGCCAGTCTCTCAGTCAGGCTTGTTTCCCTGGCAGCATAGTACATAAACAATGCACTGTGTCAGCAGGTGGAAGGTTATTGTGCTACACAAGCTGTGTGACAGAGAACACACTCTGAACCTGGAAATCCGTTGTCATGAGTAGGATAAAAAATATATCTTTTTTCTTTCAGAAACAGCAAAAACAAAACCCACAGAAGATGACAGTGAATTAGACATATCAGCTCTGTGTCCTAAGGTGACTTTTTTCAGTCAGCCCCTCTTGCTTTTAAAATCTATATAGATAATTGGAAACTATTTAGATTGCTGTCTCTGTTCTTCTGTGGAAGACTTCAACCTCCCCAGGAGGCTGTGTTCCTGAACTAAACAGTATGCTTTAGAAGTGATTCATTGTCTCTGCCTTTAGTCTTATACTGATTAACCTACTGTATTTGTGACTTCTGGCCTTCAAGGTAATGGTTTCTTTGGCCTGCTGAGCTAAGAATGTGTTTATTTTGTATTGGCTGTAGAATGATTACATTAGAATTTAATAGCAAAGGTTGTTACTTTTATTTGCAACAGTGAAATTGCAGTTGATTTTTATGAAATTAAAATACAAAGGGGAAACATTAATAGAAACCTACGTAATTTGTCAGATATTTTTGTAATCACTTGTCTAATAATTTTCAATGATAGTGCAAATAGGTATATTATCTATAAAATCTTTCTAGATAGTATGAGAACACTCAAATATCTCATTTTTCTCCTAGTATTCTAAATGACATGTATGGCAAAGGTTTTTCTGTTATAATCAGAATACTGGTTGATATAAAAAAATTCATCTTAACAGAAATTGCAGTAGTTGATCAGTAGTGTATAAAGCCTGATTTTGACAGTGATTGCTTTGAAGGTGGTTTTCTGCTGTGGAAAAAAACCTCCAAAAAATATATCCCATGCAATAAAAATTTGTAGCTGACATAACTGAATATTGTTGAATAAATTGGTAAAGGATAATGATTTTTTTGTTCAGCTAATTTTTGATTGTCATATAGATATTGGGCTGGTTTTTCTGCTCCAAGTTTACTCATTTCATTACATTATGCATATTTTGTATTTGCAGGCTCATCCTGCTTTGATGACAGTAGGATTACTTTCAGAATTAATAACTGGAATTTTCTATGCTTCTTTAGTATAATACAGCTTTTAGTTATTCCAAAGAGGGATTCTTCACTTCTAAGCATTGTATCCTATTTTCATGTTTCTACAATTAAAGCTTAAATTTATGTTGCTATGACATAAAAGAGAGACTTTTTTCAGTCTCTTAAGCATTGGCGTTCTGCAGTGTGATTTTTCTGAGTGTAAGAATACCATGTATGGGACTGTTTTCTGTGTAGGTTAGTGCTGCAATTGTTGCCAAAGAGCTGTCAGTGTCTGACACAGACGTCTCAGAAGTATCCTGGACCGACAATGGGACCTTTAACCTATCCGAGGGGTATTCTCCACAGACAGACACATCTGACGGTATGTAACAGCTTCATCTATATCATCAGTGGATTCCAGTCATGCAGGTTACCTCAAAACGATTAGACAATTTGAGGACAGGAGGTTTTGGGGTTGTTAGATTTCCCTCTGAAGTGAATTTAAGGTTAATCATAGTGTTTTGTATAGGTTTGGATACATCTTGTATAAGAACTGTCCTCATCTTAAAAATGTTAAAGTACATCAGCAAGTGTCTAAATAAATAAGCAGTGCTGGGTAAATCCAACACATTCAGTAAGTGCCAGATGTAGCACTCTCTTCTACCAAACCTTTTAAGCAAGTAAACCTTTTAAGTTACTAGCAATGCTTTTGTGGGTAAGCTAAGCAAATAAAAGCTGAGGAGGAAACAGTGAATACTCTGACTTGTTACACAGCCGGTTAAAGAAGGTATTATTAGGTTTTACTACTAGAAATAAAGACAGCCAGCAATGAGCCTATGAAGACTTAGACTAGGAAAAGATTCTCAAGCACTTGGCTTGATCTTGACCAGAAAAAAGTTCTTACTTTTTACAGACCAAGCTATCAGTAAACACTTTGCAGGAATAAAGATTAAGGACAACAGTAGTTTGGTGTAGTTTTACCTGTGGATCTGTTGCTCTGCTCATCTTGCATCTCTTCTAGGAAAATTCACTGTAAATGACAAGCAGGATGATACTACAGGCCAAATTAATAATTTAAATTTTTTTCTTAGTGTTTCAAGTTGTAAATAGACAGCATTGTATGATCACAGAACCATAAGTTGTAAAGAGCAATTGTCATTCATCTCATCTATCTTCCTATCCAAAGCAGGTTCAAAGCTGTTCACTAAAGCTTTATGAAGTTTCTCAGGGCTGTGACCATTCTGATCACCTCCAGCGGTAGAGATTCAGCAACTTCCCCGGAAAGCCTTTTTCAGTATTTGCTTACCCTCATGATGAAAAGGTTTTTTTCTTATGAGTCAAAACTTCCCAAGTTCCAGTTTGTGTCAGTTTATTCTGATCCTTTCACTGTGCACTTTCTAGAAGAGTCAGGCCCATCTTCTCTCTACCTTCCCATTCAGTAGTTAAACTGATTCCCTCTTTGCCACCTTCTCTTGAATGAGGCCCATTCTCTCACCATCTGCATCCATCCTGTTCTCTAGCCCCCTAAATAATCATGCTGGCCCTCCAGGGGACTCAGTCCTGCACGCCATTGTCTGTCCAGAACTGGAGAGGTCAAAACTGGGTAAAGTACTTCAGTGTGCACTCTAAGTTGCTGAACAGAGGAGGAAAATACCTTCCACTGACTTTCTGCCTTCAGTTCTGCTACTACAGCTCAGTGTGTGGTCGGCCTTCCTTGCTGCAAGGGCATACCACTGACTTGCTGCCCACAGATCTTTGTCTGGAAAGCTGCTTTCTGTCTTGTTGCCCCCAGCCTGTACTGCTGCACAGGTTATTCCATCCCAGATGGAGGACTGCACATCTGCTTTTGTTGAATGTCATGATGTTCCTTTTCAGCCTGTTCCTTTCTACAGCCTGTTGAGGTCCCTCTGAAGGCATCCTGACCTCCAGAATATCAAATACACCTGCCCCACAGCAGTTTCTTTCTGCCCATAACTTTCAGTCCACTCCATCCTGTCATCCAAGTCATTAATAAAAACCTTGACTAGTGCTGGTTTCAGTCCCTGTGACAGACACCAATAACCAGCCTCCAGCTGCACCTCATATCGCTGATGAAGCCTTTGACCCTGGCAGTCTGGCCACTTTTCCACCCACCTTACAGTTCCCTTACCCTGTTCGCTCACCAACTTGGCCGTAAGGATCGTGGGAAACTGTATTCAAAGCCTTGCTAAGTGAAAAATAAACAAAATCAACCCTTCTTCACCATGGAGCATTTCAGCAAATGGGACATACACAAAAGTGCAAGACCAAATGGGATGCATCCGAGGACTGGCTCATCTCCTGTCAAAGCTCTATGCATTCGAGCCACCACTCTGCATACAGCACAACCCTTCCTCCTCACCTTCCCAGCCTGTCTTTCCTAAAGAAAATGGAGAAAATTACATATGAGTCATTTTTAGGATTTATTTCCTTAACCCTTATGAATGCTCCTACAACAAGCTCCTATTGCTTGTTTTCATAGAAAGTAAGTTCAAACTGATTCTTTTTTAACCTTCTCATTCAAATACTTGATGAAAGTATTCTCTTGTGCTTATTTAAGGCCATGGTATGTTTTACACATTTCTAATAACAAATATTGTCTCATTCATTAGTGCAGCCATTAAAATGTAATGTTTTGTTTGATTACATCCTGCTTTTTATCCTCTTGAAAACATGAAACAATTCTGATCATCTGCAGAGTTTCCATTTTCTGTTTCCTTTTTAATACAAGCATTGGCCAAGAAAGGAAAAAGAAATTAAATCTTTACATTGGCTTTATATCTTTATTTAAACAGATAAACATTCTTTTTTATTATTCTATATGCATGTTAAAAGGTTGTAACACGTCCTTTCATGCTTACATATTTGTAGTTTATATATATTGTGAAGAAACAGAAATTTTATAAATTTTAGGGCTTTTATGTGGTTGGTATATTTAGAAATAGTCATGCTGAAGATTCGCATGGGTTGTTTCATTACAGATAGATACCCAAAAAAGTTAGCTTTAAAAAGTTATTTTGTTCAAATAGTTAGGTTGATACCAGTTGAATTGTGGTGCTAGATTTATGACCTCAAAACCATTTTGTTTTAGATGTCACACAATGCTCCTTCTAATGGAGAACTACTAGATTATGGGTTAGTAAATTTATTCAAAGGAACACTTATTAATTGCATTTTTACATGTGGTTGCTTTTTTGGAACACCTTCTGTGAGTGCTAACACTGTTTTCTTCTGTTAACCCTGTAATAGATTTTGACCGACCTAGTGATCATGAAGAAGCTTTCGCTAAAGATCTTTTAGAGTTTCCCTCTTTAGAAAATGGTGCTGGCACAAATGATGACGACGACTCAAGCATCGGTTTGCCCACCCAGCAAAAACGAAGGAAGGAGCAAACAGATGTCAAGGTGGATCATGCTTCCAGACAGAGTAAAGAGAGACCATCCACTGCAGGATTGTCCTTGCCTTTGACCAGTGACCAAACCTTTAATTTAATGAGTGGAATTGCTGGCGACGTCATCACGGCTGCGGTGTCTGCTGCCATCAAAGACCAGCTGCAGTCCCTACAGCAAGCTCCCTCACAGGCAGCGCCCAGTTTGAGCGAGGAGACAGACACAGAGGAAGGTGATGATTTCGAACTGCTTGACCAGTCTGAGCTAGAGCAGATTGAGAAAGAATTGGGACTTTCACAAGGCCAAGAAGCAGAATCCCAGGAAAAGAAAAAGTCTTCAGGCTTCCTTTCAAATCTGCTAGGAAGTCATTAACCTGGAAGCTACAGCTGGTCACACAGAAGAAATTAAACATAAAACAGAAAAAAATGCNAAAAAAAAAGAGAGAGAAGAAAATTCTGAGCTGTAAGCTTTAACTATCCCTTTAGATGTGTTGTAATAATTTCCCTTATGCAGAGTGAATTAACTGGATAAATATCAGCTAATACTGATAGTGTAATGTTTCAGGTAGTTATACCTCAATGTAATAGCATGGAAATGAATTATCTATCCACTGTTTGGTTGCAGATGCGTGGTGGAAGTCAGTTGTTCAAAACAACAGTTGGGGGAGAGAGGTTTCTTTTATCTTTTTTGCCAGCCATTTATTTTGGGGTCCTGAGCCAAACTTTCAATATCGACAGTTTATTTACTCTAGTTTTCCAATCATGTAATACAATTAATGACTCACATTGTGAGGGCAAGTTATCAGAGGACTGCAGTGAGATTATAACTACATCTCACCTCCTTCAATCCTACCAAAAAGTATGGATCCCTGCAGTTAGCATTATGTGCAGTTCATCTAGTATATATGAAACACATTAACTGGCACAACTCCAGTTTAAATATGTGTGCAACACTATAAAAACCCCTTGATTTCATACTGAAAACCTTTGAATTATTTTGGATATGGTGATGCATTTCCAAGTTTTTTGCTGTTATAGGCTTGTAGAGTTGTAAAGTGGCATGTAATATGACTGACCACCTGCTGTGTTCCTTGATGGAGTCTGGTCCTTGGCAGTATTGCCCATGTGAAGTCAGCCAATGAATTTTTATGTTTAAAAGTTAATATTCTGTAAACAGAACAACTTTTTTGGGAGCAGGTGAGGGTAGTTATTGTTTGGAGTAGAGATTAGAGGTTAAAAAAACCCACAAAGGCTTTTTAGGTGCCACTTCCTTAATTCGAGATTCTGTAGGTTTTGGTTTGGCTTTGTTTTCCATGATAGCTGCTTCCACTTGCAACAAAAGTTGTGTTGCAAGCTGAATATATTAAGATACTTAAAGTATTTGGTGAGGTCAGTTGCTAGAGAAGACACTCAGAATCTTCTTCTTGGCATGTAATTTAAAACAAAAAAGAATTTGTTTAAATTATTTGCCAGTTTAAAGTCCACACATGCTGAGTGAGTGGGATCTCAAGCAGATAACTTATTTTTCTAGGGCTTTTTTGTTCACCTGTGACAAAACTGCATTGCAATACCAAGCAATAGTAATCCAAGAAACAGAAGGAAGTAAAGCTAGTTTTTTTAATGTGATGTAAACCATTAGCAAAGTTGAGGGACCATGTCAGCTGCTACTACTGCTCAAGTAAATTTCCATTTGCTGGCATTTGAAGAGGTGAAAACTGTCATCTTGGACCCTCAAAAAGTACAGCAACAGATGATAAAAATCTTCCACTAACGTATATGTGTAGGTAAACCTGTGTTCGAAATTAACTTCATTTTGTATTTTTTTTTCCTTTTGAGGTGGAAAAATAGGCAGATGGCCAAAAAGAGTATAGCAAAAGAAAGGATGCTGAGATTTTTTGACACTAGCTTTATTGTTGCATGTGCTTTTTGTGTCAGTAATGCATATTGACCGTGTTTGCTGTCCTTTACCAGTAAAAGGGTAAGCCTGTGCCTTCATTATCAAATACATTATGAAATAAGTGGATGTTGGATATAGATCCCACAAGATGCAGCTTTCAAAATTACAGTATCTCAACATCTGAGTTTCTGGAAATCATTAGAAAACGTGGCCCACATCACTTCCACAGCATTGGTTGTGAAGTTTCTTCTTTAGCTTTCACCAGCCTGTTCTTCTCATTTGGAAAAAAACAAATAAACAAAAAACCAAACACCCAACCAAAATTAAAAGAAGCTTTTGTTGGAAAATCGGTGAGTTTAAAAAGTTCTCAGATGACTTAAAAGCCTCATTTCCTTGCCGCATGTTTAGGACAATCTGTACAGTTAAAAGAGTACAAATCCACGTTGCCGATGAAACTTTGTAGGACACCCAAACAACTGTGTGCTTCCTTGTCCAGGAGTACTGGTGCCAGAAGGGGAAACAGGCTGCGGGACAGGGAGAGGCGGGAGGGAGGGAGCAGTCCTTCACAGGCTTTTCTGGAGCAGATTGGCAGGACAGACTAGCTGGCTGTCAATGGTGGCATTGTAACAGCGTGCACTTTATTGTTGTTGTATGAAGAATACTTGTGGTTATAAGAGTATGTAACACAGGGGCACTCTTCTAGAAAAATAGATTAGATCAGAAGGAAATGCAGTTGGAGGAGTTTCTCAGACTTTTTGTAAATTACCCATTTTCTGGTTTCAAGATAGGTAAATAGATCGATTTTTTTTTTTTTTTTTTTTTTTTTCCC
>VXBT01001437.1:1311953-1363535 GCA_013400235.1 Oriolus oriolus | reverse complement strand
CTCCGCGCGCCGCCGGCCCCAGGGGAGATCGCGATTTGTCTGGAAGGGCTTGGCTGTGCTGCGGGCTTGTGAGTGCCTGGGGTTTCCTTTTCCTGAGCCCCACACAAGGTAGGACTCGGGGCTTCGGTCCTGCGGCTTAAAACGGGAGGGGAAAATGCAGGCGGGTTGTGGGAAGGTGTTGTGTAACTACGCGAGGTTTCTCTGCTTTATGGAGTTTGAGTTGTAAACACGTCTCCACGTAGTAGTCAGAGGTACAGGTTTATGGCTTTCGATTCTCCTAGTTCCCCACCTCTTCTTCTGAGCTGCTTTCTTTTGGGTGGGGCGGAACGGGAGGTTGGGTGTTTTTAAATACCTCCTTGGTAATGCAGCGTGTAGCCTCTGTCTGCCCGTCATGGACCAGGACAGAGCGTTCTGCCTCAGGTTCCTGCAAGGAGTTTGTCACCGACAGCCGGCGTGGCTCTGCGTCAGTGCTTTGTGGCAGCAGGATTGGTGCCTGGGCGGGGAGAGGGGCAGGGAGCTCTGCCGGTGCCAGGGGAATGCGTCGGGGAATACTCGGGATCCCTCAGTGGGCGGGGAATATGTGTTTCTCTGAAACGCAAAAAGCATCTGTTACACTGAACGGATGCTTATGGCGCTTCAAATAAAATAATGTGGCCTTTATTTTCTGCATCGCCCCAGCCACTGTAACACTGCAGAGAGCACAAGCAATAATAAGTAAGGAGCCCCGTGGTTTCAGGCAATGAGTGTTTCATAACGTGTGTTTTGACTAGATATTTATGACTGCTGACACTGCCTCTCCCTGTCAGTACCTTCTGGGAGGGGCTGCTCTTCCTCTACCTGCTTTCAGACCCCCTCATTCTGATGTATTATTTCTTTTTTCTCCAGATTAAGGCACAGTTTTTCTAAATCAGTTAAAAGATGAAGGTGCTTTCTGTGATCTCCAGATCACGCCTTTTTTTGCTCTTTGCTTTTGGAGCATTCAAGAGATTCCATCAACTCTGCTTTAAAAAAAAAAAAGAGCTAAGTTCCATTAAGCACTGAGAAGGAAGGAAATGTATGGGTTGGGAAAGGACAGCATCAGTGACAGATCACTGTTCTGCAGTTGTCCTGTCACAGCCACAGTAACACGGCTTGGCTGGGTGGTGGGAAGTGGAGGGAGACCAGGGTTAGCAGTAGCTTCAAGTGCTGGATCTTGGCATGACTGCATCTCTAGATGAGCAGCTCTGCAGGGTAAAGTGTTGTCAAGGCTACATGCACTGCACCAAAATAGCTAAGAAGGCTTTATTTTTAAATGCAGTAACTTATTTTTTTTCCATTTAATAAGGCTGTGGAAAATAGAAAATAGGCCTGTAAGCAGGTTTTCCGTTTTTACCCTTATTTCAGAGCAGTCTCTGGTCTTCTCAAAATCTTACTGTTGGCAGAACATGAGCTTGTTAAGAACCTTTAGTCACTGATCTTCAGTGAAAAGTGTAGAGCTTTTGAAATACTGTTGCTGTGGCTGGGAGCCCTCTCCTGCATCCCAGTCCCAGTAGGCACAGCGGGTTCTGCATCCAGAGCTGGGACACTCAACTGCTGCTGTGGTACAAGTAACCTCGAATTCCTTTATTTATGAGTTTCCTCTCTTGCTCCTGCCCGTGCATACTGCACTCATTGCTGCTGCTGGTGTTTAATAAATTTAGTTCTGTGCAAGAGCTGTGTGTCTTAAACTGCCTTACAAGAAGGTTGCCAGGATCTTGTGTTGGGGCTTTTTTGTTTCTGTTACGTAATTTTTTTAGCATGATTTTATTTTTTCCCACTTTCTAGTAATGGCCACCTACACTTGCATCACTTGCCGTGTGGCTTTCAAGGATGGTGACATTCAGCGTGCCCACTACAAAACCGACTGGCACAGGTACAACCTGAAGCGTAAAGTTGCTGACATGCCTCCTGTCACTGCTGAGAATTTCCAGGAGAGAGTCCTGGCACAGAGAGCAGTAGCAGAGGAGCAGAACAAAATCACTGCCACATACTGCACAGTGTGCAGCAAGAGGTTCTCCACCTTCAACGCCTACGAGAATCACCTGAAGTCCAAGAAGCACCTGGAGCTGGAGAAGAAAGCTGTTCAAGCTGTCAGCAAGAAGGTGAAAATATTAAATGAGAAGAACCTGGAAAAGGGGCTGGCCCCAGAGAGCGTGAACAAAGATGAAATGAACACAGCTATTCAGCAAGCCATCAGAGCCCAGCCATCTTCGTCTCCAAAGAAGACACCTCTACCTCCTAGTAATGCGAGTAGCTCTCCTGTTTCCAGGGAAAGCGCCAGCTTGTCACAGAGCAGAGAACGACCAGAAATACCTCCACGACTGCAGTGGTTTGAACAGCAAGCAAGGAAGGTGGCCAAGCAACAAGCAGAGGAAGAAGAGGATAATGAAGAAGGTAAGGCAATAAACACACTGACAGAAGATAGCCTGGAGTAAGCTATGGTTTGAGCAAAAGCTTCCTCCTACTTCTGTAGCAGTGCAGCATTTTCCATCACAAAAGGTCTTGCTGTTGATTAAACTTTCAGTTTAACAAAGGAATTAAGGTTGGCCCACGTTTGCAGTCAAGGACCCTGTGTTAGTGTCTGGACTGCCATCTGTTCAGCTTACAGACAGACACTAATGCATGTGAATATATGAAATATATGAAAAATGAATATAAATAGTCACTAATATGAGCACTATTTCCCACATAAAATTTCAAAGGAAGTTTCCTTTAAAGAAGGCTAATGTAGCAGGTTACCCTAGAACTACTTCTGAACAAAAATCCAGTTACGATCATTTGCTATTGTCCCAACTCATTTCCTGATCTGTTGGAGGGAGGTGGGACTGTGGTTGGTTTGTTTCCCTCTGCCCACCAAGACTAGAGGAGAAAGTTTACTCTTCAGCCTGACTGTGTAGCATCGCATCTCAGCATGTTGATGTCTGTGTTTAAATCAGTTTAAGAGTTGCCACGCCAGTGGCCTGTTCCTATGAATACAGCTCTGTGTTGGAGGCCAACCTGGAAAGCAGACAGCTGAAAAAAACAGAGCTTCAGAATTTCCAGAAAAGGGTTATTTTTAACCTGGGTGCTTTCAGTGCTGTAGTTGACAGTGCAACTCCAAGCGCATTTATTGGAGCAGTTGAGTGGGGTGATTGAGCTGTAGCAAAGGGACAGGTATGAATGAGGTGGAGCCTCATTCCAGCTTCTGAAACCCCTGTGTCACGTTACTGCATCTGTTACAGCCGTTTTGTGCTCTTGAAAGTTCAGTTGCAGTTCAGGGACATTTACCTCTGAATATACATCTTAACACCTGAAGAAGAAGCCAGCTTGCACCTGTCTAGTATTAATGTGTTAGTCATAAATTGTATTGCAAAAATCTCAGTAGGTTTCTGAATGTTAATTTTCCTTTTAGGTATGTGAACAGGAGAGTGTTTTCCCTCACTACTGGAAATGAGTATTTTCCTGATGTTTCCACAGTTGTCTTGTTTTCAGTGAGCCATGCTTGTGTTCTTGTGCTGTGGTGAATTAAATTTAAGGCCTAGAAACAGCAGTAAAGTATTAATAGTTGAGAAAATGGAGGGGGAAAAGTATCACATCTGCCAAAGTTTTTTAGGAACAACCTTGTGCTTTGCTGTGCATCTTAAAAAGAAATGTGTTTTACTGGCAATGGCAAATTCTTGCACCTGGAAGTGACTGTGTGGCACTTAGCTGTAAGAACATAAAATGCAGTATTTTCTGTGGTGGCTTTCTCTGACTTAATTGGGACTTGTTTTGCTTGGGAAAAGTAATCATATAAAATATTTTTTTTTAAACTCCCTTTAAAAGAGTGGGAAGATATGGATTCTGTTGAAGACATTGGCTCCGATGAAGAGATGGAAAGTGTGGAAGAAGAAGATGAGGAGGAACAGCAGACAGAGGCTGAAAGCATTCCTGCTGTTGGGGCCATACCGGTCACAGACTGCTTGTTCTGTCCCCATCACTCAAGATCTCTCACAAAAAATGTGGCACATATGACAAAAATCCACAGCTTCTTTATACCAGACATAGAGTACCTTGTGGATCTCAGAGGACTAATCAAGTATCTTGGTATGACTAAATGTTCTCTAATTTTTTATCAGGATAATTGTATTCTGATAGTGCTTATTTTCATTTGGATATGACATCAAATATTTTTGTTTGGGTTGCTTTTTTTTTTTTGTCTGAGTGCTGTCAGTATTCTGATCATGAGCAGGATCACAGGCTTTCCAGGGAGAATGAGAGAAAACTTGACTGAAAAAACCCTGTAGGTCCCACATAGTTTTCTGATGTTGAGAAAGTTGTTCAGATAATGTGAAATTTGGGACAAAATTCTGTTGCTAAAGTGTGCATATGAACTGTGTTATCCTGCCAGTGTGTCACAAGTATTTGTATCTTTGGTTTACAATGGTTTTGAGAGAGCTAAAAGCTAGGAAAAAAAATGCATCTTTCTTCAGGTCTAAAAATAATGATGAGACTATAATAATTTTGGAGTACTGGATAGAAAAATATATTTAAAGTGTAAAATTTATTATTGAGAATACTGAATGACCCATACCTTGTCACAAGAAATCTTTAAATGCAGAGACATGTCCCTGATGGGGCCATATGGTCAAGGCACAGGAGCAGTAGGGCTGTCCTGGAAATTAAGGGCTTGAGGCTCCTCTTCAGTCTCTCTGCCTACAAGCTGGGAAGGCTTTGTCACAGAAATGTTAATTACTGACCAGGGAGATTTTGTCCAGACCAATGGAAGTGCCAATGTTTTCTGCAGGAGAGAAAGTTGGCATTGGAAAAATCTGCATCTGGTGCAATGAAAAGGGGAAATCCTTCTACTCTACGGAAGCAGTCCAGGCTCACATGAATGATAAAAGCCACTGCAAACTCTTCACAGATGGAGATGCTGCCCTGGAATTTGCAGATTTCTATGATTTTAGGTGAGGACATTTCTCTTTGAGTGGGACACAGGTGGGGACAGACAAAAGGACAGTTAAATATTACATCAGAAACTTAATCATTCTTAAAATTTAGTGGTGTTTTGTGTTCCAGTACTTTGCATGGCTGGTTCCCCACTTCTTTAGGTAAGCATAACAACATGGTTGGTTATCGTTTTCTGTGACCATTATTACCAGTCCTACATCGAAGTACATTTTGAATTCTGTTCTGTATGTTTGCTGTTAACATGTTTGCTGTTAACATGTTTGCTGTTGACTGAATTTAGATTTCAGTGCACCAGCAAAGGCCATAAAAGGGCATAACTGTCTTTCCCATTACCTTTTAGGCAAATTGTGGATTTAACACCTACTGCGGGTTTCTTACATAAGTTTTGTTGGGTGGCTGGAGTTGAGCAGGACTGCTGTGACTTAGAGGCCTCTTGTTGAACTTCCTACAACTTATCCTAAGCTGTGTTCATTTTGGTCAGAAATGCCTCGTATTATGGTGACAGGTGGAGCTTCTGGGAGTGCTCATTCAGTAGCTGTGCAGAGCTGGTGACCTTCACTGTGGTGGCTTTTCACCATAAGTCGCTGTTAAGAGTGCAGCAGCAGAACTGTGCTGAGTTGCAGAACAGGGTGGAGGAAAGGGGTTCCTTGTCTCCAGGCTCTCTTCAGGGCAGGGTGTTGCTGGGAGGAGCTCTCAGACCAAGGCCGGTAAAACATGACAATGTTTGTGCCTTGCTGTAGCTGTGCCTGGTGTGTCTGGATAGCTGTGGCTGCTCTCTGTGTACAACCCACGTACTTCTGCTCTTCCACAGGAGCAGTTACCCAGATCACGAGGATGGGAAAGATGTGGAGGGTCCTGGAAAGCGCCCTGCAGAGAAAGAGTTGGATTATGATGATGACACCATGGAGCTGATCCTTCCTTCAGGTAGGCACAGGGTTTGTGTTACAGCGTACTTTCTCTGCACTTCCATATCTGCCTCCAGTGCCTGCAGCACAGGCCATTGCCGTGTTTTCCTTTGGGAAGGAAGAAGGTAATTTTGCATTTAAGTGTCTTTGGGGTTATGTCCTCACCTTCCATTATTGTCACTGCCAAGTAGTTGAGCTCCCTCTGCATTGATGGACATGTGGACTGGGGCAATGGGTTGCTTTGCCCACTCTCATGGTATACTCCTAGAGTTTCCATATTTGTTTGAGTGCAGCTTGGAGAGGCTACAACTTAGGTTATCTGGTGTGGGTGTTTTTTGTAGAGAGCCAGCTCCTACCTAATTCAGTAAACTAATACAGTAAATTTATTTAAATAGCCTTTTTCTAGTTTAGCATTTGGCACTCTCACTTGCTTTTTTGTTTGTTTGGTGGTTTTGTATGAGGGGACCTGAGCCTTTTCATTCTGAAAAGTGCTGCCAACTCTGCAGTTACACAAGATTTCCTGAATGTCAGCAAGTGGCTTCACTGTTTACTTGAAACAACGTTGCCTCTCTTCTCATTCCACTAATTGAAATTTCTGATAACTGCCTGTTTATTATCTGAGCAAAGGCCCTCTTGAACAACAGCACATTCTGTGGTTTTTTTCTTCAAGTAGCTCTTACAGTAATTACATTGAGTTTCTAATAGTTCTAAAATTTTTAAGGTTCTGGACCCTGTAAAAGCATTTATCAGCATAGGGGTTTTCCATAGTTTACGCAGCGTGCTTGAGCACTCCATTTCAGAAGCTGTTTCATGATGGATAATAAGCTGTCCCCTCCTGTGAGCAGGTGCCAGAGTGGGTCACCGTTCCTTGATGCGGTACTACAAGCAGCGTTTTGGTGTGACAAGAGACGTGGCTGTTGCGAAGAACAAGAGAGCCGTGGGCCGGGTGCTGCAGCAGTACCGAGCCTTGGGCTGGATGGGGCAGGCAGGTGAGTGACAGCAGGAGGGCTTTGCAGAGGAGGAGGCTCTGGGATGTCAGCACTCTACAATTCCAGAGGTCATCTTTGCTTTACACGTGGGGTTTATGCAGCAGTTTGTCTTCCACTTGGCTCATTTTAATTCCTGACATCCCAGCAGACACAGGAAGTTTGTTTCTAAAATCCAGTGCAGCTTCTGTGCAAGCTTTCATTCCATCGTTTGTGATGTTGCTGACTTCCTGAGATTTCTGGGTTTCTGCCTGTCCCAAGCCACTACTCTCGTTATTTAATAATGTACATAGGTCATGCTTTGATGGAATACTTTTCCAGTTGCGGAACAGTGGTGTGATCTATATCCACTTTAGAAATATAAGAATCATGCTTGGAATGCAAAACAACATTTTACTTCAATCACAGTCATGGGCATTTGTAGAGAGAACTGGCCTTTCCCCAGAGAAAAGTGGAAAGAAGAGTGCCAGTATGGCAAGGAAAACCTATAGGTACCTGCTGAAGTACATGGGCAGATCAGCTGGTGTGCATACAAGCTGTAAGTAGGGTGACAGACATTGATCCCTCTCTCTTCCTTCTCTGTCCCTGCAGGGGCCATGCCTGCTCAGCAGCGTGACATGCAGTACCTGCAGAGGATGAAGTCAAAGTGGATGCTCAAGACAGGAATGAGTAACAATGCTACAAAGCAGATGCATTTCCGGATGCAAGTCAGATTCTGAGTTCCCAAGAGAGCTGCCTACAACTGGTTATGGGAAGGGGGATTTAATGGTTTCTGGGTTGTGGATTCTCTTATTAAAACGGACTTGGTACCTATCAAATGCTGATGTGTTTGCTGGTGTGCCTTCCTCTGTAAAAAGAACAACAGGAGGGAACTTGTCTCTTCTGAAATAATGGTGGGCCTAACTTAAAAATAAAATTTGTTCAGTGGAATATGTGGCAGAGTAGTCATGGCTATGGCTGAAGGTACATGCAGAGTCGTGCAGCACATTGCTGGGGGGCAGTTGACATCTACAAACTGGTTGAGGCCAAGAGGAGATCCTAGATCTAAATTTTCAGTTGTGGTGCCCAACATATTAACTGGATGTTTTGGAGTTCTAGCTGGCATTAGGGAGGTGAAAATTTGAGAGCAGAGATTCATGGAAGGTTAAGTAATAGTTTGAAGAAATGCACTGATGGAAAACATAACTCCAGGATTAATACTGTCCTCAGAAGCTGACTGTACTTGCCTAATGCTCCAGCTCAGGGCTGGATTAATACTTTGCAGTGTAGTTGTTTTACACTGAACTTAATTAATTCTCATTTTCTAAAAACTCAAAATTATCATAACATTTAGATAAGTGTCAATCGAAATTTCAGATTTCCTGCTTAAAACTCTGAAAATGACAGCTTTTGTTGTTCCCACTGAGTACTGGTGTTTGGTTATCATCGTGCAGTGACCCAAGACATGCATTGGCTAGAACAGGCAGGCTCTCCCACTTAAACAGGTGAACTGTTGCAGGCTGGTGCAGAGAAACCTGCGTGTGAAAGAGCTGAGGCAGCAGCGCTGTGTTGGTCCTGCTGGCGTAGATGTTAGAGGTGGGCACTTCCACACGGAGCTGTGGGCTGGCTCCTGACGCCCTGAGTTGTAGTGTGCTGGACACTGAGTGTGGGCCTCAGGAACATGGCTGTTTCCTTGCCTGACAGTCCATTGGGAAGGCAGCTGGCTATAGCCAGGTTTCACGTCTGCATTTAGGATTCCTCTGGAGTAGTGGCTTTCACAGGCATGACTTTGATACAAGTTTTCTTTCTTGTGAATGGTGTGTGCGTGATATCACTGAGAATAGTAGGGAGAGACTTCGTCTGTTAACACTGTATTTTGACTTCTTAAAATAGTTCCCTAGTCTCCCTAAGAGGTAAGTTCAGAAAAAGCAGCACCATTGTCATGTCAGCACTTCTGAGAGAGCAGTGTATTTATGGGACTCTTAGGAAAGTGATAATTTCATAGTGGAGGTGCATGCTGTGTGGAGGTTTTTGTTTTGTGGATTTGTCTGGTGTTCCGCACATTAGTGGTTTTTGGTTTTTTTAGCTCTTGGGTTTTGGTTTTTTCCTACTGCCTTGGAAGTTTTTTTGCTGTTCCTGCTTTTACTGATAAGGAGCAAGCTTGAGCAGTAATGGAGGCTACAGGTTTGGCACAGCATTTAGTAAGTAAACTGGCTACTACATTTCAAATAGGTGCAGGTTTGAGTAAAGGGAAAACTGAAGCAGAGAGAATTTTCAAGAAAGGCTGTGTTCACATCCAAAACCTTAAACTAAAGTTGGGTAAATTAATGAGTACCTCCTTTTTCCTGACAAGGTGGAGTTACTGCCATTGTATATCCCTAGCTGGATCTAGTGCACATCTGAATTTATTCTAGACGGTTCACTCAGGGTTATTGACTCAACCTCGGAGTAAGATACCTGGTCTCAGCTATGTGACTCAAGCTATGTGAATCTTTAGATGCCATATCCCTTATTACAGTCATGACCTGGCCCAGCCTGTGATTATGGTATGGATTTCTAGCACTGAATGTATAGCCTGCTTGTATTTGACAAGTCTCAACATCTGGCCATTACGAGCTGCTTGTATCTTTTTCTTTGAAATTAGAGAATACTATCAAGGGGTTTATGTTTATGGATAAGTTAGATTGTCTTTACGCATAGGGCAAAATAAAATGCCACAAAAATGCAGAAATGGAAGGGTTAAGACTTATTAATGTGGCAGAGTAGTCATGCAGAATATTGAAACCTGCAGAACTGGCTTTGAATAGTCACCAGCGAGCATCAGAGCAGTATGCAGTCTTGAGCTTTTGGAAAACACTCATGGAATATACAAAACTTACATTAAGGACTAAAGAATTATTCTGGAAGAATCTTGGGAATAACCTAGTACAACTGCTAAAATCTTAGTGGTAAGTGTTTAAGGAGTCTTGGCAGTGAAGGCAGAAATACAAGGAGATAATTGATCCGCTGACAAATTACTTTGGGGCCGAAGGTGCATGGAGGTGCCACTCTCCTCAACATGAAAGAGAACCAAAGGAAACTCCTGTTCTCTGTGCAGACTTGCTCAAAGAAGCCTGCTGTTTATTAAAAGATGGGGATTGCCTGGATTTCCTGAACTGTGTAGTTCAGAAAAAATGCCAGTAAGTAAACATGAAAATAGGTAGTAATTTTGCAGGTCACAGGGAAGCGGAAGGATGTGATTGGTATAATTTGCACCTATGATTCTGTCCTATATATCTTGCTGCAGTTTAGTTAGAAGGAAATGGAAGAGAGGTATGGGAACCTACTGGTATTTTACAGGAACTTGTATTACTCCGGTGAAAATGGGTGCCTTGGAAAACCAGCAGAGGGCGTAGGAAAGCTTTTCCCAGAATTGTGTTTACTATGAAAATAAATAAAGCCTAGTAAGAGTGCATTCATGCAGAGCAGAGGTAGGGTGAGGCTGCAAAGCTCACGACTGCTATGAGTTAAGATTAGTACCAGGCTTCTGTGAGATTAATTGCTGCTAATATCTTCATGTAGGTCCTGGCAGAGCATTGCTGGCACAGGATGGCTGGAGCAAGTATGGGGATTGTCAGCAGGGTTCAGCGACAGTGCTACAGTCTGCACAGCTTGTAGGTAATTCCAGCTATGTCAAAGTACTTGACAGTATTTTTATTGAACACTTCTCAGCATTTAGTCTTTTACATCGCTGTATAAAGGACAGCTGAAGGCAATTTTTTGTTTCCTGAGGGAATTCCAAATTCTGGTTGTTCCTATCAGGGAGCTATGTTCCAGCTGTGATCCAGCCTTGCACTTGTGCTCCCCTGCTCTAACCTTGCATTTTCTGGCTCTTATGATGAGAAGAAAGTAAAGTCCAGAGGCAACCAAGTAGATTTGGGGCTGTCTCTGGGTATAGTGGGTACTCTGGAGCAAGAATTTCCTGGTATGATTGTAATTCAGTGGGCATGCTGTTCCCAGAGCAGGAGATGATCCCTTCTCAAGCAGTGCAGTCATTGTAGGAAAGGCTGGTAAGAAGCATAGCAAAGGTAGCTCATTTTGGACAAGGCCGGGGTTCTGCCTGCCTGTCCATCCATTAACAGCTGGGTATTGAATTGATCCCAGTGCTGCATCAGGCACTGCAGAAAGAAGCAGAATGAAAGAACTGGTGAAGCTGGTGGAGCACATCTGTACATCTGCCATCTCCTTTTGGAAGTAGTTCTTCTGTTTTGTACACTTAAGTTACGTAAAATCAACGCAAATGCTACTAGAAGGAAAAGTATGTACCTGTTACCTTGCTCAGAATAAGAAAGAAGCATATGGGATATAGCGTGGCAGAGACACAGGAGACTCAGAAATGTAAAACGAATGAGCAGCTAATTATGCTGAAACTGCAAGTCAAGAAGTATTTAAAGTAAGCAGCCCCTTTAAGAGTCCACTACTGCTCCCTAATTGGTTTCTTCAAGGCAAACATGACATGTAAAGGTGACATGTAAAGGTGTTGGACTGCTGCCCAGCTAACATCTGATGCTTGAGGGGCATCTCAGGGAGATTCTCCACTGCAACTCTTAAGAGCTACTTTTGATCTTTTAAAACTGAGGCATCCTGTGCTAATGGGCTTCATCTGCTCAGGGCTTTGTGCATCTTCCCTCACTCTGTTGGCTTAGTGCTGCTGTCATGACCTACAATGGATTGGAGGCAATAGATAAACTTTAGGACACATCCGACTGAAAACTAAAAATACATCTTAAACTCCTTGAATCTTAATGTTTAATTGCTTTAATCCAACAGTCTATCATGCTGCAGCTGCAGAATAGCAGTCACCAGAGTATCATCAAATCCTCAGCAGCTGGCTGAGCCTGTAGAGTTAAGATGACCATCTAAAGGCACTTCTGACCCAGATGCATGTCTCTCCACTGCATCCTAAACTGTGCAAGATGCAGCAGCCAGACACTTCAGGAGTGATAGAAGTGGTGACAGGACACCTGTAACTGGTTTTATGCTCAAGATTTCTGCACATTTAGTGCAGACTTTCAGACTGAAAGGCAGAGTGATAAATCCTAGCTGGGCTAGGAAGGGAATCAGAATCACTCTGAAAGTACTTCCCAGTGTAAAGTTACGTGACTCTTCCCAAAAACAAAATGCAATCCGTAAGCAGGTTTTTTAAATAATGACATTACCAAGCATGTATGCCTTCATACAGTTCTCTGATGCAACAAAAAGGGTCATCTAACATTGAGGCATATTTTCTGTCATTCCTTACACATGTTTGGTTGGAGTCTTATTTCGTTTTCACTTTACTGTATTTATGTATTCAACTTTATATTTGCCGGCAATTTACAGTGATAAATCCTATAACCTTTCACGTGGAAGTAAGAGGCTTGCTCCTCCTGCATCATGTTAATAGGCAAAAGGCAATGTATACCAGGACCGAGAAGAACTGCATGTTCACATCATCAGATAACCTTGTATCTTAATATTCCTTTCCTGAAGGATCTTCAGGAAACAGGTCTGGGTAGGAATGACTGGCAATCAATAACCCGAATAACAGACTTAGCAGCAGCAAATGCTATAGATTACAGAAGGGGAAGAGGAAATCTTTACATTTTTTATGAGCTCTAGAGGCCACAAAGAATAACTTGATGTTTTACAAAATGAAATTTGTAGCAAGATACACTTCTCCTTGGAACACTTCTTTGTTTATTCTGCCAGCTCAATGAGAACTTTATTTAATTATTAAAGCATGCCCGGAAGACCCAGCTAGAAGTTTACAAAACTGAGTGGCTCAGTAAATAGTCACAAGACCAACAGAAGTTGCATTTCTACAACAAATGGGTAAACCAAGAAACTCAGATGTATAAGAGCAGTGCAGTGGGATAACCTGTTCCTCAGCTCTGGGGACATTTTCCAGCAAGCTGGAGTGGAAGAAGTCTTCCTGAGCAATACTCCCTGTGTCACATGGGCTGCAGTGCTCCACAGCTTTTGGCCTCTGCAGCACACTCACATCAGGCTCTGCAACACAGGGAGCTGCAGCCCTCACCACCAGCTGAAGCCTGAGTGTGCTGTCCATGCCTCAGCTTCCTCTGTTATTTGTGGTTCTTTTAAGCTAGAAAAGAGGGCACACTTGTAAACCTCAGGGCCAATTTGCCTTGCATTGCTCCACCTCAACCCAATCCCCCCATGCAAAAACAATTTCACATTGCCTACCCCTGCCAATGCTGTTAATGGTTTGCAAGGTTTATACAGTCATCTATAGGTATGTTGGCTTCTCTTCTTCTGGCTTGGGTAGCTTTCCACCCTTAAATTTCTGCAGTTTTCAGACATGAAAGCAGCCTGGCTTTCCTAGGCAAGATCTGCATTTGGTCTTTCACTGTTCTGCTGCACTAACAGTAGTGCCTTAACAGGTAGGGCAGCTGTGTGTTTACTCACTGCATATGCACTGAAAATCTTGTTAAAATATTTGCTGAAGTGTTCCAAAATCCAGATATTTTCTGACATTTTCCTTAGGAGCAGTCATACCTAGTTTACTTAATTCCTTGCAATCACAGTGTTTCAGTAGATCCTGCCACTCAAGTTGCCATATTTTAACTACACTATACTGTGCAGGCTTTCAAAATATGGCATTTCAAAATGAAGAATTGTTTCAAGGGTTTTTTTCCCCATAAATGCTAAGCATTACCAACTGGTACTACCTTAAACTGGCCGTAGGCCAACAATAAACCCAGACTGTTACTTTTAATAATGTGTTACGTTGATCTCACATCCAAGTAAATGGCTGGTAAATGGTATTGTCTTTCTTCATCTTCAGTACAGGACATGTGGCAGTTGCTTTCCAGCCAGTGGAAGGTTCCCACAGAGAAGGGAAGAGTGACCTGTGAGGTGCGGAGCTGTGTCCATCACCCTTGGGTATTTGAGAGTTCGGCCAACAGGTGTCGGTAGAAGCCCCATAATTCATTGTAGAGTCTGTCTTGGTTTCCTTCCTTGTCTGCTGAATTCAGCCATGCCTGACATAGCTGTGTGAGAGAGCACGTTATGCTTAGGTTTGTCCTTGACTCTTTGCCACCTAAAGCCATCGTGGTTCTTTCTGCAACACAGCTGCTGACAGAAAAATGGCCTTTTATAGGAAAGGGGAGGAGCAGTACAATCATGGCACAGTCCCACAGCCGTTTACAGAGCACAGAGGATTAGGTGGCTCTGCTGTCCCCACACAGCTCTCTAGCAAGGGCTATCAGGAGTTAGTCAGCAGGATCTAATGCCACATCTCGCCTTGCCCAGGGTCTGGGCACTTCCACTGAGTTGTAATCTCAAGCAGAGAGTCCTCTACTGGGGGCAGATGCTTTTCAGATAGCTGACCAGAACTGACTTGAAGGTTTAAGTGCTTGCAGGAGGGTGCCCTCCTTCTTAATTAATAGGCCAGCTGTTCAAATTCTTGTTACTAGGCAGCTAAATATAGAAATCAGCCAGATGCCTTTGAAGTTTTATTTTAAATGACTTGGTCTTTTGGCTCCATGAATCATCCATTTTTTTCTGTACTGTGGCATAGCTCCAATAAGCGATCCCAGCACGGCCATTAAGAATAGCTGAGGTACTTTGGGCAGGCTTACAGCCAAAGCTGTACGTGCGTTCTGAAATTACTCAGGGTCAGGAATCAGTGCCAGAAACTGCAGTCAGCCCACCTTGAACATTTATCATGTCCCAACAGCGAGATCACCCAGACTCAGAAGGTCACGAAGCATTGAATCATTTGCAAATCCACCTGTTCTTTCCATGATTAGATCCCCTTGCACTGTGTCCTTGTTTTGCTGCTGTTCCTCTTGTTTCTGGGTCATCTCAAGCTGGCTAGGAGCCCTCAGAGATCAGTAGAGCAGCCCCAAATCCGTGCTTTGTTCTTTGACACCAGCCCTCAGTTAGGAATTTGAGCTCTGAGTAAAGCAAAAGAAGCCCCTTGGTGAGTCTAGCGAACAACCAAAGGAACTCTGATAGCAAAATAACTTTTTACATGTTTTTATTCCTGCAGTTTGTGTCAGCAGGAGCAAATTACCGCTCTCATGCTCACCTAAGCAAGGCATTCCAGCATGAAGGCTCCTGAACTTCCAAGCCCATTTATATACCTATCTGTGACAGCAGCAGATATTAACAACAAATCAGTCAAGCAGAGAGAATAAATTAATCCTCTGTCATTCTGTATAATATTTTACTGGCTCACTGATTGTGGGGAAATAATCCCCTTCTGACTGGCTAGGTTGTTTGATGTCCCATGGCAAGGGCAAGAAATGGCCGTGCCTCGGACTGAAGGTCATACAAATGCATTAAATCATGTCTCAGGAGCAGCCAGGTAAGCCGGTCACACGGTCAGCAGCTCTTATGAACAGTTTTACCATAGGTCTTTCAAACCTTCACACACAAAAAAAAAGTCATAAGTGCTTGCCTTGATGTACTTAATCAGATCCCTCTCAGTGTTTTTGTGTAAAAACATTATGAGAGCAGTTTTTGGGCTTTCTTCCCTCCTTAGCATTCCAGTCCTGCTGAGACCTTTCAAGCACCTTTAATAAATCTTTGCTTCTCAGGGTTTTACTGTGTACCAGTTATATCTTAAATACTTGTGGGGTCTGCTTGTGTGACCAAGGTATTAATTCCTATTAGATACTATCTCAGAGGGAATCTTTTGAGAATTCTGAATATATACATCTTTGTCTTCCCTGTTTTAATTCATTAGTCATCTAACAGCACCTCTCAAGGTTATCAGAGCAAAAAATGAAAACTGCAGCACAGCTTAAAGGGTTTGGAGGAAAGGAATAAAGTAGTATGATAAGGGGAAAAGGTTTTGTGCAGTCCAAGACCTCTGCATACTGAATGTGTAAAAGTTTGCAGCCTGCAATAAAGGAATCTCAATAGACTTTTAGAGGATAATATTTACAGAGTAGCTGTTTAATGTTTTAAAAGTCTGTTGAAGAAGCAGGTGAGCTGTTCTTATAAACTAACCAAATGCTTCAGAAAAATATTAAATACAGCCACTTCAGCATTTTCCAGATATGGAATTGGTGACTGGTTCTCAAGTAGATGTAATTTATTTGATTTAGTTCCATTTTAACTTTTTTGCTTTTCTTATTTTTTTAGTCATGTAGACAGGGCTTTTGCTTTTTTCTCTGTACTGTGCTATAATTAATGACTTTTTGGAGCCATTGAAGACTAAACTGGAATCCCTTCATTAATGCAGCAGTTTATGAATGAGTACCCAGCAGGTTTTGAAAGGCTATCTTCCTCCTTGGCCAAGGTGATGACATTGCAAAGAGCCTCAGCATTCCTGCACATCTGTTCATCTTCCCCTCTGACGTGCCTGATCTGGAGTACAAATACAGATCAAGGTTACAGCATGAAAGAGGTAAATATATCTAGACAGAAGGAAAAGGAAATCTTGCAGTAGGGATCAAGGTCTCTGTCACAGTGTGGAGAGCCTCACAACATTGGGGATGTTCTCCTGCAAAACTTAGCTTTTCATAAGGGCTCTGACTCCAGCTGATGTTTTGGCGTAACATAATCTGCATTATTTACAAACAGGATTTTTGTTGTTCAGTTTCTTTGGCTAACATGGGATGTGTTATCACCTGATTGCTTTTCTCTTCCTGCAGTCTGATGTCTGCATGTCCTGAATTTTGAGACTCAAATACAGGGAAATGCTGCTGATTCAGTCATCTGATCAGCCCCCCAGGCAGTGATCTCTAAGCTTCCTTCCAGCAATGTCTCCTATCCAGTCACTTGTGGAAGAGACTCATCTTTGCAAGGACCCAGCACATTCAGAATGGCTTCAAACAGGACAAACCATTGGATGGGGTTTTTTCTGTCATTGGAGACAGAACTTGCTTTCTTACATCCAGAAGTTTGTTCCAGTTTTGACCAGAGGTGTAGAACTTTATAGATAGTACCGCAGCCTGATTGGAAATGCAAACTATTATCCACATCCGATAGCAAACACACATATTACCTTGGAGTTAAATATGGCACACACTAGTGACAAGAGGACAGGGCAGGCTGTGATACAGTTGTTGTAGTGCATCTATTAAAAAGCAAAACCATTTCTGATGCAGGGAGGAGTTGCTCCCGAAGGAAACCACCACAATATGAACCTCAGCCAGCTGACTGGAAGCAACTCACTCCAGCTACCGGGAGTGTAAGAGCTCCTGTGCTGTACCTTGACAGCTTTCACCACAATCCAGCTTTTATCACGGCCCATCACACTGGAGTGTCTGCCTGAGAGGGGAAATGCTGTCTCCTGCAGCCCTAGGGAAAACCTGATGTATCCTGTGGAGTTGAGGGGCCTGCATAGGAGATCCCTGCTCTGCTTCCAACCTGGCGTGTGCATTGAGAGTCCAGTGGAGGCTGTGGCCTAAAGCTCCACCTGTTTGGTCTCAGTTCTTTGCTCTGAAAGGAGAAAAGGACAGAATTGACTTCCATGAACCTGTGCTTGGAAACAGCACCAAGTCATGAGCAAATATTTTGAGAAGGGAAGTTTTTCCCTCAGATCCCTGAAGTAAGCAGGTAAAAAAAAAGGAGAATGGGGTAAAAGTTGCAAAGAAAGACTCACAGCTGGAAAATAACTAGTCTGTGCACTGTGGTAAAGACCATTGCACCTTTATTCATCCAAGGCAGTTGCACCTCTGCCTAGCAGATGTACACAGTCAAGATTTCCAGCCATTCACACTGCCTGCTGTAGCTCCACTTACAGACCAAACTATTTGCCACTGTAACAGAAAACCAATCTTTGATAAATAGTGTCACTATGGACGTTTCAGAAAACATGGATACCATGGCAAACATGGACAGTCTGGCAAACAGTGCCAGCAGGACTCCTGAAGACACAGTCTCCCTTCTGTTCCCTCTGCTTTCACTAGGCTATTCGCCCTGGAACTTCTTTCCCTTGCATGGGTGATGAACTGGGCAGATGGCATGTGGGGGCATGTGGATAAAGAGTTTCACATTTGTTAGGAGCAGCCTTGTTGCCTTTCCCTGAGCTGGTACTTCACTCAAGCTGAATGCTTCTAATGTTAGCTCAGGCACCATATGGGTGGGAAGCATTGAGTCTTCCTGCAGGGACCTGGAGGAACATGCCTTAGGTGGCTCATGTGTTCCCTCTGGCACCTGCTCTGTGGGACCCTCCACAGCCATGAAGCTCTCTTCCCACTGCTGCCCCCACACTCTCCTCCTGCTTTCACGCACACCATGTCTCCATCTGCCCCACTCCACTTCTGCTCCTACAGCCCATCCACAGCCACACTTCTGCTCCAGCTCAGTGGCAAGCCCCCAGGATTTTCAGCCAAGAGAAAACAAGGGTTAGCTTTTGCATTCCAAACAGAGCTGCGTGCAAGGTCAGAGAAATAACAAACTGGATCTCATGGTTCAAATTCAATAGTCATAAATTCTGTGTAATCCTAAAGGAAATGGCAGCCTCTGTCCAGCACACCTTCCCAGCCTCCCAGCTGAAATGCAACAGCTTCTAAATTTGATGCCAGCTCACAGCTGCCCTTTTAACTTTTTTGTCTCCTTTCAGTAGTCATCTTCTCTGATTATATAGGAGTCAATAGCGTCACTGTGAGATGTAGATAGCTCAGTAGCAGAGCATATGCTGATTCACCTAGGCCTGCATTTTATTTGGCTCCTAATGGCAGAAGCCCAACTCATCAGCATACAGAGCTCTATTTACAGTATTCATGACCTGGAGTTTTTATCTCACTTGGAGCCACATTCTGTAAGTTCACATGAACCTTAAAATGGTCTGTATTGAGAAGATAGCCCTGTAAATCAAAACCTTTTTTGCATAATATTAGGTTGGTTAAACAACCTTAAAGGAGTTAATGACTGAATGGAGGAGCAGTATGCAGAACATCAACAGTGATGCTGATCAGCATGAATTATTTTTGAATGGGAATTCTGATAAATACCTGTCTTGGGGTGACTTTATGATGTTGTATCCCGTATCGCCCAGATATGAATCCTGTGCCTTTCTGTGCCTTTAAAACTGGATGTGTGAGAAAAAAAGCCAGATGAACTTTTTTCAAAGCAGTTCTGTGCTCCAAGGACACTGCTATCTTGCTGTGTGCTTCTGTGGGGAGCGGAGCGGGAGGAAGCCCCCTGCTTCTGGCTTTTTCAGCCAGCTTTTTTCAGCTCTGCTTCTTCAGAGAGAGACAGAGAGTTAAACTTTGTTTTCCTGGGACTTTGGCTTCTTCTTCTTCTCTTCTGGACTTGTTCAGAACATCAGAACATCACAACCTCACTGGGAGACCTTACCCTGGTCCAGAGGGAGGCTCCCATGCCGACCCAGCACCGAGAAGGAGGAGAGAGACCACACCCACAGAAGGACTCTAAAATCTTACAGGTTTTCTCTCCACAGTGAGAGATTTTATTATTTAGCATTATTATTCTTTTCCTGTGTGTTTGTTAAATAAATAGAGTTTTTTCATCTCTTTCGCTTTCCTCCGGGAAGATTTCTTTCCCGAACCTGGTGGGGGAGGGGCAACTGTAACTTGCCTTCTATCAGAGGATATTTTCCTCCAAATTTGCCTCCAACCAGCACAATACCCAATCAGAACAGGCAGAGTATTGTGGACTGAGTGCTTGGGTGTTCCCTTTTGCCAGTGCTATTTCATTTGTACTGCACCTGCGATTCATGACAGTATCTTCTGTTGTCTGGGCAGATAAGAAGGCTCCATACTCAGCTGTAGAGCTTTGTCCACTACCTAAACTTTTTCCTCTGCATCATTTATAGAGATGTAGAACAGTATGGGGACTTTTTTTGGGAAGCAGAAACCAAGAAGTATTGGAGAAATTACTCCATCCAGTGTAGGACTTGGTTGTCCTTAAGATCTACAGGAAGTCGCTTCAACCCCACTGAAAAGTTTCCTCCTCTGTGGTCTGGGCTGAAGTCAAGAAAAAAAGCCCAAGACATTTTGCAGCACTTCAGCAGTATTTTGCTTACTGATGGCTGCTCTGGCAGGTAAACATCCCTGGGAAAGTAAAAGATAATGAGGAATGGCAAGAGAGATAACCATTGATCAATGGGGCTAAATTAATCAGAAGAATCAGCCTCACACGGAATGTGCATTTATGTGGAAAGTCTGTTTTTTACAAGCCCACCAGCTTAATATGCTATTGGAGGCGTGCCACAGCAAGGGAGAGGAATATTATTTTTCTTGCTGTAGTCTACTTTAAAGCACATTGGTAATGCATCTTGAATGATGAGTCCAAACTTTAGGTTTTGATTGTTTTCCTTTTTAATGGGAAGAACTCCATGCTTTTGTCTTAATGTACTAATTCATCCTGTTGAACTTTGTATGTTTTGAAAAACATCACTGCAGTACTGGAAGAGATTCAATCCCTTCAAAAGAGAGACTACAAAAGATTGCTTTCATCTTTCTCACATCACTGTAGAGGCTAATAAAAGTTGATATTGCACAGACCAAAGATGTACCTGGTGCAGTTCCCTGTCTTGGTGGCGCTGGCTTTGAGGTGTCTACTGGCAATAGCAGCTCTGTAGCACCTTCTCCACTCCCCAAATCATATTTTTTAAATTAGGAGAAAAGAGGAATATGGCAAAAAAAGTTGCAAGAACCCTTTAAAATATTCTCATGCATAGTTGGATTAACTTCTTTCATTTTACAGGACAGTGAAAAAAAGAGCCATGAAGAACAGAAGAGGCTCCAGTGCCACAGAACCAGATTTTCATAGGAATTATGAGTCTTATCTCAGTCCCCTACAGCAAAAGGAGGCAAACCCAACCCTCATCTGCTTCCTCCAGTAGGGACCTCTAGGGTGCATATGAATTGTATTTTGAGCTTCTCTGCAGAGAAGGAAGAAAGAGCTTTTGTTAACTGCCCCTCACTCCCTGCTGCCCCAAAGATAATAATTTTCATACTACAGTCTACTTGAAAGTGCTTTGGTATTGCAGCTTGAATGATGCATCCAAATTTCAGGTTTTGATTGTTTTTCTTTTTAGTGGGAAGAACTCCATGCTCTCGTCTTAGTGGACTAATCTGTCTGCACACATAACTGCAGTGTGGACTTGCAAGTTACCTGAGTAACCTCCTCTGTTGATGTGGGGTGAGTGGTGGACATTGTCAACCTGGATTTTTCCAAGGTTTTCAGTCCGGTTTCCCAGAGCTGCCTCCTGTGGTGGGCTGTGTGGTGGGTGGGGAGCCCTCTGATGGGCTGCACACAGAGTGGGGTGGGAAAGAGCTTCTTTTCAGACTGGCAGCCTGTCACACATGGGGTCCCCCAGGGATCAATATTGGGCCCAACACTGCTTAATATTTTCAGAAGTGATCTGGAAGATGGGATCAAGTGTATTCTGATGAAGTCTGACAATGAAATCAAACTGAGAGGGGAAGTGGACACTTCCAGAGAGCCACACTGCAGGAAGGCCTAGGTAGGCTGAAAGAGTGGCCTGATAAGAACCTTATGAAATTCAACAAGGACAAGAGTAAGATCTGGCACCTGGGAGAACGTAACCCTGGAGTGCAGCACAGGCTGGGAACTACCCGGCCAGGGAGCAGCGCAGTGGAAGTGGACCTGGGGGTCCTGGTGAACAAGTTGAGCATGAGTGAGCAGTGTGCTGCTGAAGCGAAGCAAGCCCCTGGGATGCTGGGTTGCATCAACAAGGACACCACCAGCAGAGATAAAGGAGTCATTGTCCTACTCTACTCAGCGCTTGTCAGGCCACGCTTGGAACACAGTGTTTGGTTTTGGTCCTCACTATGCAAGAAGATGTGGACAGGAGGGAGAGGGTCCTGAGATGAGCCATGTGTGCCACGTGAGGAAAGGCTGAGAGTCAGGTTTGTTCAGCCTTGAGGAAAGAAGGCTCAGGGGAGACTATCACCATGTTCCAGTATTTACAGGGTGGCTACAAAGAAGATAGAGACTCTCCTTTTACAAGGAGTCACATGGAAAACACAAGAGGTAGTGGGTACAACTCACTCCTGGGGAGATTCCAATTGGACACAAGAGGAATATTTTTCACAAGGAGAACAATCAACCATTGGAATAATCCCCCCGGGGAACCAGTGGATTCCCGAGAACTGGACACTGTTAAGATCCAGCTGGACAGGGTGCTGGGCTGTCTTGTCTAGACTGTGCTTTTGCCAAGAAAGTTTGGACCAGATTATCCTTGAGGTCCCTTCCAACCTGGTGTTTTATGATTCTGTGAAGATACTGATGTTTTCCTGAAGCTGAAACAGTCCATGAATCTTCAGCTTTAAGGAGCAGCTAAGGAGCGGCCCCCACTCTCTCCCTCCCTACCCCCGTGCCCTCCCAAAGCTCTAAGAGCTGACCACACCAGTTTTGCCAGGTTTCCTCCTCAATCCTAAAGTTTGTAACTGGAAATGGCATCATCTCTAAGGTAAGGACAGACTCCACAAGACACTGAAGGAGAGAACAGAATTAACGGAATACCTTTTAAAAGCCTTAAGGCTTTAAACTTTGGCAGCACTGCTCCATGGGTACCACAAAAAAGCTGAGGAGTTGTTTGTATAAAGAACATGCAATTTTTGTATATAACTTTGGTTCATTTTTCCTTATCCTATTCCCAAATTAGCACTGCCAGATTCTCACTAGCCTTCCTTCCCTAGTGTCCTGCAGGCCTTGAGCATCACTAGACTCTGATTGTCTTTGACTTCAGCTTCCTAGGCGTACTTCCTTCGTACACTTCTCTTGTTTTGTTTTCAAGAAAGTGAGTTCCCCTAAAGCTGCTCAGCAGAGATTTCCCTTCCCCAGCCCAATAGTTTAGGCTGTATCCTACAAGCAGGTCACATCTCCAAGGACTTCTTGGAGGTTCCTAAGGCTAGTTTTCTAAGGCTTGTGCTAGACTACAGCACCTGTGTTGCTCCCTGCTGCGTCCTGTTTCAGACTCCTGCTCACTAAGGCAAGGACAGTCATTTAGTTCACACCCTGTAATGCAGACCAGACCTGTAAGTCTGGTTCCTCCTTCCCTTCTCAGTACCTTACCTCAATGTCCAAAGTCTGTGTTAGAAGCAGCTGAATAATGATGATGGCCTCAGGGAGGGGACTCGGGTTTTACATCCTCCCTTCTCTGACTGTGGTCAAGTTGAGTTTGACCCTTTGCAGGCTCCTTCATAAAGCTGGGGCAATTGTTCTCATCTGCTGCTCTGCTTTTTGAGTCTGCCCTCCAGCCTGGCCTTACTCAATGAGGTTGGCTGTAGAATTAGTGTCTCACAAACAAATGGTGCACATTCTCCTCTGCTGAGTTTTTCTTCAGCTCCCCATCTCCTCAGAGCAGTAAATCACAGCATTTCTTTCTGAGGGAGTCCTCAGAAAGGAACAATTTGATTTGTTCAGATCTGTCTTACCTGGACAAGGGCTTTTACATGTTTTTTCTTGATTTTCCAGCTCTCTAGGAACATGAGCATGTCTGTACTGGGTCTTATGAAAAGGCACTTAGTCTAATTTCCTGTTTCCAACAGCAGCGACAATGATGTGAAAAATCCACTTGAACAAACGGCCCATAGATCCAGCAAAGGCAAAAGGAGACACTATGAGGAGTCTGTGAGCCTGGCCATTTCCAATTATCCCTTCTCATGTATCCTCAGCAGCCATACCTCTTTTAATAGCAGCACTGAAGATCCATTCCTGCTTATTTCCTTTAGCATCTCTCCATGGTCAATGAGTTTGTCCTGGAGCCTGCTGACACAGTGTGCCTCCAAAAATTGCCTGTAGTAAGTTCCAGACGTTACCTGGAAAAAACCTCCACATGTCCAAACTGAAGATCCAGCCTCTTACAAAGGCGAGTGCTTATTCACTTGATTTTTGCTACACCTTCTCCAGCTTTACTCCCTTTCTTTAGATGCAGTGAACAGGACTGTAGACAGTAGTTAAGATCATTGTGGTTGTGCAAAGTCTTTATTAGGGCCAAAAGTCTTGTTCTTTCGTGATGATTCCCCACATTCTGTTGGCTAAATGTGCAGCAGTCAGTGAAAAACAGTTTCAGTGAGCTGTCAGTGGTAACTCCAAGACCCCTCTTGAGTTGTAACTGCAGGTTCTAATTTCAGCATGATGTACATGTAGGATTCGATTACTTTTCCCTCCGAAATGCATAACATATATTTTCTGATCCTGAAGCTCATCTACCCCCACTTCCACCACACAGACACACATTTTTACAAGTTCCTTGTCATCAGGTGGGCATTTTGTTGCTGGAAAGATTCCAACTACCTCCACCATTGTGGAAATTTCAGTGCTCCTTTTCCAGGGAATTGATGAAGACATTGAAAATGACTGATCTCAGGACTGATTCTTAGGTGAGCCCTTCAGCAGTCCACATCCTAAGAAGTCACCATTAAGCCAACCCTCTGCTTTCTAGGTTTTAAATCAGAATGAGTTTCCTTCAAGACACCCTTAAATAGCATCCACATGGAGCATTATAAAACAGTTTTTGAAAATCCAGGTGAGTGAGGCTGACTGGATCTCCTGTATTTGTGTGCTTATTGACATCCCCACAGAGGTCCAGAAGGCTGGAGCAGCGGTTTTCCATTACGGAAGCTTTACTGGCTCTTTTCCAGCTGGTTGTGTTCATCCTGTGCTCTGAGAACCTATTTTATAAAGCAGAGTCCCTCTTACCAGGGATGGGAGGGAGGCTCACAAGTCTGTGGTTCCCAGAACCTCCTCTGAGCTGTACTTTGGGATGGGACAAACCCTGGCAGACAGCACATGCTGCTGTGGTGTTTCATCATTGCTGGCCAAGGTATGGAATATGTTGCATAACCACATTTCTACTGGGCTGGGAGCAGGTGTCTCCCCAGCATCTTTATTAGCAAAAAGAAAAGAAAATATTTAATTGAGCTTCTCTGCCATTACTTTTTTATTCCTGAATGTCCTTTCTACACCTTGGTCATCCAACCATCTCACAATTCCTACTGCCTCCTGCCTTTGAGTATTTACATAACATTCCTGCTGTCAGCATAAGCATCCATTCCAAAGTGCTCCTCTAGTTCTTATTTTGCCCTCTTAATTTCCTGTTTACAGTTGACCCAAATTGCTTTATGGCCATTCTTGTTCTCATTTGGGCATTACCATTTTTAAGTATTGGCTTCTGTTAACATAGAGTGCATCGGTTCCTCACAGGTTATTCCTGTCTCCTGGTCTTAACAGGTATAAATCCCTCCTTTCTACCCCAAGACTCATCCACACACTGGCACTCAGGGCCTCTACTTGCCCCTATGGTTTCTCACAAGAAACTAGAAGTATTCTGAAAAACTCAGGATAGAGGTCTTGGACTCCAGTCTTGTTCTGAACAGCAGACCTTATCCTAAGCTTCCCATCCTATCCTTCCCTGCTGTTTGGTGCCAGCATTCCTGCACACCTGGGAGCTCATTCTTGTACCCTTAAGTACCCTCCCTGGGCATCAAGCTTCACTGCCTTGGTGCCCAGCAAGCAAGTGACCATGCTGCCCTCTCAGCCACCACAAACCCAGCTGCTTGTTTTCAGCCATAAACCCACTACCAACACTTTCTTCTTCCTATTCTTGAAGGCCCCCTTTAGCAATGGATTGTATTTGGTGCAAGAGGACAGTAATACGAGCTGGAAGCCAAATCTCATGGGAGACAGTAGCGCTTTCCTTCCACCAGGACACTGGTCTTCCTGGAAGAATTGCTAAAAAGCCTGACCAGACTAGAGGTGTGCAGGGGAGTGAAGAGAGAGCATCTTTATGCGTCCTACAATTAAACAACCAGTGCAAAGCACCCGTGGTCTTTCATGTCCATGTGAAGAGAGTTGACTCTTTTCAAATAAAGAGCTCTGTGTAGGCTTTCTGGTTTGGGTGGAAACACTGTGGTGGTTCTCTCCACTGTTACGTGTTCCTAACATGCACAGCTCACCAGTATGTGGGGCCTACCCCAGGGGACATTGTATTTCACTGACACAGTACATGCAAAGTGCTGTTTGACTGATACTTCATTAAATGCTTTTCCTGTGATCATTGTCCTTGACATCCTGCTATTGCAAAAGAGTCTTGGCAGGAGTTTTGGGGGTTTTTTAATGCAACTATAGATTTTGCAGAAGTTAATCTGGCAAATAAAACAAGGAATAGTAAATGGGCTTCATTGTCAGATTGTGCAATGAAAAGATGTTCTTGCACTTTATAATTGTTTTAATAATATGGAACTTTTTATTTTCCTTTCTTTAAAGAATTCTGATTTCTTATCTGATACCAAAACAATGTTTGATCCTCTCCGTGCATTCATCACCATGGTACCAAAGTGCCTTACAGAGAAATGAGGCAGGTGGTTGGCAGCCTTTTCCTTGAGACTTTCAACAGAAGTGGCCCTTGAAGGATTTTGACAGCCTGCCCGTGTCAACCTATTAGTATTATTAGTATTACACTGGCATATATGCATCAATGAAACAAACCCAAGGATTTCTGAGCTGCCTGGATGCCATTGTAACAGATGGCTGGGAATAGGAAAATAGCCCAGAAAGCATTTCTGCATGCAGTAGTGCTGCTAGTTGAAACAAACCTGAAAGCGTTTGTTCACCCTGAAGACATTATCAGATGCTTTAGAGAATGGAACTATCATTGATAATGTGGCCAAGTTAGTGAAGCACTAAATTCTTAGCAGTTTCAGATAGGTTTCAAATGTCTCGGGCTGAGCTTGTTACTTAGTGAAGAGATTAGCACAGATCTATTGCAGTCTCCATGAGACTGCCCATCATCCTCAAGGGAACGAGTTCCTTTGGACTGACAGGCAGGACATACAGCATCATGGGAAAGCACACATCTACATTCATGAAAGTCAGTAACAACAGGCCAGAAATGTGGCCTCCAACAACACATAGGAACATTTTTTAATCAAAAATAACTTTTCTAGTTCTTCTCCTTTACCACACCTCCTCACCCTCCACCCACACCCCCTGCCAGGTTTTCCAGCGGCTTCTGGGGTGCTGTGCAATCAGTACACAGAATTTATGTAACTCTTTGCATTCTGCTAATTCCAGCTGATGGCAGATACATGTAACAACTGCATTCAAAGAGAGGATTCTGTAATTTATTTTCTGAAAGAAGAACACTTTCTTTCTGCTTTGTGCTCATCTGGCTGAAGGTGGACCTTGAGTTTGTAAGTATTTTTATTTTTGTCCTCCCCTTTCCAACCTACAGCAGTTTTTTCCTCCCAGAAGCCACAGTGCAGATAAAGTGCCACAAGATTACGACAGTTCAGTTTCCAGAAGGTGGAAACTGTTCAGTTTCCAGAAGAAGGTGGATATACTGCTATGGTGGAAACAACAATTAGTCAGAGGAGAAATATGCACATGTTCATCCGCAAGGTACCTTTTTTTAGTTAAGCAGCATTAATACAGATGTAAGCAGATGCAAGGGAGCATCCAATACTGTAGATAAAGAAAATATCTGGCATGAAAATTTGAAAATTACCCTTTCAAGTAAAAACACCAAATAATCAGATGTTTGTACAGCAGATTATATTACTCCCTCATCATTACCATGCATTAAGATGGTAGAAAACCATTTTTACCTGATCTGCTATGAAACATGGTGAGAAAATAATTAGGAAAACAGAAAAGCATCATCTTAAATTTTCAGAGGATTCTTTAAAACCTTGAAATAATGTCAGGCAGTGTGTGGTATATATTACAGATAGCTCAGCTGCATCTCACAAACATATCTTAACGTTTCATTTTCCACATGTCATTTCGCAACAGCTGGCATGTTGGGTTTTTTCTTTTTTTCTCCCTTACTAATACAAAATCCTTGAGTGGGTTGGCTGTGAATTCCCATCTTTCTAAGCAGAAAGCATCCAATTTTGCTTTTTTTTCCACATATTGAAGAGCTAGACATGAGACACAGTGGGGAACTGAGCTGAGAGAATTAATTTCTGCATCTGATGGAGATCTGAGTTACAGTGAATCTGGGTGGTCCTCTGCAGAGATGAACATCAACAATATCCCTTCATTAAATGGTGCTTCTCCTTTTGTGAAAGGAAAGAAAACCCTAGATTCATGGACACAAAATTTACTCTGAATCTCAGGACACTGAGAATCAGACATTTCCATTCTCCCCATGCCTATCAACAAGGAGGGTGACCCAGGAGCTGGGCAGAAGAACAGTGGGAAAGTAGACGGGTTTCTAGCAGAATTCCTAACAAATTCCAGTGACATAATGCAATCTACAGAAATTATTTCTATCTCAAAGAACAGACAAATCTGATAAAAGCATGTCTGTCTCTGAGCACACCTAGCTGGACTTGTTTATATCCTAGCAGCTCTTAATTGTCTCCCATCCCTGCAACTACCTTGCACATATCAGCATATCTCCTCCTTTTATTAATTTGTCAGTAATTTTTTTATTCTTGTTTTAGTTCTGTGGGCACTGTGCAAGTGATGGAAATCAGACTGGATAGCCCAACTTTAGCTGAATAAAGACTTAGAGGGGAAAAGTGAAGACGGTAAATTGGCTTCAGTGGGGTCACGCAAGCTTGGCACCACCTCAGGTAGAGCAGTTGTAAAAACCAGCATTCCAGATCCCAAGGAAGAAGTTAACAAATAGATTAACTGATCCAAAATACTGATGAATGAAACCAATACTTGAAAATGATGGGATGGGGAGAAGAAGGGAGCCTGCTCCGATACCCAAACTAAGTTCACTTTGACAAATGCTAATCTGGTGAGTAGTAAACACAATCATATTTCTAAAGAAGAATTTTGAAAGGTTGATGAACATCACAGAAATGTAAGCTTCTTGGTTACTTAGAAACAGAGCTCAGTGATTCAGAGCCATTTCTTAAACCTATCTTTGCTTTGTGCAGTCCCTCCAATGCAGGTAATAGAAGAATGATTCCGTCTATCTGACACAGACTACCAAGGTCTGCACTTACCCTCGTTCCTCCCCATCTTCTTCATTTCCTTCTCTGAAGCAATGTATTTGTGAATGCTGGATTGGATCCCAACCAGGAATATCTGAAAATGCAGTCTCATATTGCCTAAATCCATAAAGAGGAAACTATTCAGACAACTGATGCACCTTCAGGGCAGAACATTAAATTGATCCTTTGGCAAGGAACACCATGTGTAACTTTACACGGCAATTCCCATAAATACTACTAAGATTACCAGCCAAAGCATAGATTATCTTGAGCTGTGGTTGTGTTTTAGGAGCAGCTATGAGAACAGTTTGTACTGTGTGCAGTTACTTGTCCAGTCTATATGTTCCCCACAGCCCACCACCCTGAAATCTGTGCTTTGAGAAGAGCTGGTGACAACACCTCATCGTGCATATCCAAGGTGACTGCCTTACTGGAGCATGGCAAATCACCCAGTGGAAATGGCACCACTGGGTAGTCAGAAGGGAATGGCTCAGATATTCTCCTGCCATAATTGACTGGAAGGGAAGTAGCTGTTGCTTCCTACGTCTCCCATTATTTTCTTCTAAGTGCTGAAAGACCTCAGGCTAAGCTGTGCGGGGTCTTTCTGGGGCAGCCTGAGCCTTGATGTCCTTCCTGCATTTTCTCAGCTGAGGAAGCGGCCTCCACTGGAACACTGTGTGTTCCAGCTCCCCCTTTTCAGTCCCTAGAGGTTTTCAGTCAGCTTGCATCTCTGGGTCAGCACTATATGCAGCTGTGTGTACGTGTAGAGTTGCATATGTGCTCATACACACATTGCAGGTGTGAGTTACAGTTTGAACTACAGACCAAATGAAGCCATTTCCTGAGTTGCCTCCATCACTCTGCAGAAAGTTACTGCTCCCTAACCATTTTGCTTGGAATTTAAATGTGGTGTATACAAACTTTGAAAAGAGCATTTTCCATAATTTTTTAAAGAAGGTCTTAAATCATTAGCATATATTATTAGCTCCTTTTCCTATGAACCCTTCTGGCTGCCGCTATGCACGATTTTATGGAATTAGGGTTTTTCTCTCTGAGAAACATAAACGAGACTCTTCAGGTTTTTCAGCATAATATTTGTGACCCTCTCTTCTAATGCACATTTTTACCTCTTGGCCTCTCTTTGGTAACTGGTTACCTGTTAAGCCATAGAGTAGCCTTAAGAAATTCACTCTGATGAAACATTCTTTGTGGTCAGGATGATTTAAGTGTTTGTTCTAACTCTCGATGTAGGGCCTGTTTTTGTATAAGCTTGCCTATTTTTTCACTTGTCTTTAAGTTATTTACCAGGCAACAATGGCATGCAATGCCATCATCCCTATCAACATCTGCTGGTGTTCAAAGAGTCCTCTCAGCAGATGCCTCCAAGCTGGTGTATGGTGGCATAGCTTCAGTGAAATTCTTAAGATTCAGTGACTTGAGAAGAGAGTTAGATAGGTTGCCTCAGTTCATGTGCATCTCTCTAGGGATGCATAAACCCCAAGAGATGTAGAGATTTGGATCAAATTCAGTGTGGCAACTGAAGTTCTCGTGATCAGGAATCTAGCTGGCACATTACAAAATCCTTCAATACAGGCTTTCAGTTTTGAGTGGGCTGGTGATATCTGCATTTTCAAATTCCTGCTAGCATTTGAAATCAGGAATAACATCGCTCTGAAATTCCACCTCCGGAGAGCTACCAGATTTCTCCACAAGTACAGCATGAAGGATGAGGTTGCCTTTCCTATTCAGACTGATTCATCCTTCCTTAACACAAGGCTCTGAAGGAGTTAAACCCTCAGTCTAGTAAAGATTGTGGTCTTGCCAATCTTCTTTTTTTCTTTTTTTTTAAGGTGCCAGACATAAAAATAAAGAAGATGTATCAGCACACTTCCTTAGAAGCTGAGCTTCCTGATTAAGAATAAATGCAGGATGTACAGTGTATTTCATGCTGAAATGCATTCCCTTCTAGAATTTAATGAATACAAGTAGCCATTAGCAGGATCTCCACACACACACAGGACTCAGATCAGGAAATAACAGAAACAGCCATATACTGTTAAAATGTGGAGAGGGAGAAAACCACAAAACAAGTGCCAACTGTTGTGTTAGTATTGCCTTGATACTGCTCCATGTCTGTCTCTAGTCAGGCTGAGAAGAAGGAATGAGTGATCATGTAAAATGCCCAGCAGGAGCTACGATGCAGTGTGTTTGTGCTCTTTATCGCTGTGCAGCGGTGATGGCTGATGCTGGAATGCTGCATTTCACCAGTTTAGTCCAGGATACCCACACGTCGCTGATTTTTAGGAGTACCTAAAACATCCATGAATTAGAATGATTTCAGTAACAGAAAATTCTTTCATCTTTTTGATGTTCAAGTACTAAAAATACCAGTGAAAAACCTGAGTACTCAAGTGTGAAAATTAATTTGAAAATTCGCTACATTTGGTGCTGCTTGGGGCCATCTCAGTGCACAGGAACCTGTTCTGTTTTTTCCTTTTGTGATTTCTTTTCCCCTGCAACTTTTTCCTTGTTGGGTGTGGGAAGGACTGGATTGGCAAGTGCAGCATGTACACGAGTGCCTGATTCTACTCTCTGCATCTTTACACCTGGGGTGTACAGAGAACCTGGCTGCTACCAGGTTTAAGGTATTTTTCAGTGCTTGGGGTTAGCTTGGGGTTGCCTGAATCTGGTGCTTTGAGGAAAGTCTCTCTATGTACTTTTTACATTCTGTTGAGTGAATTGCAGTGTTTTCCATTTTAATGTGTTATACGAATAATCATTGTATCTTCCAGCAGTACTTGCAGATATATGTGACACCCTGGTGAGGAGACAGGTTCTATGGTGTCAGGGTTGAAAGGAGTAGATACATGTTGGGTTTGTGACTCTGGAGGTAGCATCATACCTTGGACTGAGTATTGTAAAAGGAAAGATACAGACTGATGTCCAGAACATGATGTGAAGCATCCACTCTGCTTATTTCAGGTTCAAAGTGGATAGTTTCAGAGGAGTTCCTGATATAAAAAGAAATATGTACAACTCTCCCTTCCTGAATGACAAAGAAACATCTCCCCACATAATTCAGGGTGTTTTTTAAAATCAGGATTTAATTTTATTGTCTGCGTTTTAGTGCTACAGCTGGTTCTTATGGCTGAGGGTTTTTTCTTCTCCCACTGAGTCTAATTTCCTCAAAACTGAAACAAATCATATAACTCTCTCCATGATCGTGCTGCAATGATGTTGTCATATTTATTTTTATCTTCTCTTGTACAAGCCATATTAAATAGTGGCTATTATAAGGTTTTTCAATTTAGGCTTAATTGGCAATCTGAAGCCTACCATTTCTTTGCCATTCATCACAATTTAAAGTGTACTCTGCCTAAATTCTGGATCCAGTAAATGAGGAACAGAGTACAGCTCTAGGAAAAGAAAGAAGCCTAAGGAGGAAAGTAAAACATCTGGGTAGAACCTGCCTGAGATCCACTCATGTTCCTATGTTGAGGCAAGGATGGGAAGTTTGTTCCCCAGTAATAAATTGCAAGGCTCAGTTCTAAAAAAAAATCTCTGGTGGACAGATGAGCTGAAGTTCATATTGTAAATGTCTGGGAGAGTTTGTGGCATGTATTGAGAATGGACATAGAAGCACGTTGCTGAGCAAGACTTTCAAGTAACCATATGTTCTCAGTGTGTCTTTTCTTTCTGCTTTCCCGGGTGAATGGGGTTATCTGTCTTCACATCCTAGTTACACTCGAGAGAGTATTTGTGCCAGCTGAGCTAGGAAGGCTGCATACAGGCTAGTAGTGCCATGCCAATACTCACTAGAAAAAGCATCAAACAGGACACAAATTCCTCTCTGGAATATCCATTTCTGAACTGAGATGGAGCCTTTTTTTTCCCCCAGAACTGCCCTTTCCTTGCTTTTCTGTTTCCTTCCAGAGCTGAATGCTGTGCGTCCCATACTAGTTCCTACTCGGATCACAAGCCTTTGACCCTTGATTTTCGTTCTGATGCTCTCTCCATAAAATTAAATGCAAAGCTCAAGGCCACTGTGTAAAGCAATCACACTTGCATCTTGAATGGGCACATCTTCTCTAAATGTTCATGATACTGTACAAACATGCATAGCACTAAAATTGCCTGCCTCTCCCCTACCTCCCAAGATCAGTACATACCAGACCAAAGAAAGATATAGTTTTTCTAAAATTTACAGTTATAACTGAAGTTTACTTCAATACCTTTGTTGTCCTGATCTCTACTTGGTTTATTTAATCGATCCTAACATCAGCTCTCTTTGAGGACTTCTGAAAAATATATACATATAAAAATATATGTAGTTTTTTAATGTTTTAGTGTATGACCTTAAGGCTCAGACCCTTATTTACAGACTCGTTTTTCATATTTTTTGGCAACGAGATTTTGCATTAGTTTGCTCAAAACCTGAAAGCAGCATCAAGGATTAGAGAAATCTAAAATTCATCATCTACAGCTCCTCAAGTGTGAATTTAATAGGAGAGAAAGATGACAGTATTATTGCTGCCAGGGTATATGGCTCTGAAACTATTCAGCAGGGCCAGAATGAATTAGGTTTATATCTGAAAAGGATGCCTATTGACAAAAATGCAACAGCCCATTTCTCAAGGGAAAATCAAACCCATTCTTTTCCAGGATCCACATACAGAGCTTTGGAAAGCATTTATTTTACAAACAAAACCAGGCATATTTCTTCCTGTCTGTGCTGCACTCATCAACTCAGTATTCTAATAGATTTAACAAGAGGCTCCAGTAAAACCATGGTTTGACTGTTGCCTTTCCCTGGTCTTAAAATTAAGAGCCAAACACGGTTAGGAGGGAAAAAGGGTTTTACCTCGGTATTTATTTAAGGATCCTTAGGTGCGCCAAAATGCACCCCGAAAATGCGCACACACGTGATAGATCATGTATACAATTATAGGCCTTGCAAATCAGCATATCTATCAAAGATTCCCCAGTGAGAGGCTCAAGCGAACCCCTCATCCTGAGGAACCTTCCCCCTGGATGGGCCTATCTTTGTTTATAGAAGGTGTTCTGGAGAGGACCTTGGTGTCTGGGGCTTTTGAGCCTTAACTACGAGGCTTCCAGGATGTTTGGTCTAAGCTGAGTTATTAAACTTAAGAAATTATAAGTATGTAGGCTAAAAGCACTAAGAATACATAAAAGCTATATAAAAGGGTGTATGAGAGGGGTATAAAAGAAAAGGCAAAAAATCATCATGGCATCATGACCAGAGCAAATTATCTATAATAAATACTGACAAACTAGATTAATTTAGTCTCATTCTTCTCAAAGTGACTGGTTTCCCTATGGGAGTGTTTCACCCACTGCTAACCATGAAAAAGCCACCTTTGAGGATGGCTTTGAGTGACCAGCTCCATCAGAGTCACATCCAGAGAGAGTTGTCCATCACACTGCTTCCTACTTCCTCCTATTGCTCTTGGAGTAGTTGGCAGTAAAGTACTTGAGATTTTATTATCTGAACTATGGGATCAGTTATAATTAATGTGAAATTGCTTGTTTCCTGGCAGGATGATGCCACGTCTCGGGATGTGGGTAAACTGATCATGATGACGGTCTCTCCCTTTGGGTGAAGAAAACTTGGAAGAAAAGCTGAGGAAGCCACACATGCTTCTATTTCTTCAGTAAATTGTGGCAATTTAAAGCCAGGTAGCAGAGAGAGTTTCAGATCTTGAACTAATAATATCGATTTTCCTTTCTGGAACACACAGTCCCTCTACAAAATATTGCTCTGAGAAAAATATTAGACATCTGCTAAGCTGTGCTTAACAGAAGTATTCATGTTACTCTTAGACTTAATTAAACAGGGTGACATATAGCAAATAGATAGGAATAGTCATATGATTTACTAATTTTCACCATCACTACAGTTACCCTTGTAATCTTACATACTGAAATTGCAGAGCTTTAGCAGAGGCCCTAACATTGCCTCTTAAGCCTTTAGAAGTTACTCTTGTATGTTTCAGAGAGCATGTTTATATAATGAGTTTTTAGGCAGATATATAGATAGAGATTCCTATCCATACTTTTGTAGATAAAAGTATTTTTTGCATTTTAAAGAAACTGGATGGGAAAAAAAGAATTTAATAAAAGAGGGCCCAATTTCTTTCTCCATTTGAGGAAACATGGTCAGGATCTAATGAGCTGTAATATGGGGAAGGATAATTACTGATCAAAGCAGATGTAAAATTACATGTAAGCCAGGGAACACAGTTTCAAGGACTCTGATATCTTTCATCTTCTTTTATCATCTCTGGATAAGCTGAGGAGTATCCAGAAGGGCACACTCTCAAGAGTGTACCGTCAGCCAGTTTGCTGATGACACAAACGAAGTGTGGCTGACACACCAGAGGGTTGTGTTGCCATCCAGAGGGATCTGGGCAGGCTGGAGAAATGGGCTGATGGGAACATCACTAAGTTCAACAAGGGGAAGTGTAAAGCCCTGCACCTGGGAAGGGGCAGCCCCAGGCACCAATATATGCTGGGGGGTGCCCGGCTGAAAAGATGCTTTGCAGAACTGGACCTGGGTCAAACACAAGCCAGCAGTGTGTCCTTGCCCTGCACAGCTAATGGTATCCTGGGCTGCATCGGGAAAAGTGTTGCCAGCAGGTCCAGGGAAGTGATCCTCCCCCTCTGCTTAGCACTGGGGAGGCCTCACCTTGTGTGCTCTGTCCAGGTCTGGGGACCCTCAGCACAAGAGGCCCTAAGGGAGACTGGGGAGGATCTAATGGAGGGCCACAATTATGACAAAGGGACTGGTCCATCTCTCTGTAAGGAAACGCTGAGAGAGCTGTGACTGTTCAGCCTGGAGAAGGGAAGGTTTGGGGGGATTTATCAATGTGGTAAGTATCCAAAGGGAGGATGCAAAGGGGACGGAGCCAGGCTCTCTTCAGTGGTGCCCAGTGAGAGAACCAGAGGCAATGGGCACATACGAAAATACAGGAGGTTCCCTCTGGATATCAAGAAACACTTTTTTGCTGTGAGGGTGACCAAGCACTGGCACAGATTGTCCAGGGGGTTTGTAGAGTCTCCATCCTTGGAGATACTCAAAAGCCATCTGGACATAGTCCTGGGCAACCAGCTCTGGGTGTCCCTTGCTTGAGCAGCAGGGATTTGACCAAATGACCGCCAGAGGACCCTTCCAATCTCAGGCATTCATTCATTCAGGCCTGAGAATCACAGGCCAGCCTGACATAGTTAGGATTCCAAAACAGTCCCTTGGTTTCCATCTCATTTGAGCAAGTGAATTCTGGTTGAGGGCCCATTGAGGTAGGCAGAATGAGAGGGAGGAGGAGATCTAAGACTGCAGGAACATCTGTGTGTTCTAGACACTAAATCACCTGGTTCTTGGAGTGAGAATGAAAAGTGTAGGAACCTGTGAGAGGTCAAAATTACTGCCAGCAGCCCTAAAGGGAGACAAAAAGAACTGGGTAGAGCCTACCCACAAGGACTACTGAGAAATACTTTCTTATGTGGGTGGTTCCATGAGATCAGATGCCACTTCTCTACAACTTCCCAAACAGCACTGTCTGAATGCTTGAGTGACCTCCTGGGGCTCACTGCCTTCAGACTGGCCATTTCTTCACTATATTGACTAAGAAAGCATATTAAAGGAAGCAGCAAGTGCCAGAGAAAAGAAAGACTTGTGGGTCATGCTGTAGAAGCAGCACCAGAGAAGGTGGCAGCAGCTCGTAGAATTAAACACAAGATGAGGGAGATACAAGATTTTTTTTTTAAATTAAAAAACACCCAGTGTTTGCCCAGGCAAATCCTTCATGCTCATCTGAAACCATATTTAACAACAACAGATTTCAAAGGGTCAGTGGTGCAGGGGTTCAATGAAAAAGATCCTGCAAACATGCGAGAAGACCTTTTTCAGTGAGATGATTAAGAGGAGTAAAATGAGGAGAAAAATAAGTTTTTAAATTTTGCTAGACTTTCACTGCTCTGCACCTTTTCTGCTCAGGTTGGGCTTAGATGTCTGATTTGATCTTCACTTCCATTCTAATTTCCAGTTATCCTACAACTGGGAGGAAACTTCCTTATGAATGAAGAGTACAGACTAAGCTTACCTTAGTCCTTGCTGCCTGTGTAAAATGCTGCCAGGTCAGAATGGGAGCTTGTATATCCAAGTCTTTCAATATAAATGCGTCAAATGGGAAGAACTCACCCTTGCACTTTGACATACCAAGATCTATATGTCAATTAGGACAAAATTTGACAGCAGAACATTCATCTAGCATTAATAACTGTTATACCTCTGGTGTAACATGAGATGATATTGCCAGTCATAACATGAAAGTTCCACAAGTCTTTCTCTAACTGGCAGAAGAGAAAGCATGCCAGGTTTTGCATCCCATGAATTTTGGGAGAGGAGTGAAGAGAATTGGAGAGGGCGTCTGAACTGCCTTTGGTAATTACAAGATTAAGTGGAGACACATGTCTTAGTTCTATACAGATTTTATCAGTTTACAGAACAGCCCATCAGACTGCATTTTCCACATTTTCACCAATTTTACACATCTTTTTGCAATTAACACATGGTTCAAAGACTGGAATGAGAAATCATTGATACTTTATGTTTATGTCACCTGGCATTCATCCATAATTTCTCCCTGAATTATTCCATGTTGTCTAGGAACAGCACTTGACAACAGCAGTCTTCAAAGGGTTGGTCCTGCAGGAGCTGTGTAAAGCAGACCCTGCAAACTCTTACATGGATAGTCCTGGTTTAGTTAGATGATTAACAAGGAGAGCTGATTCAAAACAATTGAAGTAATGTAATGTCTTTTTAATTATTTCATGCTGCTAGGCTGAAGTACATGAGTTTGTAGAACTCAGTAGTGTAATGCCTAAGAGTTGGGGGTCCATCCAACACCACAGAATCTTCAGCACTCCACCCAGCCATGCTACATGTGTGCCAGAAAACCCTCTTCTACCTAAAAGGGACTCTTCCACAAAACTAGTGTCTAAGAGTGCAGGAACAATGAAAGATATGATTTTTCTTAATGTCAGTAACATTGAGATTTTCAGTGGATATTAGCTTTAGAGAAATTCTATATTGATACCACATCTTAATTTATAGTTTTTTCTAATGAACTTAGGTTTCTTACTAATTATAGTGATCCAGGTGATCTGATATTCCTAAGCCTGTTGAGTCATATTTTTTTCTGTCAGTATTAAAAAAAAATCATGAAAATGAAGCCAAAGAGGACTATTCTTAGAAAAGCATCTACTCATTGAAATAGTGGCAAAATTTAGCTTTTAAAAAAGAAATAAAGATTATTTATGCATTATTGAATATTGATATCATTATTATAACACCATATTCCTACAAGCAGGAAAGAATTTCTGGAATGTAAAATTTTGATATTATGATGGTTGTTTGTTAGTACTTTGCTAAAAGTTATGGCGCATCCAAACAGGACCAATCCTACTTCTGCCATGTACTGTCAAAACTCAAGGTTTACTAAAGTACATTGAGTGATATCAGCCTCTGGCAGAGCATTACTGATGTGAATGTCTGCCTCAGATTGTCTGGCACGGCAGCAAAACACTGGGCTGAGGCTCAGCCCAAAGTCCATTGTACAGCTCTGCTGAAATTACTTGCAGGAAATGATAATGTGCAGCTGCACAGTCATTCTTTTGTACACCAGCTTAGCATTGTGAAACAGGGCATTCCCAAGGAATGTACAGAAGTATTTGTGCAATTGTGAGACACATTGCTTAAGTTTAATCTAGATGTACAGTGAAGCCAAGCTACAAAACCTGCAAAGAGTTCCTCGTAGATGTGGCAAACCTATGCTTTGTGAGCAAAAGCTATGTCTCTGTCTACACCGCAGGTACTGCTGTCTGAGCTGATGGAAGATTTCTAGCCATATAGACTGTGCTATCTTGTGTGGCAAGCAGTGTTTACATCACCTCACAAAGACTGGTGCTGACACTGTGGGGCAGGTATACAAGGTGAACTCCTCAGGATTAACCCGATTCCCTATCAGGATGAGCCGTGGGTGATATCTTTGCTGTCCTGTATGTTTGGTTTCCTTTGCAAAGGGCCAGGAGTGCAGGCAGGAAGGCAGATGCAGCACAGAACAGCAACACCTCCATCTGAACAAACACTGGACCAAGAACTGTGAGACACAAGACTAAGAAATGCAAACAGCGAGACTGAAAAATTAGGGCTAATTTTAGCTGATACTAAGACATTCTCCATTAGCATTCCATGTGCTTAGGTTTCTTGAAAGGTTGAACAAAAATAACACAAAGGATGTTCTCTCTTTGCCAGTTGGGGTAAGTAACAGTAACACCAGTGCCTCTGCCTGAGGTAAGTCATGCCTCTGTTACTCACTGTGTATGAGAAGGTTTAAATTACTTCAGTGAAAGTATTGGGCAGAAGGTTTAAAAGTAAACAAAAAGGAATGCTTTTTCACACATGACTACACTGTAGATTTCAATAATGCTGCTTGGTGTCAGCTCAAAACTACAAGCAGGTTGATGAGAGCCTTGGAAAATGCATGAGTGCATTAGAAGCTGTCAGCTCTAGAAACCCTTAAACAGACCTTAAACAGCTCACAGAAATTAGGAAACCGCAGCAGAGGCATATAGAGGGACTTTGCATTAGTTTATATTTGTCTTGTTTTTACAGTTAGAGTCAGAGCACTGAGCTAAATGAGCCTCTAAGAGTGTCTGAGATGTATTTGTTCACACCTGTGAGTACCAAACCAGACACGTAAAATGGATGTTGAGGGGTTACCATAGTCAGCTTCTTTCTTACCTATATATTTCCAGCATGCTTTTTTCCTAGTTTGTTGTTTAAAAACTCGGTTAAGGAGAATGTCACTTGCCTGAGAGGCACTTAGAACCTTTAGTCTTACCCTTACCAGGAAAGATTTCCCAGAGAACTGTTTTGCAGTACCTTGCTGCAGAATATCACTTGAATACTGCTGGACTGTCGTAGAACCCATTCAAAACAAGCATTCACACTGACTGTGCACCCCAGCAGTCTCGCTGTCTCTTTCCAATGTGCATTGTGCCTGTTCTGTTCTAGACTCATCTACGTCATGATTTCTAATTTGCTAAGATGAATGTCATGACCACCACCATCAAAAGCCTTTCTAAAGTAAAATAATACAATAGCAATTGCTTTTCCTTTGTCTGCAGCATCTGTTACCCATCATAGAATAAAAGTGGATTATTCTGATATAATCTATTCTCAAACACATACACACACAAAATTTCATTGTTTTTTACTCTCTGCATGTTATCCTCCAGGAAGTCTGATAGCTCCTTGTTCCATTACTTCTGTTTCCAGAAACAGGAGTTTTTCTCATTGGTTGCATTTTCCTCCTGTCTTTTTAAAGCTCTCAATGTGTTTACCCTTCCCATTGGATGAAATGCTATCTATTATCCATAAATTGTCAAAAGTGATTTTTAATAGCTCTGAAATTCCATCAGCCAGTTCAGTCCTAGGACACAAAGGTGCCATCCTTGCTTTGGCACTGACCATTTCACTAACCAAGCTAATTAACAGTAGTAAGTCAATCAGCCATCTGATGATGGAGGAGGTCCGTGGAGCCACACTGAGGTTCATTTGTCCATAGACGGGGGCATATCAAACAAAGGGTACTTTGGAAATGCCACCATTGCACCTTTAACTTTCAAAATGTGCACTCTGCTGTTCTGATCATCTGTGCTCTGTGTAACATCTGCAGTTATAAGTGATTCTTTCCATATGGTGAAAGTTCTGGAAATTGACAGGCTAATTTGTACAACCAGAATGTACTCATATAAATAAGATTACACTAGGATCTTGGGGGCAAGGAGAATTTGCAATGCCATATGTGTTAATTTCTGTGCCAGATACAATCATTCTAATCCACTGCTATTGTATGTGCTTTGCCCAGGAAAATGATACTCTTGATATCTTATTCTCTATGCCACATTTCTGAACTTCTCAGACAATGAGAACGCTTGTCTGTACTTGAATAAAATCTCATCTATTGTGTTAGTCTCCATCCTTGCTCGCTTGATTACTTAGCATGCCACAAAAACAGGCTCTTGTAGTGTTTGCTCCTTACCAACATTTGCCAAAGAAGATAATCCCAATTTCAAAATTGGGGTGATTTTTGGTATTATTTTTTGGTGGAAGACAATCATAGTTTTGTGTCTCTTAAATAATTTCTGCAAGGAAAGAAAAAAACCCAAGAAAGACAAGTCAGCTGGCTGCAAACAGGAGTTGAGTTACAATAATGAATTGGGAAGGCACAAGCTAGGATTGTGAGACTGTTTCAACAGAGCATGTTAGATACAGGAGGACAACTCTTTGATTCCATCGAGTTGTCACTGTAAGCCTCCTCCTGATAGCTGAGCAGATGTATGCAGATATTCGACTATTAGGTTTGACAAGAAAGGGAATGCAAACTGACTACTGAACTCTACAAGTACTGAGCATAACATAATTTTGGACACTGTCAGTGTCCCTATTAAAAATCTGAAAGTATTGTTGAAGTCAATGTAGGATTTGTGATTTATTTTCCATCAAACACACAGGTGAAAAAGTCTTCACAAAGTCAGTTTTGACAGTGAGTGTAAAAGCATCTGAAGTGAAGACTGTCAAGATGACTGAAACCCCCTGTAAATCACTGATTTGGACACCTTTCTCTCCAGCTGGACACCTTCAGAAAGTCCTCAGCTTGAATGAATTATTTGGCCAACTTGTTTCCAAACCCTATTTATTTTTTTCAGTGTAGCTGCAAATACAATAACCTCAAGCAGAGTGAAATGAACTGGCTCTTCAGATTAATGTCAACATCTGTGTGAAAATACTTCCCATCATTGGATAGCACTATTAGCTATAGCTAGTTTATTTGGATAGCTGCATTTAGTACTGCAGACTTCTCTTCATTGCAGCTGCAGGCTATTAACCTAGAACATGACCTCTTTTAGTTATTACTTAAGGCAGTAATAGTAGTGATACAGATTACAATGAAGATCCCTTGAGAAAAAGTACAGTAATTAAACTCTATGTCACTAGAATTTTTCATGTCCTATAATGAAGCCAGTGTATTAATGAAAAATAAATAAATAAATACGGGGAAATAATGTGGAAACACTTAGCTAAAGGAATCTCATTTTTTTGGATTGACTTCTTCCCTAAGTATCCAAGAGGAGATTAAAGGAGCGGTGCGTGGGGGCAATAAGAAGAGCTAACTCGTACTAGAATGACTTAGGAAAGCAAATCTAATGCTTTAGGGCACAAGCTGAACACCCCTGCAACTAGGATTTGAACATAAATTTCAGGTAGGCTTGACCCAGTATGGAAATAGGCCATGTGAACTTTCTTTGAAAGATAATTACAGACCATTGCCAGAGGCAGGACATTTCATCATTTAGACTCTTGATCTTTTCTGGCTTGTTGAAACCTATGTTCCTATGAACATCTGATGTAACCACAGGCTTCTGTTCATTTACTTGCCTCAGAATCCCATAGGGATTTTAATGCTGGAGTTTCATGTTTATTCAGTATCAAATTTGATAAAAATTCAATAATGGCATTCAACTGGACAAGAATGTATGCATGATTTTTTTTTGTTGTTTGATATCAAAGTTACTAGTGAATGTATGCGACCATGAGAAAATAAAGTACATAAACAGGCAGAAAGATCAGTTAGCTGGACTGCTGAACTTTATTCCCAGGACCTACAGCTTTAAAGTGCTAATTAAGGTTAGCTGGTAACTTCTCTTATGTGCATAAGCTGTGTAACATTGCAAATTGGGTATGCTTTGCAAGGGAACATTTCTGATTAAAGATGATAAAACTCCTTTTCCCTGTGATTCAGAGGAACATGACCCAGACATAAAAAGATAAAAATCACTGAGTATTACTTTTTACTTTGGACGAAATCATCTAACTCACCCCACTCTCTGAATGATTCATTGCAATATTATCAAGAGAGAGCTGGGAATGCATATTATAAATAAAGGACAGACCAATTTCAAAAGAGGTGATGCTATCAGGAGAAGCATCTGTGAGAAGAAAAGAGATACAGGGATGAAATTTAAGGTAACATATTCAAATATCTTTCTTCAGATTTTAATTAAACACCCAGGCTTATCTTTCAAGTAGTCCCCTGCTTCCAGCACTTGGCTAAAAAGAGCTAGGAGTCTCTGGGACATGCAGAATTTGAAAAGCTCACAGCCAGTCATGGAAGCTTTATAAAGGCTGCCCTATTTCACCTGAAGACAGACACAGCCACTCATGCATATTCATGCATTTTAATTCAATAAAAGGTAGCAATTAATTTACAGTATGTACAATTTAAGGATGCTCCCCTTCCTCTCTTGAGTGTAAAAGGCACGTCCTTACTGTAAATGATGAAAAAAGCCTTTTAGTTAATCCGAAGGCATTCTACAGACTGATTGATTTGTAAGTATCCCTCAAGTACTTCAGCAGGTGAAAAAAACCCAAACAGCCATCTAAGGTATAATGCTTCCATCCTGCATCATGCCTCCGTATATACATAAGGCAGCCAGAGCAGCCCGTGGCAGCCTTTCAAACCAGTGAGAGAGGGTACCCATTTCTTTAGTGTGTGCTGGCCAAAAGCCACTTTCTGTCCTGCAATGGAGAAAGAACACTTTTCTAGTTAATTCTGCACCTTTCACATCACAACATGATTCGCTACTTTCCGAATAGTTAGGATGGCTCCCTGAGAAGAGGTGCCCTGCAGGGTCCTTTTACCCTTGGCAGCAGAGCTCTTCAAGATGCCATGCTGCTATTTGTGGCTTCCTACCACAGCTGCACATCAAATATACAAAGCAGCAGCCAGGCATGCTTTGGCAGCAGGAATAAAATTATAATGTGAGGACTGGAAGAGAAGTTACTTGTTTTTTATTGTTCTGGTAAGAAATTAGTAATCAAATGTACAGAAGAAAGTAATTGCTTGCTGTTCCAAGCAATTGTTCCAGAAAGAAGTGTTTGTTACTGGGAGAACAAGGGTCAAGTTCACTAATTGTACATTCATGATTAGCAATAGGCTTAATCTAGGAACATTTCGAGGTTACATCCAGGATCTCTTCATCCAGTTTAGCATTTCCCATGGATCTGTTTCTCCACCATCACCACCCCAAATGACAGAGGGAGAAAAGAAACTGGGACAAAACAGAAGTGGGAGTGGTAATGCTTTAGTTCTTGAGAAGTCTATAGAAATACTGAGAGGTTGAGATGCACTTAAATGCAGTCTGAATTTGCCCCACTCCTATTTCTGAGGTGATCAATTAAGCTTTTAGGTAATTGCATGCACATTTGGTGCCATTTTGAATGCCCTTGGGTATCCTGCCTGATCTCCAAACCTCCACATGCTTCCCCTAGAAAGGCACAGATTTCCTACAGGTCCTATGGCATATCTGCAACCTCGGTGTGAATGCAATGGCAGCTTGCATCCAGAGGACACAGATTTCAGACGAGCACACCTAAAGTTTTCACTGAAGTGTCTGCCACTGAAGCTGAAGCCACTCCCATCCCAGTGCCTCCACAATGTCCAGTATAACTCAGGCAAGTTATATTTTGCAGTTTTAGCAGTCAGGGACTGTTCAAACTGGTTGCAGGACAAACTTGCAGTCTATCCTTTTCCTGCAGCCGTTCTTCAAAAGGGTCACATGTCAACAGCACATTCCTTCATCTCTGCAGGAGATTTTATTCAATTGAGTGTTCAGGTTCAAGTCTGCAGTAAGCTCAGTGGCCTTGCAAACTCTAAGTGTGCAGCTACATCTGTTAATGAGAATACTCATCCCTTTTCTTCCTGCAGTGAGCAGAGTGTGCAGTGAAAGAAGCAGGTATCCCACGGATTTGTGCTCCCCCCTATGTGTACTTGCTGTGTTGGGATGTCCCGTCAATGAAAGACAGTGACCCCTGCCACAGGCCAGCCTTGGGTTTTACTGCACTGTAGGCATTTCTGTGGTTCCCTTTTCTGTCCCTGCCCCGTCCTACCTTGTTTGCAAATTATCACAGAGCCATAAATAATCTTTCCTAAAAACTATCCTTCACTTTGCATAAACCCCTACTCAACACCCACCTCCAGGAATCACTTCCCAGCAAGGTACAGAAAATCCTACATTTCCTTTACTATAGATTTCAGACCTTGATTAAATACTCATGAGCTTCCACCAATGATTTTCTTTTCGTTTCCCACATCAGATAACATGGTCCTGCATTACTTCACATTTTTTGCAAGGGTCTTCAGAAGCAGAAAATGAACTAAAAAATCCCTAAATAACACACTTAGCCAACATCTCAGTCATCTGGCAGGAATCTGGGATCAGCAAGAATGCAGTATTTACTGTTTCCCCTTTAAGAAGCACAAAAGATGTCACTTCTGGTTTACATAACTTTCCAAAACAAGTCTTTCTGAAACAAAATTATTTAATTAGCAAATACAGTGGATTTTTTAAGAACTAGAAGACCCTCTTCAGTGATATAACACCTTCCTAATCTAATCCAATGTGGCCTGTGGTGACTTTTATATATTTTCCTACAAATTTATCACAAGAAATAGAATTTTGGCTCCCAATGGGCAATCTCATGAGATAGCATTTTCTTTTTTTTTCTTTAATTCTTTTTTGGGAAGGCTGGGGGGTAGAAAGATAAAGAGAACGAGAGATTATATCACAGAAAAGCACACTCAAGATGCAGCCTTGAAATTATAAAGTCTATCTCCAGCTCTTCTATTGAATCACACTAATGTTTTGGAACTTTTAGGAAGGAAAGTCTCATATCTGCAGGAGCTGGTCTCTTTTTTAGGAGCTAAGTAAGAGATAACTGACAACTTCCACAGGTCACTTCTGGCAGAGCTGCAAAACTCTCAGTCCAACCAGAGCAAAACCTGGCAGCTTGCATTTTTTCTGCCACAGTTTCTCAGAAAATGCTTACTAGATTAGGTAATTCTGTAAGTTACGCTGATTCATCTTAGCTGTGACACATTCTGTGGCTGAGACCACACAGGCTGCAACAACTGCTGCTGCATCAAGGTGGAGGATTTGGTCTTTTGTTCAAATAACAGAGGGCTGTATTTTTAACTTTTACATGAGATTAATCCCTTGAAGACAAAACAGTCAAGACCTGTGGTGTGAGAAATAACCAGTGCTTCTTCAGCCAGGAATGAACATCTCAGATCTGAATGGATGCTGTTTTCCTTTCACCACATAAATACCAGTAAAGTATGTCAGCAAAATACCTACTTAGCTGCCCTTTGTGGTTTGGTTTATCAAGAAAAACTTTCATTCTCACTTAATGGGTATCTGACTTGAGTTTTGACATCGTGGTACAAGTATGACAAGCCAGTTCCCACCATCACAAAGTCTCTGTTGTGAAGTTCTCATCCTGCCCTGTGTGTACTGAGGAGCTGACCACACCAGGGGTCAGCTCATGGTGGGATCCCCCAGAAGGTGTTTCCATAGAAGAAGCTGCGTTTCACTGCCTTGCTACAAACATTGGAGAGTTTGCAGCTTTTCAAGTCATCAGACATATACTGGAGGCATACAGAATGGACTAAAGGACAACTCTAAGGATTTGGGAAGCTGTTACATTATTTTGGATGTCTCACCACTACTTCTCAAGGTTTGATGTCGCCTGTACCATCACAGTCATTCTGATGCTTATAGACAAGGGAATCCAGGGAAGATGCCTTTTCTTTAAAAAAGGTTATTTTTCTATTTTTGTAAACATATAAGAAAGCATCCATACAGCTGATGCTAAACTAAATTCACTTTGGCCTTGTACAGTAGCTTTTGCTCATATAACATCTAATGGAAAAGCTAATTGACATTCTGTCATTTCTGTTTCAATTAACTGAACTCACTGATGCCACCCTCTAGAATTCGTGACAGCTGATCTATTTCCAAAATAAACCAAGGAACTAAATTTATTTGCAAACAAAGATTACCTCATTCTGGAATCCATGCTAAGCCCTTTTTCTGTCCTCATCTACTGGTACAAGACAAAATGTTAAGAAAATACTTTCAAACAGTTAAAGAGCAAAAGGGAGACTATACTTCACAGGAAGATCACAGTTGAGAAAAATTAATCATAGGTAGTTTCAAATGTTTTTAAAATAAATCAGCCCCTTTGATAAAAACCAGCATACTGGCAATTAAGACAGGAATTCCAGCAGAAAAACATAGTAATTATGGATGGTATGATAGCATTTCAAGAAGAAAAATATATTACAATAAAAATTCTGAACTTTTATATCATCATCCATGTAAGCATCTGAAAGCATGCTGAAATAATTAGTGAAGGAAAGGAAAAGAATGCCAGCCACCATTTCTTGGACAATGCAAACAAAAAGCCCTACAGAGATCTGTCAGGGCACCACAGACTCCTGTTCCAGGAGTGCCGAGAGGTCCCCAAGTGGATGATGGTAGGATCTGGCAGCCAAGGCATCCCTGGGGCACTGCGGCAGCCACAGCCCCGGGGTGAGGCCAGCACTGGCCAGGCATGGTGGGAGCTGTGGCTCAGGTTGGGGACAAACAGCAGAGGCTGAACTGAAAAGCAGCTCCCACAAGCAGGGGCTGTGGCTTCCCCAGCATCCCCAGCCACAGAAGGAAGGGGATGACCTCATATTTCCAAAAATTTCCATATTCCCTCCATGATGGGGAAATGCACTCAGAGCCCCAGCATGTGTGGGAAATCCCTGTGGAAGTTTGAGAAATGTCTCAGTCTTCTGCTGAGACTGGACATTTCTGCCTGTGTAGGGATGTATCAGCATTGAGCAGTACTGAGTTGGACAGGAAACTAGGTATGCATTTCCAAAAATGCAAGAGAGCAGTGTGAAAATAAAGATTTTCATTGGACAGGTGGTTTCCGCCTGCGTGAGGTTTGAATTGGTTGACATAACTGGAGAAGCTTCCACTGCAGGATGAGTGTGTGTGCTCATAACAAAAATCAGGCATGCTCAGTGAATCAGCAAACAATCCACTGTCACTAGCATGGCTATTAACCATCTGCAGGGATCTTTTAGTGTTACGAAGTTGGACATGGAAATGTGACAAATGGCATTATTACTCAGGAGTGCATTTTATGTTGCAATAAACATGCTAAATGTATTTAAAATTAAGCATCTGCTTACAGCCAAAATGCCTTAATTTTGTTTACAGGTGAACTCTACCAACCTGAGTTTTATTGTGAAAGGGGCATACACATGGTATTCAGCAAACAGAATGATGCACCTGTATTATTATTTAAGTAGATTTAAGTTTCTACTATCTCATTAGTATTTTGCTTGGAATGTAATACACTGCCAATTACTCCCTTTGCTCCCTTATTAATATTTTAGAACTATATCATCTTGTTTTCCTCAGAGGTACAGGAAGCAGCAAAAAGGAAGATACTCATCATTGAGCTGTTTTGTTCTTCTATTTATGGTATAGATCAATGTATTATGGAAACTTCTTGAGAAAAAAAAAGAAGAGCAGTGTTTGGGTTTTCAGCGTGCAGTAACACAGTGCTTCCATTCCTATAATGCCCCGAGTAGTTTGTTACCTGCACACCTTATTCCTGTACAACCTCTTCTGTACATAAAGATTTGCATAAAGTGTTTATCTTGATATATAATTTAAAAAAACCAAACAATCAACCAAACAAAAAACCATATTCTCTCTATTCCTTTAACATTTCTCCTCCATTCATTCAAACACCTTCCTCATTTTTTTTTTCTTCCTGGATGTTCTACCTACAGTTGATTCTCCTCAGGTAAAAGAATTGGTATGAGTTTCCATTATTTTATTTAGAGGAAAATATTGCACAGTGCTGAGCTGGCTTAGTGGAGAAAAGAATGTACCTGGAGCAGAACAGAGGAAAATAGAGGGGCAACAAGTTCTGTTCCCTCAGGGGTTGTACTTCTGCCTTTTCCACTGCCTGCTGAAAATGCAATTCATTTCACTGTCCCACGGTCTTAATACTTTGGTGTTATTTTTATCCGTATCACTGTTCCTTATTATTTGTCTTGTTATATTGCCTAGATACTTCTGCCAAGATCAAGACTGTACAAATATGGCCTGAATCTGCCAGTAAAATGTCGCATATTATAATGGAAGAGGTAAGAACAAGAACAGAGAATGCAAACATTATTGTTTCAGTTTTATGTAGAGAATAAGCCAAACTAAGGGAGATGTTCTCGCATCTGGGAGTCTAGGGCCAGCTTGAATGTCCCAGTGTTCCCAAAAGAGACGGCAGATGTGACAGCCACAGTCCTCTGGAGGCTGTTGGACACACGTCTGGGAGTGTAAAGAGCTGCCTGTGTTTAGGCAACCAGACACCTCTGTTCAGCCCACTTGAGGTCACTTGCTCAAGGTTGTTCAAGAAGTGCATAGCAAAGCTGTGCTTTGATATAAATCCCACAAGCTCCAGTTCACCGTCTTAAGCACAAATTAATTCTTCCTGGTTTCAGCTTCTCTTTTTTTCTTTCTCCCAACCACCTACACTACTGCTGTTATGAAGTGAATTATCCTTTCTTGCTTTAAATTTTTCTTCTTTCTGTTTCGATCTTTGATTTTGGCTCCAGTCCTCCTCTCTCGCTCAGCAGAAGGCTGAACGCTGTTTCGGTTGGAAGCTGTGTTACAGAATGTTCTCCACCCCTTCTGCTCTTTTGTTGGCATCTCCTCCCACCCCCAGCATGCCGAAGGGCAGGGATCAATAGCCTTTGCAATTCTATTCTAGCCAGTGTGCCAGTAGCTGTCGGTAGACAGGCAAACAGGTGATGTATTGAAAAACTCATGTCTGTGACATACCCGCTCACAGTCATCTCTCCAAGTTAATTACATATGTGTGAAAAAAAAATTCTTCTGATTCATGTCAGATGTGTTTCCTTTTAAGAGTCATGTTATACATTTATTTCGGGCAAGATTAGGTAGAAGAGACTGACCTTCTTAAAGCACTCTATTCTTCTCTACAGTCACATCTTTCTTTCTTTTTCTGTCACTAAGAAGTCATTCCATTTCTGTGTTGACATTTTCATCTTCTTTTTATAGCCTTTCCAAAAACCATGTCACCTATTGAACTTTTGCTGACAAACAAAAGGAAGAGAAACGACATAAACCTCCACATACAGCAAATGGCAAGGGCATGCTATATTACTCAGATATGGTTGAGTAACTTTTTAGCATTCATTTCTCATGTCACTCCTTTAGTTCCACTGTCTTTTCCTTCTGGTTTTGCTTTAGTTCTCTTCTACCCAGTATTTTTGACTCATCTGTTTGTTCTGACAATTCCTTTTTTTTCCTGTCATTTTTTGTGATTACCTCTTTTTTTCTTAGAATTCATCTATTTGATTAGTTCTCTCTTCACTTTTGTTTAGCCTCTCTGGCAACCCCTTCAGGTACTACATTGCTATGAAAAAAATTCTATGTAGAAAATTTCCTAACTCCACAGCATCTGCTGTTCATCAAAACGTCTCTGTCAGTGTGCCATTTCTTGCTTTACATTATCAAATCCATGTTATTTACCTACTTAACAACCACCTTGTGAACAAATGAAATTTCAGGGTTGCAGCATCTTGTTCTAATGCCAAGCTAAATGGCTGCCACTGGCTTAGCTAAGGTTGAGCTGCCAGAAAAATAGATTTTGATGAGAATGGGAATTACTGGCTGATGAGAAGAGTTATTATGATACTTCTTATTCCACTATAAGAAGTCAACCTCCAAATATACATTTTTTTAGAGCAATACTGAAAATAGCACTGGTATTCTTTGTCCTTAATGTATCTGTTGCATGGTCTCCATAATAGACGCAGACTCTAGGGGGACTGAAATGGCTTTAACAGCACCTTGCCCCGATTGGTTTGAATGTCACTCTCCTGCAATATGGGTCTGATGCTTTTCTGCTAACAGCACGTTGCTGAGCTGGTCTCCAGCCAGGCTGAAAGGTTGGACCAGGTGTTTGGAATATATTCTGCAAGGCTCTCTGGAGAGCTTGAGAGCCGTGTGATGCAATGAGATCACAGGCTGAGGAGTGCTGCTTTGGTTCTGCGGACTGCTTCGGTCTTCTGAAAAAATGTCCCCACCAAGAAAGCCACTACTATCACAACACAGCCAGTGAAGGCACTGGCTGAGCTCATCATCTTGAGACTACATTATAAGCAGCCAATGAGGAAGACGTGTGATTTCATCACACTTTGGATCTAAATGTGGCTATGGAAAAGCATATGGCTTTGCAATTGTTTGTTTTTTTTTTTTTTTAGGTTTTATTTCTCTTTCCTTCCCTGCACAGACAGTTGCTGTCATCTTCACGAGATCAAATGTGCACTAGTGTCATACTTGATGCTGAAATTCACACCTACTTTCCTTCAGCAGCCCCAGCCAAACTTTAAACACTTTCTAACTGCTGAGGATTTTTTTAGAAGGTATTCTATCATGATGCTTTTAGCAGATTTAATTTTGAAAATGAGGTGATGTAATGAATTAAAGAAAAGAAAAAAAAAAGGCCAGCCACAGAAGACTGGGATAGCTACTGTTTCACACCCAAAGAACAACTGTTGAATATTCGTTCTGCAACCTCCTGCAGCCAAAACCCCATAAAGCAGAAAGATCTGTAGGCGTCCCCTGAAGGGCCGCGTCCTCCGGCGCTGGGGGTCGTGGTTGGGGAGCCCCCTGAGCGCTGAGCGCCGGGAGCAGGGCCAGGAGGTGGCCACGAAGTGAAGGAACGGCAGTGCCCGTGGGGCGGGGCAGGGGCCGCGGCCGCCGGGGTGCGGGGGAAGCCGGCGCTGAGTGCAGGAGCGCCGGGGGGCGGGCGGAAGAGAGGCAGAGATTTTCGTCCCGGAAAGGGGCAGGGGTTTC
>VXBT01001437.1:1189679-1311679 GCA_013400235.1 Oriolus oriolus | reverse complement strand
CGGGGAGCCGCCGCGAGGCGCCGCCGCCCCTCTGGAGCTGCCGGCCGGGGCGGGGGAGGCGAGCGGGGACACCCCCGAGGAGGGCGAGGGCCGGAGGGGCGGCTCGGAGAGCGGGGCCGCCGGCGGCGACAAGCCCGAGACGCGCTCGGTGTGCAGCAGCAGCGAGAGCGGCAGCGGCGGCCACGCCGGCGGGGCCGGCCCCATCTGCAAGATCTGCTTCCAGGGCCCCGAGCAGGTGAGGAGAGGGGCCGGGGGCGGGCGGGCCGGCACCCCGCACACCTTCCGCACCCTCCCGCTCCCGGGGCAGAGCCCTGTCCCTGGTGCTGATCTCGGAGTCGCTCCCCGGCAGGAATCGCCCTCCTCGGCGGCGGCGGCTGTGCGAGCCCGGGCTGCCGCTGTGCGAGGTGGAAGTGGCAAACGCCTGAGGCGAACCTGAGCCGGCGCAGAGCTTTGGGAGATTTCAGGGATTTTGCTGTGTCTGGCTTGCACGCTGGGTGTCCTCTGGCCCTTGCGCTCCCTGGTTCACCTCTGAGGGACTCTGCACAATACGGATTTCTCAGGTTTCCGTTGGACTTTAAAATGAGAGTGTTAGCTTACAGGTAATGCTGAGAAGACCTCCACGTATCATCTCTGTCGTGACATTACTGGGCATAATATCAGCAATGGATCTGTAACTAGCATTTTATAGCTTGTCTTGGAGAGAAGAGAATAGCTGATTTATATAATACAGAAACTACTGGAGGAAATGCTTAGTTACATTATTAAGGTCCTGCTTGACGGCTAGCTAGCTGGACAGCACAAAGCCGTTGTCCAAGAGCAAGGTTCCCTTGGAATCGTGACGTCACACATTTCTTTCCAAGTGATGATTGCAAATAGCTGTTGGAGAAATATATCCAACCACTTTTGGTACCTTTTGAGGTATTTGAAAGGGCTTAATGGTACTGTTGTTTAATGCACGGTAATATTTCAGTTGTTTCACATAGGTACATGCACATGTGTAGACAGCTTTCTGGCTTTTCTCAGTAGAAGCAGCTAGATATTTTTAAGACAGTTACATTTTTGAGTATTTCATAGCCAAAAAGACATGCTTTTTCACATACTGAAATTGAGACCAGCTTATTGTTACAGACCCCTTCGGTGTTGAGTGTTCATGCATGTGAAAGGTTCCTTTAAAGTTGATGTTTCTGTATTGCCTTTCCAGGGTGAATTGTTAAATCCTTGCCGCTGCGATGGCTCAGTGCGATACACGCATCAGCTTTGCCTGTTAAAGTGGATAAGTGAAAGAGGGTCATGGACCTGTGAACTCTGCTGTTACAGATACCATGTTATAGCCATTAAAATGAAAAAGCCTTGCCAGGTAATTTGTTCTTTTTAAAAGAAGTATGTGTTTTCAAGTCATTTTTTAAAACAAAAAGATTCTTACTTTTACTTTCAAGGTTTTGGAAAATACAGCAGAAGATCCTATATGCCTCACCAGCTAGCACTTGTACCCACATGAAGTTGGTTTTTAAGACCAGTTACATATTAAAATATGTAGTGATTTGGTTCTGTTATGTTCTTCTAGTTTCTGGCTTGCTGTAGAAATGGTCTTTAGCCATTGGTAAATTCCGTAAATAGTTAAATCATGCTGAGATGTGACGGAAAACTTGGATCTCCCAGATTCACTTTCTAAATTTAAACATGTCTTTATTGTTTGTTAAAGATTCACTCAAAGGTTGATGTTGTTCCTTCTTCAAGCTTGGGGTCCAGAGGGGAGAGGTGAAGAAAGCTTCTGTTGTTTGTGTATTCATCTACTGTAAAAAAGTAAAAGGACGTGACTTTTCAGTCTTGGCACAATTCAGAGTAGTAGAACACTCTTAAAGTTCTGTCCACCAGTAGCTGTTTCAGAAGCTGAAATGTGTAGTAACATTTTCCACAGCTCTGTTTCAGCAGCACCAGAACAGGCAGCTGGCAGTTAGAGCATTGTAGTGGTAGCATGTTCAGGGAGAGGCGAGGGAGAAACTCAAAGCTCCAGCAGATCTCTTAGGGAAGCCTTAATACCACTTTGCCTATCAGAATTCTTTAGAGGCTTTAAATTCCATCCTGGAAATTGTATTTTATAACATCTGAGGAACACATTTAGTAAGATAATTGTATCTTTTTTTAGTTTTGATCCTAAGAGCTCAGAGATGATGGAGCTCTCAAAGGCCAGAGCATTTGGGTTATTTTTCTGTGCCTGCGTTTGATTGGAGTTTTATAGAAAAGACATGGTTGGATGGTAATGGCAGTTGTGTGAATGTGATAAGCATTCTTTGGATACAGGGTATCTGGAGTATTTGCTCATGGCTGTTCAGACTAGGGGCGAGTACTTTCCGAGCCAGTGGACTTCAATTTTTTTCCTTTGTAAATCCTCAAAGGAAAGTTTTTGATGAACTTTCCTGGATAGAATCTTTATAATGTAAAAAAGTAAAGGATTTGTAAAACATTCCAGAAAATGAAGGTGGTAGATTGTTTCTACATAGACATGGTTTGGGGTTTGATCCTTTTGGCTTTTTTTAACCTTTTAAAAATCTTTATTTCTTGCATATCCACAGCAATCTCATCCTTTTCCTAGCGAAGATTATGATAGCAATAGTTTGCAGTTATAGTATCTGAAAGTAGTTGTTAGGCAGCAAAGACATGACATAGTTGCCTGCAGAGAGGCATCTAGTACTATTTGAGGTGTCTTAAGGTAGCCAAAATATGTACACAGAATAGCAGATGTGACAGAACTTATGAGGGACTCTGGAACTGCAGCTGGAGGCCAAGTGGATATTAAAGGGCATCTGAAATGTCATTAGATATCTGTCTGTGGACAGCAGAATCAAGCCCAGTTTTGAAGAACAACTATTCAGTTTCTGTGGAATAGAGAAGCAAAGAAGAGTCAATAGAGGACACAGTAGGCAACAAAGTTTGGCCAAGCTTACAAGGGAAGTAGAAAGAAACTGAAGAGACAAAATTTAAATGCCATTCACTGCATGAGTTGTCGCCTATTTTTCTTTTTTCTGGAGGGGAGGAGGGAAAGAAACCAGATTCATATTTCTCATTCAATAGCTTAATATTTGATTCATTCTTAACCCTGTCTTTCATTTTTTAGGTAAGTCATTTAAGTCTGTCCTTTCTTATTCTTGACAAAATAGCATACAAAAAGATTTCATGGAGTCAAAACTCAAATAATAAGTTAGACATACAATCCTGAGGTCAGATTCCTGACACCCAAAAGATGACCCATCTCTTTGAAGGAACACAGTAGTACCTTTCTCAGTCTCCTACGCATGATGCCTTAGGTTTTAACTTTTATATTTTTCAAATCCTGTATTGCCTGGTGTGTAACTGAACTGTCTTGCGGCCTGCTAGCTGCTGTTCTTTCCTGCTGGTTAGATATAACAAAGACTCTTTGCTCTTCAAGGACACCCAGACTGTCCTAGGCCCAAAATGTGTAAACCAACATCTTTAGAAGGGGGGTGATCTTGGGGTAGTTACATCATTAACTGGGATTGTAATTGGAGAATTAATACTGATATGCAAATGAACCAAAGTTATAAAAGTGTGAAGAACTCGTGACTCGGGGTCCATCTTGGGTGTCGCCTTTGGCCTGCCCAGGCTGTACCTTTGAAGGCCCTTCACATAAATACCTACCTTTATTCCCTTATTCCTGTCTAGTCTCTGTTGTTTTTTTAGGTGGCCACATCAGGCATCACACAGAATATTCCTCTTGTAGTTACAGAATCTAAAAGGAAGTCTCAAAACTGCAGTCATCTGTGTAATTTTATAAGGGGAATCAGTCTTAAAATGTGCTCCTTAACAGCTGTCTTGGCTTAAACTTTTGGACAAGTTCTGAGTCATTTTCTACACTACACAAAAGTTCATTTTAAGGTAACTTTCTGGTTAGTTTTGGCAAAAAGCTAAGGGTGAGACCATTTCAATACAGAAGGCATTTAAAACATCTTCAGCTGAAGTAGTGAATGTACTTAAAAGTTCCCAGAAAAGGAGGATTTCTTGCATCATGTTAGATGCAACATTTGGACAAGAGTAGTTGACTCTCTCAGCAACCAGTAGTCTGCCTCAGTCCATCTTCCCAGAATGGTCTCTACCCGTCCTTTACTTATTAGAACTTTGTAGGCAGGGTCTTAGGAGAGAAAACTGGTGCTATTAACAAAAATAGCCTTTTCTCAGGTGAATGCAGATTTACACCAGGTCTGTGCAACCTTGGTCTATTTACACTCGGGTCTATGCAGATGTACACCAGCTCTTCAGGTTTTCTTTCACCTCATGTGTATAAGGAATATAACATATATAAGGAATGTAACAATGTGTAGGGCCTTAAGAAGCATGAGATTTTTCTATGTTTTCATTCAGAACATTGGAATAGATGTGGATATTTGCAGTATTCACGCATGGGCAATGACTCCGCAACATGGTGGAAAAGGTGCAAAGACTTTATTGCGTATCCGAAATTCCCTTAAATACCAACAGAAAGACAGGAAATCACCTCATATAAACAGGAAAGATGTTCACCTCAGTGTTCCCCAATCACCTGGAATATTTCCGAGACATTGACTGTTATGGTGAAGGGTAACCAATACCTTACAAGGTCACAAACTACAATTATCACATCTCAGAGGGCTGACACTGTCCAGAAACCCACAATGCTCTCTCAGCCCATCCCCGGTGACCTGGCTGTAATCCCAGGGTCCCCCCCAAGTCTGAGAACGAGGCTCTCTCTTTGGCCGACAAGGCCTAATCTCTCTTCCAGCACACAGTGTAGCCCAGCAGATATTCCATTTAATATCTAGCATGTTCTATGGTTTCTTTTGCTTCATGGAAGGCAAAGTAATCCCCAAGGGGTGCCTCTTTTTGGGCAGTGCATTCGAGAAGCAAAATCTTTCTATTCCTATTGAAATTTTTCCAGTGTCACTGTTCCAGCTCCAGTTTCAGCACCTACTACATAATTTACTTCTAAGAATCCAATCCTGGAAACACATAGATTTTATTATAGGAATAAACCTTAAAACATTAAAAAAACCCCGAATTAACCCATGGGCTAACAGTGGAAGATGAGCGCACAAACAAGTTGATGATGTTTCATATGATGTGTAACAGAGAAATAGATTTGGAATTTTATGGAACCTTCTTAGGATCCTATCAGAAAGACATATTTAACCTTGCCCTAGTCCATTTAGGAAAGCACATGTTCATGCTGCTGGACTTGCTCCTTTTGGCAGGCTGGAATTTAATCCAGTAATAGGCAGGGCTATGTTAATGACTAGAAACTTCCCTCCCTCCCTCCCTCCCCCACAAACTATAATGAGGGGAGCTGGAACAAATACTGCTTTGGGCAGGGAGTTTTGGAAGGGTTTTTTGAAAAGACTTAAAAAGGAGAGAGAAACTTCAAATGTATGACTTAGAAATTAAACCCACTTAGAATTAAATTTTAGATTAACAAAGAGAAAGAAAGCGCAAAAAGAAATATTTTTGTTAGTTTGTTAAGCTTATAATTTGTACAGATTTCCTTCCTAAAGGACATAAATTCCTAAAAGAAATACAAACACATTGTTTTATTTTTATTGGTGCTATCTAATTTTTAAGATGTTAGGAGATTAGTTCACTAGACTTGCACTTAAGTATGAATGTGTGTTGAAGAATGTCAATGCTCTTGTAAGATCCATAAATAATGTTTAAAAGTGGAATATAATCATGCAAGGGTTGAGAATATATACTTTGGTGTTAAAACCTGTCACTTCTGTAAGTGAGCAATAAAGATATTTAGAGAGTAGCCTTTTCTAGACTGGTACTGTAGTCTATCATAAAATAGTGTTACATCTGGTGTTTAATAAATCCTGTTCATTAAAACATCATATTCTGGTACTTTGGTGAAATGGACCTGTTCCAAAAGTGATACAGTAGATGGATGTGCTCATTGAAAACCTAATTGTGTGGCAATTCAACACCTTTTCTGACATCAGAAAAGTCACAAAACTTATTTTAAAAAGTAAATGCTTACTTGTTAGGTCTGATTTCTTAAAACAGAAAAAAATTAAGGGGGTACTTTTCAAAAGGTAAGGTTTCACTTCTCCAAATATTGTTAATGTGCGTAATCCTCACTCATTTGAGTAAGCTCACTGGCATCAACTAGATAAGCATGAGCAAAACTCTGCAGCAGACTGCAGGTATGTGAATGCATGTTACATTAAGAAGTGGAAAAATCAAGTTCTTCAGATGATTCAGTATGGAGGCCTGTGTTCAGAAAAAATTGTGTAGTAGATGTTTAGTAAAAGTTTTTGCTAATGACTGTGCTCAGCTGGATGACAGCATTGAGTTTTTCTAGGCACAACTAAGAAGGGGAAAGGGAGAGGGCTGAAATCTCCAATTATGCATTCTAAACTGCACAATGTACGAAGAACAATCTATTAATGTCACTCCCTGTACTGAAGATCCAGAAGGATACATTGTGCTATTCCATATGTCAGTGGACAAAAAAAGAACAAAAAGGATTGTTCCAATACTGGACAATTTACAAAGAAGTTTGAACAAGAGATAAGGGACAAATCTATGGGGATATATAAAACCAGGGGTCTCGGTACACTGGCTATTTCTAACTATCGTTGAGTTTTTAGCATCTGAAATGGGATGAGTTTTTAAGAGGCCTCTTGAAAAGAAAAGAATGAAGCTTCACAGGCACTCTTTGAATGTGAAGGCACTATGTAAGGGACGTTGGAAAATAAAATACTTGGCTGATACAGGTATCATGAACTGAATGGAAATGAGATTCAATGCCTGAGCAGTCATTAGAAGGTAATTAATATGTCAATAAATGCCTGGAAGGACTTAAAAAATCAAATCAAGTCTTTTTAATTTCATGTGACTGAGAAGAGAGTCCATCATAGTGGAGAAAGAAGGCCAGTAACATGGTCAAAGTAGTGGACTAAAGGGAATTGTGTTTGAAGCAGTTTTGTACTTGCTGAGAACATTACTTTTGTCATGAGCTTAAAAGATGTCTTACAGTAATTGAGATTTAAGATAAAAGTGATGATAAATTAATTTTTTATGTATCAATAGTCTTAGATATGCTACATAGAAAGCACATGCAAGTTTTGGAAATATTGAGAACAGGAGGATCCAAATATATATTTAAATTTAAGATAATTCCTGGGTTACAGAACAAATTCATTTATTGGAGGGACAAATCTATATTGCTTGAGGAAGGCTGGGACATGAAAATCCTGGAGATTTTAATGAACCTAATAGTATGGTAAGATCTGTACAAAAAGTGGTGGAAACAGACTAATGCTTTAGTTTTGACAGGAGAGAGAAATCAGAAACAGAAATCTATATGTCAGTCATTAGCATAGATATAGTAGCTGTACTTCTCATACTCATTTTTTTCTAAGCATCTGCTTTTGACCACTTCTAGGGAGAATTTACTAGACTAGATAGACCTTTTAATCTGATACACTCAGTCATCTCAGGGACTGCACTGGGTAGGTGGTGATTATGATCAGTTGTAAGTAGCATGCTTAATGAGTTTAGAAACAAGAGGTTAGCAGAGCTGTTGGAGAGGGTATTTGAGGGGTTTTTCTGTGGTGGGAAAGGCCACCTACCTAAACATATTATCTGTTTACTTTCTGTGAAAGATTTGAAGGTAAATGAGAGACTGAAAAAGAGAATTGGGTAAGCAAGTCTCAGTGGTGCAGAGTACAGAGAGTATAGAAGAGAGGACAGTAAAAATGTCACCACCAACTTGAAAAAAAAATGCAAAAAATAGAAGGCATCAAAGAGAAAATTCTGATGGGATAATGAATTTCACGTTGTGTTTTCTGTGTTTTCTTGTAATTAATGCATAGAGAGACTTGGAAATAAAACTAGTAGAGAACTGGCAAATAAGGGCAGCAAAAAGATGTGGAGACAAATGTCAGTTTAGCTTGAGAAAAACATTTGGTTGGGCATTCAGATGAGAGAGCACATTTTTCACAGAGCAAGTGAGCAGGCCACCAGTGCACTGCTAACACACTAGGAGCTGAATATTTGTCTGTTAGCATACAGAGCTGAAGGAGTGCAGGGTGGACATTACAGTGGAAAGGAGGAACAAAGCTTTAGAAACTTCAGAAAAATGGTTAGAATTGATAAGTAATGACAAATGAGAGAGAACAAGGAATGGAAGAATATCATAAGTACCAATGATCAGAAAGTCATGAAATAATGAAGAATAATAGGTGAACAAAGGAACTGATTTTGTCATCACAGTGAGAGTTGGGTAGGGATAGAGAAGAACTAATAACAAAAGACTGGATGTTGACTACAAATAATGAAGCATATTGTAAGTGATGAGGAGAAATTAAATTCATCTTAAGAGGTCAGAGCCGACATCAAATGGGAGCTGAAGCCATCAGGAAGGAATATGGGGGCTTACAGAGAAAGTCAAACAGTTTAGCAGTTCTGTCAGAGTTCTAAGCATATACTAAGGTAATCAAGTAGAATACAAAACTAAAAAAAGCAGAGCGTACTTTAAAAAAAGAATAGTATTGAAAGTATGTGGGTGTGTGCCCCTCATATGTTACTCTTTTATTTTCTGTAGCTTATTAAAAAAGCAATTGCTTAGTGTTTTTATTTTGTGAGATGTGTAGATTGTGCTCAAGGCACTTTGACTGCTAGAATAGTGTGAAAAAACAGTGCAATGTAAACTGTGAATGGTACTTGGAAATAATTTTTTAATTACAAGTGTCATCCTGATCTAGTGGCAACACATATGATATAGATTTAAAGAGTGGCATTATCTTGGTGTATTAAATAGTGGGTTAAATACTTCAAGGAAAAAAAGGTGGATTCCTTCGGCCTAAGATTTTCATGGGCGTTATGACTGGCATGAGATACAGTGTCAAGTTGTTTTTCAGAGGAAATATATTGAATAACAGTTATTGCTGGAAATATAAGCATAAATTACATATTTGCAACAGGCTTCATTATAAAAAACATCCAAAAGTAAAAGAGAGTGTGAATGGTAATCAGGGTTGCTACATATACATAGGTGCTGCTCTTTGAAATGCTAAGAATATCTAACAATGCAAGGCTTAAGGTATGGTGTCAGACCTGCATTCAGGAACCTTTGTGTTACTGGCTTTTTGTAATTTTCTGTTTGTGCGGGTGTTTTCCCAATAGCTTGATCCGCTAGAAATTTGTTTAGTGATCAGAGATTTCTGAGTTTTCACAATACAAATTTTTGTCTTTTTGTCATATGTCAAAAATCCCGATTATTCAAGTCTTTAATTCCTATTAGCAGAGATTAGTGAAAAATACTGAAACCAAGAAGTGGCTGTTTCAGCAGGCTTCTTCTATTTCTTAATATGAAAAATTGTTAATATATGATGGTGTACTGCTTTCGTACCAGGTGCCTATGATTCCTTGCCTTATGCCAGTTTGGCAGTGCAAGTAGCCTGCTTTGAGCACCAAAGAACTGTCAAAACGTCCTGACTTCTCTACCAGTCTGTGTTAACTCTGAAGTGTCCCTGTAGTTTTTTTCACAACTGAAGTTTGTCAAAGAAAGTTTTATTAAATTAATTTTGAAACTTCCTTTTAATACTTCTTGGTTTTGAATGTTGGTCTGTTCTCATTGAAGTCTGCAGTGCTTCATCTCAGTGACTGGCAGTCATGCCAACTTCTTTCTTAATTTGCTGTATTGGGGAGGCAGCTTTTGCACCTATTGCACTTGGATTTTTAAAATTTTTTGTCTCATACATAGATTCAAATTGGGTGTTTGCTATTCATTCTGAAGATTTCTTATTGCTTCAGCAGCAGAGAATAGCCCCTGCCTGCTTTCGTGCCTACAGTGCAACAGTGAAGGAACACTTTGACCTCAGTTCCTTTGAACTACTTGTCTGAGTCAGAGCACCTTCACTGTGCCTTTTGCCTGCATGACTCTTTTCCCATGGGGTTCTTTGCTTCTTGTTTTAATTTATTTCAACTTTCCTTTTTATTTACTTTTATTTCTTAATTTCTTTTTCTTTCTCTTCCTTTTGTTTACATTTCAGTGAAGCTCATGGAGAATGAATATTCTCATTCTTGGCCACATGCTGTTTCCTTACCCCCTGCTCTGTTTGTGTGTATGTGTCCCATTTTTGCACATTTTTCTGTCAGTGTCTTCCCTCCAGGGCAGCATTAAACTTCGCCAGTTTTGTGATAAGCATATTCCCAGTACTGGAATGCACCGTTACCCACACAAACCATATTAGTGGATGGAGGCTATTTCCTAAGCTAAGGCTCATTTTTCTCATCTTTTATGGCCAAAGAACAGATATAATAATTCCTTAGTAGTTCCACAAAGTCATGAACCTTACCATCAAGCCGAAATACTAGCTAGCTTTACGTATATTTAGCTACTCTCCTAACACTGGAAGCATATTGTTCCAAGCACTGTGAGGATTTTGAAGAAGGTAAATTCCATAAAACTGGCAGCCAGGAAACTGTTTCTGAAGAAAATGGGAGTAAACTTCAACATGCCTTCTCTTTCATGCTAAGGAGGCTCCCTGGGCAAGAACAGGCAGACAGAGTCTACATCTTAATGGAGCACTTCATGTATCTCTCATTGCTTTATCTGAGCAATCTGCAATTTATAGTCTACTAGAGCTTGTGGTTACTCTCAGCACTTTATGTTCCTCCTTGAATGACTAAATTCTGCATCTGTTTCAGGGCTGCTCTTTCATAGAGGGAGAGCAATAGGACAAATTTTACTTGAAGGAATGGGCATAACAGCTGATGTGAGCTCACTGAGTCACATCAGTGTAACACAAATCGAATATGGGAGACTTACACTTCCAGCCTTTTCCTGCACCTGCAGCACTGTTCATCCACATAGCCATTGTCTTTAGTGACCACAAGAATCATTGTCAGCTTGAATCATTTGATGTCACCTTCCAAAAAGGACACTTTTGATGGTATTTGAATATACAAGCTGACTTTAAATCCTCCTGAGACTTAATAAAGAGGATCACTTCCTCCTCACCCACCATTTACAGAGTACTGCATATCATCTCATTGCCTTCTGGATGCTTGCACCAAATAAAAATTTTATTAATAACAGAAGCTTTTCTGGTATCTGTCAAACTTAGGAAAAGATCTTCATATCCTCCACTACCCAGTATAAGCAGAGGGACCTTCAAACACATCTTGTAGAAATGCATTCATGGGTGCATCACTGCTGTCTACAACTACCTGAAAGGAGGTTGTAGTGAGGTGGGTTTGGCCTCTTCTCCCAAGTGAGGAACAAGCAATAGGACAAGAGGAAATGGCCTCAAGTTGTGCCTGGGGAGATTTTGATTGGAGATTAGCAAAAATTGCCTCGTCAAAAGGGTAATCAGGCATGGAAACAGCCTGCCCAGGGAAGTGGTGAAATCATCATCTCTGGAAATGTTAAAAAGGCATGTGGAGGTGGCACTTGGGAATGTGGTTCAGTGCTGAATGCAGTGGTGCTAGGTCAGTGGCTGGACTTGATGATCTTAGACATCTTTTGCAACTTTAAGATTCTATGATCCTATAATCTCTGGGATTTCAAAATCCTCTACTTCAGCCAGTCCTTTCCTTCCTATAGCCTTGGTTAAAAATCTAGAAAATATGTGAAATTGCTGGTTATTCTAGGGAAATGTGCCTACTTCAGAGTTTCTCCACTGAGAATTGATGTCATGTACTTGAGTGTGTTCAGAAATTTGTGGAAAATCTGTTGTGCATTCAGTGGGAAGAGTTTATGGTTGTTGGAATTTTAAAAGCTTATCCTTCCCCTGGGCCTTTCCCTCCTGCTTTTGTAGATCTCACTGGTATAATTGCTGTGAACCTAGCCCCAGCAATTAAACCTACAAGCTCCAAGGACTTCAGTCTTCTAGTCTAGACTGTTCCAGAACAGAAAGCAGTTTCAGTAGTTTAAATACTCCCAGATGTCTTGGTGTTCATCATGTGACACAAGTGAATCTTTGTCTTCATTGTACAACTCTTGAGGATCAGGTCCTCATGATAACCTTCAAAATTCTTCCTTCTTTGTTTGGGTTCAGAGATACAGGCTTCCAACCTGTTTACTTAAAAACAATCTAGAATTTCTGCAGTTCTATGTCCTGCAATCCTGTGTTAGTACATCTGAAGTGTGGATAAGAAGCCACGTGTTTGTCTCAGTGTCACTCTCTCTGTTTTCCTCAGCACTTCTCTGGGCAACCTGTTCCAGTGTCTAACCACCCTCACTGCAAAGAATTTTTTCCTAATATCTAATCTAAACGTACTCTCTTTTAGTTTAAAGTTGCTAAACCTCATCCTATCACTATACTTCCTGATAAAGGCTCCCTCCCTGTCTTTCCTGTTGTCCCCCCTGTAGGGGAAGAGAGTTTGTAGAATATGTTTTATGATAAGAAAAAGAAAATTACTTTAGAAAGCTAACTTTTATTTACAAACTCAAATTCATGCGTGCCTCCAAAGGGGCAGATAATTTGTACATCTCATGTTTATTTTCATTACTAAGGAAAAGCACTTTCAGGAAACTTCTGTATGTGCTGGAAGACAGCAGTCCAACTGTTCAGACTGTGTGTGGCACTCAGCATCTCTGAAGGATGTTGTGGGTCCAAAGTCACAGCTGCTTAGCTTCCTGCTGGAGGATTCCACCACTGGACTTGGTTATTGTGTTGGTTGAGAGTCTGGGCTGCTTCACTTTGGTGGACCATCAGCAGGTATTTGCAAAGTGCCATTTTAAAAGCTGTTCTATTGGAAAGTCGGTGAAGCTTGTTTTCACAGTCACAAGAAAATACCAACCTTTCCCCTTCAACACCTCATTCCAAGTTCCCTGACTGGAGAAATGATGCATTCCTTCAGTCTCTCTTCTCCCTTAGAATCTGCTATGAGTTAAGGACAATACAACAGAAATTGTTCTCTTCACTTCTTCACTACAGCATAGCAAAAAACTGTTTGGTGTCAGTATACCTGCCATTTTAGTGATTTTTTTTCATATAGTTTTTTATGATAGTGATTCACAGTCAGTCTTCTGTAATTCAGAGTTGGATGCTGGATAAGTTACTAAGTCAGCCAGGACTGACTGGGCAAACCTACCTGAAGAAGAGTATTAGGTCGTCTCTTTACAAGGTGTCTGAGCCACTTACCTCGTTGAGTGCTTTGAGCCATGAGATCTTACACAACCTATTTCACAGTCCTGAGACATGTTCCATTAGCTCTGTCTGCAGTTACCAGTCTTAGATGCTCTGCACTTTCTCAGCTCACAGGCTTGATGTTTCTGAGTCTAAAGAGTAAATGAGAATTCCATCTGAGATGTAGAAACCTTCTCTGCTTTTTCATTAGACATCATCCATGTAAGGATGCGTTGCCCACAAACTCTGGATATCAAGAAATTTCTGTCTGACTACAGTGGCAGAACCAGGGCCTTTTGAAGATGTATTTCCCTGTTTCTTTCCATTCGGAGAGGTGAAAAAGAATCATAGGATCATAGAATGGTTTGGGTTGGAAGGGACCTTAAAGACCCTGTAGTTCCAATGCCCCCTGCCATGGGCAGGGGTACCACTCAGTAGATGAGGTTGCTTAGAGTCCCGTCTAACCTGGCCTTCAAAACTTCCAGGGCTGGGACATCCCCAACCCCTCTGGGCAACCTGTTGCAGTGCTTCACCACCCTCTAAGTAAAGAATTTCTTCCTATATTTTTCATTTTTTTCAAGTGCGTAGCAAGTTCTTTCAGGGCTTATATCCTACAGGACCACGAAGGTGTTTTCCTAATAGTGTCCTAAACTAGTTTCATCAGAGCTCAAGTGTTACTTTTAATATTGGTAAGGAATCCAGAGACAGTGCTGACGGTAGGGTAGAACAATCTTACAAGCTTCTGAAAAGAAGACCAAGAGCTCCATCACATGTAATCAGTGAATGTAAAGAGGGGACTATTGTCTAGAAACAACAAAACATGACTGTGTTTATAGTCATAAATTTAAAAAATGGCAGTTGCAGAACAGTAAGTGGTTCTTCTGTAAGTGTGTTTTCCATATGGACAGCATGTACTTACCTTTCATTCTTTTTCAGTGCTTTTGGTATTTGAGAGAAACTGATGGTATTTTTATTTTGTGTCTGCATTTGTACTGCAAGAGAAGGTACTTAGGTTATGTGTAAGTCATATACATGCCATTAAGCCAAGAACAATTTATAGTTTAGGAATTTTCAAACACAATGATATGAATGGACATTAAAGTCTTTGGTATTGCAACCATTGCTTCTTGCAACACTGTGATTGCTGATTCACAATATAACGAGTCGGAAAGCTGGGAATTTCAAGTGTTCAAATGCATATCATGCAATTAAATTTAGTTACGCCAAGGGATTTCAGACATATTCATGGTATGGTTAGAGAGAAATAGGGGGTTTCTGGTATAGTGTATACTATAAAGGCAGATATTCTCTTTTTTTATAGATAGAGCTATAATATTAGATGATATGTAGTATCTAAATTCCCACTCTCTGTAATTAAGCACTACTGCTTATATGTTTTTATAAAAATGGAATCTTGTAAGTAAGTGAGTGGTCAAAACCATGGCTACCCAAACTATTAGAAAAAATTTAGTAATGATTCAAACAACAGCACCTATTACTGTGTAGTTGTGATTATTTAGTAGTACCTGAAAAAACAAATGCAATTGACTTTTTAAATTTTGCTGTTTAATATATACTTAAATAACAACTTAATAATAAAATATTTATTAATAATAATTTTAACATGAAGACATTATACTAATTCTTATAAATGTATTATGCATATTTTAAAGCCTTCTAGTTATTATGCATAATATATGTGATATCTAAACCAATTATAATTAATAAATAACTTAATTCTTCCACTAGGCCAAATTTTCAAGCAGTGTATTATTTACCGTATTCATTTGCACTGTCTAAAATTTTATAATTATGACTAACTTCTCTTTAAGTGAAGATTTATTGCTAATTTAATTGACTATAGAATCAATCTAATTGATTTACTAATCTAATAAATTACATTCAAATTGACTTTTAAAGCAGACTCTGGCAGGTTTTGTACAACCCAGACCCCAGGATTGTCTTCTTTATGATTACATGCTAGCATATAATAGCTTGGTATTCTTACCATCCTGCCTTCTAACCTTCATCCAAGATACATGTTATCCTACTTAGGGGTTAGACAAGGCAACAACCTGAACTCAGGATATATTTCTTGAGTCTTTTTGTTGCCCGTAAAATCTGAAGTACTCTTTGTTTCACATGTTAAAAAAACCCACATGATATCAGGATTGCTTCTTCCCTCATGAGCATCTTCCAGATTTTTGTATGAAAATTCTGATTGCAGTCCATCAATTAGTTTTTGCTCAGGGCCAGAAGGAGCAGAGGGCCAGTATTTGTACTCAGTTGATTTCTGGTGAGGTTGTACCCTTCACTGCTGAAACTCATCATTGCCATATAGCAACAGGAAGCAGACTGAACAGGGAGGATGCAGCTCCCTGACTAAAGATGGGGAGTTGCTTTGTTCCAGAACTATTGTTCAGCTGTTGTGAATAATGTTGCTGCAGGATGCAGGGAAATCCAGTGACAATACAAGGTGATGTTACCTGATTGCACGTCTTTGGACTCATAGAGTGTCTAGAAGCAGATAGTGGAAAGCTGTAATTATTATGTACTTTGAACAAAACAATGCTTTACAACTAAACTGTGATTATCCAATCGAATGTGTTTGTGCATCTACATTCTTAGGGTCCTCTTTCAGTCTTCTTTCAGTGGACTGGAAACTTTGAACTCTAAAATTCCAATCACATGGCATTTCTTTCCCTTTCACATAATTTCTATGGTTCTTTTCCATTAAAGCCTTTCCATGGCTTCTTTTTCTGCATCCAGAGCCCTCTGAAAAATGCCAGTGTCAGAAATAGTTCCTGATGCTTTCTTTGCACTATACTAAAATCATTTCCCTACTTATCCCTATAGAGATGATTTGAACAGAGTAATCAATTTCATTTACTTTCCCTTTGGTTCAGTGAACATCTGTGTATTGTATGGGACTGGAAGTGTTCCAATAAATTACTTGGAAGAAGTTCTACTATTGAATATCCTGAATAACATGGAAATCTCAGTTATTAAAATAGTACCCTTAGAGGTGAAAGTGTAAATTATTGCTTTAACTCAGGTGAACAATGGGTTTGAGGCAAGGTTCTCACATGGGAATGGACCAACCATTAAGGTGTAAAATATTCTCATATAAACTCTCTGTGTTTCTTTTTGCACGGGTTGTAAAAATTATTTAATTATTCATGGAGTCAAAAAGACAGAGAAAGAGTAGCCAGCACTTTCAGAAAGTCAAGCTAGCAGATGAAATGGGAGTTTCAGTAAAGGAACCAGAATTAATACTGGAATACTTTCAACATGCAGACAAGAAGGCATCAACAGAAATGATCACGAACAGATGATTGCTCTGTATAGTGACTAGTGTCCAGGGTATTTTTGTAGAAGACGTGTGTTCTGGCTCTCCATGCTGAGCAATTTTTTACATACATTTGGTGAGTGCATCAATATCATCATGAACTGTGCAATCTTAGCCTCATGCTCAGCATTTTTTTTAAATTTTAAAGTTGTCAGCAGTTTTAGTTAGAATTTACAAACAGTTATTTTCCCAGGAGAGGAGGAAAAAGCAACTCCAGAACCCTTTTGGATACTGTCTGTGTTCAAAAAGCAAAATACAGAGTTGTATAAGTAAAACGTGGTTAACCCTCCTAAGTAACTATATGGCATGAAAATTCTTAATACCTCCCTCATATCACTCATTTATGATGTTGCTGTAGAATTGCACTTCCTCAGTGCAATTAGAATGAATGTTTTTTCTCTCAGTGTTCTTCCAGGAATGTGGACGTGACCATAACAGGACAGCCTATGTCTGAGCTAAGCTTTTAGTTTAATTTCACAGATCAGGTTTAAGTTGCAGAGAGTGCAACAACCATGGCAGGCTTTAATCTCCTCCACTCATTAATATTTAATTTTCAGATAATGAGATCAAAAGTACAGTAGGTTGCAATGAAATTCAGTCTTTCCAATAAAGCTGCAACAGAAATTGAACACTTTCTACTTTACAGTAAGAACAGTATTTATTCACATAGAATGGTAATTTCATTTTCACCAAATATACACATCCATGGAATGTGCAAAATACCGATGTGTAGCAGGCTTGGGGGAATTCAGAGATGCAGCCACAAGCGAGTCCAGAGAGAGAATGAATCTTTATTATTGTTACAACACCATAACATAAGTGAAAAACACCAGATACGAGATTATTTACAAAAAACCTATCTTACTATTTACATAGTCTGCGTAGCAAACTAGAAGTCTCCCACAGAAATGAAGGAGAAGGAAAAATCCTCTGCCCAGGAGCTTTTTAGTATCCACACCGATGAGCTAAGCCACTAAGCTAAACTTAGTTAGTTTGAGTCTCATAGGAGTTAAAAGTTAACTTGAGAATAATTTATTTAACCGTACATGTTTCTCAGTTCCTCCAGGAACCCTCCTAGACTGTCTCCTCTCTGCTGCGTCGTGTATCAGCAGACACGAGACTTCTCCCAGCTTCATACAGAATACTTTATCTGTATCTTCATCCTGCTTAGGTGGCCTGTAACAAACTCCCACCAGGATGTCTGCCTTGTTGCCCTTCCCCCTGAATCTTTACCCAAGAACATTCAACTCTATCCATGCCATCATTAAGCTCTAGACAACCATAACACTGCTAACGTTCAGGGCTATCTTGCCAACTCTCCTTCCTTGCCTATCCCTTCTGAAGATTTGCAGCCATCCATTGCGGCACCCCAGTTGTGCAAATCATCCCACCATGTTCCCATGATGTCACAGTTTTCCTGCTGCCCAATGGCTTCCAGCTCCTCCTGTTTGTTGCCCATACCACGTGCCTTGGTGTAGTTGCACTTCAGTTGGGCTATTGATCCCACCATCTTTTTGGGGGGAGAAGCCCTAATTCCTACGGGACCATTCTCAGGTGTTTTTCTGCTTTCTAATGTATCAAGAACTCTTGTGCCTTCGCTGCCACATGGATCTTCATTCCTTCCTCCACTGAGATGGCAGACCAAAGGACCTTTGTAGCACTCTGTTCCTCCAACACTGGTGTGCTACCCCCAGGCTGATCTCTGGTGAGCATGGCTTTCTCCCTTTTCCCTTCAAGTTTAATTTAAAGCTCTTTCAGTGAGCCTTGAAAACTCCCGTGCAACGATCCTTTCCCTGCTTTGTGACAGGCACGCCCTGTCTGTCACCAGCAGGCTTAATGTCATGTGAATTGATCCATGATTAAAAAGACCAAAATTCTGCAGGGAGGGAGTTGCAGAGGAGATTTGCTTGTTGCGCTGGGCAGGACTTTGTCACCACTGTCCTCTGTCACTTAGGTCACTGCATTCTGTTGGACAGAGAGAGGATGGGGAACCATCCATATCATGTGTTCTGTCTGCCCTTTTGGGCCCGTCCCAGGGAAGGTAGTTTAGCTCTCTCTTGACTCCGATATTCCTCAACCCACTTGCCTGCTCCTGGAGCTCTGTCACTAAGTGGAGTAGCTCCTGTTCCCGAGCACACCTCCCACAGGGATGCTTCCTGCTGCTGGCCCCCACTGGCACAAGAGCAGGGCACACTCTGCAGCCTGGCACCAGGGTGTGTGCATATTCCCACTGGAGCCCTGCCTGGGCGGCTGCCTCAGCTGGTCACACAGTCTTGCAGTCTTGCCTAACTCCTTTCATTTTCTGGCCATCAGCAAAATATAGATACTGATAATTTCTCAGAGAAAGAATAATGCAAGACTAATGCAGCTGGCATCACAGCTCAGCTTGTGGCCTCAGATCCCCATTCTAACGTCATTTTAAAAATCATAGAATATAAAAGGTTAAACTCTTCTGCTTAGTAAGTAGTAAGATTTTGAAAGGTGAATGCAATAGAATTTGAAGATTTTTTTACATTGACTAGGATGTCCAGGCTTCTGGACAGCCAGAAATCCAAGATGTACCCACTGTAGGTGTAGATGTTCAATCAGTTGTGTACATGCAGTAAGCCAACACTTCCAGGAACTGTCAACTAAATTGCTTGTGTGGTGCACAGATGGACAGGATCTGCACAGTAAATGTTATGTTTTCAGAATGTCCCAAGTAAAATACTGGTGCAGCCTTCCAAACTGACTGAAATGACGGAAATTACATAGAGCCCAAACTATCTGTATTGATGAGTTCTCTGCCTGATGAAAAGATAATGGGCATCATGACTCCAGGCACTCTATGTGTTAATAATGTATCAAAATAGGCAGCCATTAATGGTGTGCTGCAATTTTTGTGGCATAGATTCTTTTAAGAAAAAGTCATAAAAATAGAAGCCTATAGCTAAAAATGACATTTCAGATGTTTGTGTGTGTGTGTGTTTGTACTCAAAACTATATATTTTCTGTCCAGCCTGGTCAGTAAGTTAATTATCATTGCATACTGAATCATGTAGTCAACATGTGCTTACTGCAAAAAATTCTAGAAACCCTAATTATCTAATCACATAGACTACCAACAAGATAAAGTAAGGAACAGCCATTTCAAAAATAATTTGTTGGACTTAAATCAGTGTGTTCTTTTGCTTCTGTATGAGTTTTGTTCATATGTACACAGATTAAAAATCCTGTAATACATAATGAATTACAGTAGGAAAGAACTTTTTCTTGTGAGAGTTGATTCTAGCAATTAGAGCAATCTAACAAAAGGTTTTTGAGGTCGTATATTTGGTATGTCTTCAGGTTAATCATGTTATGTTACAATAGGTCACAGCCAGGCGTTATTGTTGCTGTTATGTAAAACATTCATTCCAGAATGAGTGAAGGGAATGAGAGGTTTCAGTCAGCAGTGCCCATAATAAGCTGTGTTTCTGAGAGAACAGAATGGGGTAGCCCCGTAACAGCTCTTTGGTTTAAGGAATTTTGGTGGATTATAAGTGGTGCAGTTGAAGCTGGTGTGCATTTGGGCAGCCATAAGGAAATTTCATATGTTCTTTATTGAGGATGTAGAAAGACCTGTAGTTCCTTTGCAGACATTTTTAATGCAATGTATTCTAAGTACAAGCGCAGTCTCAGTACTTCTTAGGTCCCTTTTCTGCCATGTATTACACAATAATCAATGGGCTATCACAAGACATTATTAAAACAAAGCCAAGTTAATATTGATTTATCTCAGAGATGACAGACCTTTGAAAATTTTTACATCTTTATGTTAGTAAGGACATGCACATAACTGTATTAACTTCATTCTTTAACAATTAGTCCATCAAAGCAATATGTTTCCTTCAACTTCTGAAAGTCTCAACCTCAAAAATGAGGAATTATTTCCTTATATTTGTATTTTTGTTTGACAGAAACCTTAGAAGAAAAGAGAAGCGATGTTTCTGGGGTCAGAATTTGAACTCTAGAGTACCATTAATGTACTATACTCCCAAATGATCTATCAGAGGAAGACCAGTGGTAAATAAAAGTTTAAAAGAACCAAACATAATGAAGTGTCAGTAGAAGTAAAAGTCTAGAAAGTTTTCAAGGGCAGACAGTATTACATTAACATCAGAAACATTAATTATATTTTGTTTAAAACACCATTTCCAAAGGAAGTTTTTGCCATCATTGTATATTAAAATAAAATGCATTTTTTTCATGGGTAACTGAGATGGCATGGTACATCCTAACACTACAGATATGATGGGAAGGGCTATGAAATGGGATCTTATTTCATAGAAATTTAAATGAGTTTTTTAAAATTATTATAACTGAAACCTAAAGTATTATTATAGTCATCTAGGTACAAAATATTTCACATTTTCTTTCCATTTCTAGTTATTGAGCAAAAATGGCAATCTTTCTAATAATATTTATTTTTTAGGGTCATGTACTTTACAGAAGCTGACACTAAAATCCTGTCAAGATCTTTTCTAACTTGGCATAATACTTAGCCAAAATGACTGTTGCTGATTATGGAATGTATAGTCAGCAAATAGCAAAAACAAATTAGAAAGTCATAATATTATTTATAATAATGAGAATTGAAATTTTTGAGGCAAGTTATATGAAGAAAATGTAAAAACACTAGTCAAAATAATGGACTTAAATCATGACACACTAATAATGTGATCATTCAGTTTACAATGTTAAATAATTCGGTCTGTTATATTCTAAATGCAATTTCTCAACATTAACTATCACCGAATTATTTTTACTATATTATTTTTGTGACCTCTATTGTAAGCCATTAATTTGACATTAAAACGTAAAGCGATTATAACAACATAACAGTGAATACAATAAGGAAAACGATTGCGAGAAATCAAGGAAAGTTCAACTAACTTTTGATGCTATGAACAGAATCTTAGTCTTACAAAGAATTTTCTGTTCCTGGGTGTCTTTCAGTTGTATTCTCACACATGTTAGCCATGCTGTGAGTGAGACTTCAGGCAGAAGCAAACGGTGTGACCACAACTCCAGTTCCTCTTCACAAGCCTTGTTATGAAATGCAAAGCAACCAAACAACACAGTCCTGTGCAGTTCATCTCCTTGTCTCATGGTGAATGCTGGCCGTGTCTAAGAAAGGGACTGAACATTCCAAACCTATCCACATGTGAATAACATCGTAACTACAGAATACCACCTGCGTTATGTGAAAAATATACCTGTCTCAGTAGCACCTACTTGCTTTTTTATAATTCATACCCAAACTCAGTCAAATTTGTGGGAAAAATAATCCACGCGCTCATTTCCCAAGAGGCAATCTCAGACTGTTACAAATCAAAACTGATTGGAGAGGGGCAAGGAGGAGGAAATTTCACTTGGGGTGAGTTAACCACCAGGAACATCCACAGTCTTCTTGCCATTAGCACTAAGGACCAACACAGACAGAAGATGAGGACCCCAAGCCCATCACATGTTAGAGCTGAACACCAATCCATCCCGCCCCGTCACTCCTAGGGTGCTGGATTTTTACGGCAGGCTGCTGACCACACGAAGGCAAGTTAGCAGTTTGACGTAAAACTTTGTAGGCCACTAAAATGTCTTCTGCCTTACACACACAGTCCTTCCTCATCCATCTACTATGGAATATCATCAATTAGTTTAACTTACAGATTATAAGTAATAGGGAGGAAAAATTCCTAAAAATTTTGAATTTCTTTGTTATTGTTCACCTTCATACTGAAGAAGATGGAGGACTAAAATTTCTTTTGTAGAACAAAGACAGTGAATACCACAAAGGTTAAAGTAGCTGGGTAATATAAGAAAATATCCATCCTTATTTTGGGGTTCTTGGTTTTTTTTTATTTTGATGAGGTTTTTGGTTAGTTGGTTGGGGGTTGTTTTTGGAACTGTTGTTTGATTTTTAAAGGCTGAAGAGTTAGGAACTACAACCTCTGGAATGCTTGTGCTATTTCTCAGTAATTGTAGTAATTTGATAGCATGCTAATACGCTGAATCTTTGGAATTACTGACTTTATTGAGGTTGAGAGATTCAATTGATTGCATTCTTGACAGACAATTAGCTGATCAGGAGAAGAGCAAAATATCAAGAATACATTCTTTAGAAGAGTCTAGGAAGAGGTGAGGATCATATCTATGTTTCTTAGAACTTTTCAAGGTCAAGTTTTCCTAGAAATCAAGAACTGGGAAAACACAACTAAAAGCCCTCATGAAATGGAAAAAGGTGGTAGGAGTGGTTGACTCTGAGGAAGAGGTATTGGGTTTCAGACAGCACCAGAACAGGGATAAGCTTTGTATCTAGACTGCGTGCTACATTATTTATCCCAAATGTTTGGATTGCTTTTCCTTTTGTTCATTACTGTCTTTGCAGAATAACTATGAGCAATCTAAGTTGAAAAAGAAATGAAGAAAATAAAATCAAAATACACTGAAGTGAGTTTAGGAACTGCTGCATTGCTGAAAATGCAATGTGACAGATCTGCTGTTTATTTCAGTTATTTAACAGTCTTTTCAATTTATTGCCAGCTTCTATGAATTTGACAGTGTAATATTTTGTGACAGTTAAAGCTTTACTTCATGTAAATGGACTTTGATTTCAGGCATTCCAAAGAAATTTAATACAGGTCTGTCTCACACTGATAAAGAAAGAAGATAGACATACATGAGCAACAGCATTTTTGACAGTTTTCTGCCAAGTCACACTATGTAGCTTCAGCTGAGAAATGAAAAATAATTTTGTTCAACATTACCCTATGTAGTCTGATAGAGTTCAATGAATTTCAGCCCTAAACTTCCAATCCTGTATACAAGTAATATTTGAGTCATAAAAAGCTCACACCATTGTCGTGCATCACTTGTTAATGACCTTCTTTGACCTTATAAAAAGACTTAACAAAGGAAATGAGTATCCATAGTTGTTCTACCATAAAAAGGTAGTATTTAGTATGAACAGCCTGATTCCAAACCCTCAAGTTCCATGAAAAAGCTAGTCTGTGTTTCATGAGTTCATTATAAAAGAGTAGTATTTCAAGACAGACAATTTACAAATTGTTATACATCTATCATTTTGTACTACTGTATTCAGAAGGTTGCAAGAAGAGAAGGAATGCAGCACCACATGTGCAAATTAGGCTACAGTAGAAAAGTTAATGGAAGAAGCTGAAAGGAAGGAAAGGGACAGAGGACCCATTGCTCACCCAGGCTCTTCACAGTGGTACTTGATGGGAGGAAGAGAGTGTAAGTGGGACAAAAGAGGATCAGACTGAATATAAGAATAAATGTTTTTGAAGAAAAGCTTTTTTCAACCTGAGTACAGTCAAGAAATGGAGCAGGTTGCACAGAGAGGCTGAACAGCCTCCGTACTTGGAAGTTTTCAAGGTGTTTCTGAATAAAGCCCTGAGCAACCTGGTCTGATCTCATTGCTGATCGTGTTTTGAGCAGGAAGTTGAACTAGAGGGCTCCCACAGTCCCTTGCAACTTGGATTATTATTTTGTCCTATGATTATATGGCACGGGTTACCCAACAGCTGTAAAAAAGAGAAGGCTTTAGTAAAGTAATAGGAAAAAGGAAAAATTATTGTCAGATGGGAAAAGAGGTAAGAAAACCCTTATTGCAATAGCTTTCTCCACTTGGTCCCTATTGCAACTGTAGAAGGAGGCAGGTACATCCAAAATTAGGAACAGGAAGGATGGCTGTCTACAAAGTCTTCACACCAGCCCTGGAATGAGTGATGGGGCTGGAGTGGAGAGTCTACCAAGGTAATTTAGATAATTATGGCCAAGAAAAACCATATACGTTAAGGGTAATCTAGAACAATTTGTTCCTTATGCTGTGTTTTGCTTTTGTGACTCTTATAACAGAACTGTATTTCTCTTCTTGTCTTGACAGAAGTCAGTACACACACTCCTTACATTTAAATCTTGTCACACCATAAACCAGAGTCACCTCACATATGGAAGATACAGCCTTCCCTGGAAAAATGGACATAATTGGGGTGCGCTGAAAAGAAATGTTTGTGCTATCTATATTCAGGGCGCCTCCTGAGTTTTCATGTTGCTTCCACACTAGGCTGCAGGTGCCTTTTTGTGCTGTTAACACTGGTTTATGCAGAGAAAGACAACTCCCTTGGTATGTCTGGAACTTCTTTGATGAGAAACCTGAAAGTGGAAAATGGCTTCACACTTCAGGAGGGAGGGATGGAAAGGAAACCTGTCACACTAGCATAAGACATACTTGAAAAAGTCTTCTTCCTTTTTTATTCTGTTCGTTGCCCTCCAAAGAAGAAAGACTGAGTTCCATTCCTAAGACTTAATGATTTTTTTGCCTACATATTCAAAACAGAAATAAAACTCTTCAGAAGTTCACAGATAGATGGTATTGATAGTGACACTGGAGGAAATGGGGAAGCAGCTATTAGCTTCACTTTAAACTGAAATAGGAAAAAAGATATATAAAGTGTCAGATATTAGTAAATATCTATGAAGATATGTGTAAATATTAAAATAATTTCTGATTTCAGGAAAAGAGGTGGAGTTGAATGTGCAACCATGGACAATGACATTTTTATCTTATACAACTTTGTTTCTCTTTTAGTGGCAAAGCATTACTATAACACTGGTTGAGAAAGTGCAGATGGTTGCTGTAATCCTAGGATCTCTGTTCTTAGTAGCAAGTGTGACTTGGCTTCTATGGTCAGCCTTCAGCCCTTATGCAGTATGGCAAAGAAAGGACATCCTTTTTCAAATCTGCTATGGAATGTATGGTTTTATGGATCTAGTATGCATAGGTAAGCTCAAAATCTTTAAACAGCACAGACTGTGGTTTAAGACTGTGACTATTTCTATTTTTCTGATTGGTCACTCTAATTTATCACTCCAGTTCTTTGCAGATTTATTCTCAGCTGATACCTATGGCAAGTGCTGCTTTTTACAGTGTTGCAAATACTGCAGAGAGAAAAGAATCAAAGAAACTACTCTTGAGATTCATCAGTGGGTTCCCAAAATCTTAGTGGTGAGAACAGGATCAGTTTAAATTTCTTGATAAAACAGATGACCAGCAAAGTTCAGGAAGTTAAACAGATGAAAATATGAAAGGCATTATTAAAATAATTGGTAAAATTACACACTGTCAAGTCGTCTTCTGATGCCAGTTTGAATTAGATTGTATCATCATGAAGTGCAGAAGAAGCCCTTGGAGATGTCATCACACTGCACACCCAAAATTAAGTTGCATAGATTTATATAGGTCACTGTGCTAGAAATGGAGGAGAACAGAGAAGTCAGGCATGAGTTCTTTGCACATCATAAACAGTTATGAAACACTTACACAGTGCTAACTATAGTAACTTGCTATACTATTAAAAAGTCCCAAGTAGTTTAGCTGAAATATTGTAAGAGAAAATATATTTTACTGCAACACTGTATTGACCACTTCTGAAACTTCTGAAAGTACACTGGACTTGGGAATATTTAAGTAGAAATCTCTTTAGTATTTGGTAAAACAACCTTGATTTGATTGTTAGAATAGTTATGATTATTTGCAGAGAAAATTTACATTAACCATTACATAATTATATAATTTAGAGAATTAAATTTACATAATTAGTAATATTATTTTACATTAAACCACATTAATGGAATTTCAATTGCAAGAAAATCCAGAAGTGAAATGCCATCTGATGTTTGCATTGACATTTCTGAGGGATAAATGTTTTCTGAATCTTATATGTGGGAGTTAGAAGGACAGTGCTGAATTCTGCTCTGTAAGGAACAAAGAAACAGGGTGATTCCTAATATCAAGGGTTTTGCTTCAACTGTAATGCCACATCATCTTTTATTGAAACCATCCCATTGCTGTAAAAGTATTTGTATTTTGGCTACATCAGCAGTTCTGCTCATTTTGTCATTTTTGTTAGAGAAGCCTGCTCTGGAATATTTTGTAACTCGAGCTTTCTTCTGTGAACCCAAATCTGAGACAGAAAAGTGAGCAGAATCTCGTACTTTGGACAAGTGCTCATCTTTTAAATGCATAAAAGGGCTCAGCTACATGTCCTCTTAGATGCTGATTTCTGAATATCACCTCTTCCAGCTTAACACTCAATATTGAGGGCTTTACTTTTGTTTCAAAATACACTAAATGAAGATAAAATGTGCTTCAGGTATTCCAAACATTTCATTTATATAGAATTCTGGTTTGTTTGGGGTTTTTTTCCTAGTAAAAAAAATTACTTTAGTAAGCAGCAGCTAGTTGAAATAACCAGTTACTTCAAATCATTTTCATTTTTCCCATTTGTTGTACCGTTAAAACACCCTGGCCAGATTAAACTCCAAATCAGTCAAGAAGGTTTGTGGGTGATTAGAAATATTACTGTATTTATCCACAGAAGTAAACATTTGGAAGGTGACCTTCCATGGATTGGTACATGCAGTTCTGTGGCTGCCTTTCAAGCCAGCCAGGCTCCAGCCACCACTGAGGTGGAAGGTACTGAACTGTCGTGTACCTCACATGGAGCTTCTGGCTCAGCTACGCCCTGCAGGAGGAAAGCAAACACACAGCTGTCTTCCCCCACAAGATAAATGGACTCTCCTGTCATTTAATAAATGCATATTTTATAGTCCTATCATAAATAATACATGGCAATTTAAATGTAGAACTGACTACAATTAAACATATTTGGACATTGTTTTGTAGTTACAAGTTCACTGCAGATATGACTTAACAGTTTACTAGACTGTATTTGGAAATTCAGAAAGGTGTATAAAGGAGGTTTGGTGATTGAGGAATTTTGATAATCCAGATTCATTCAGACCCACTTATTCTGCATATAATTTCAAGTAATTTGCATTCTATTAGCTTGTAAGATCAGGACTTCTTGTAACTCTTAAAAATATTCATTAATATAGTCAACCTTCTTCAATTTTATCTTTTTCTTTTAGGATAAAGTGAGGGGGTTTAGATTGATAGTTTTAATTTAAAACTTTCAAATAAAATTCTCTAATAGATGTATGTAATTATTACTTAGAAATTATTTCAAAAACCCCAAACACTTTCCATTACGCTGGTGACTTCCCAAGGCATTAACTTAAGATTTTACCATTATTATGTATAATTTCTTATATCATGAAGCTTATAATGCTTATAACCGGCAACAGTTCTCACTTAGTATCTCCTCTCCTTCCATTTGTGTTTAGTCATCTGTGGCATTCTCTTAGTTTTCCACAGGATTTACAGTGAGTGAATACCTCTACTCCCACTGTAATTTCTCTTTATTTCAATGAAAAATCTATGCAGACATACAGGTTTTCCTGTGCACCACATATTTCAAGATAATGCTTGAGATCTTGGTGGTATGACCAAGATTTATTCCATCTGCCTTCGTTTATGCCTCCCTACATCTTTGCAGAAACAATACAAATATTTTTGGTCATTTGTCAAGTGTAAATATCTTCAGACAAAAAGTGTGAAGCAGTTTTTGAAATGTTTTGCTATAATTTTTAAAAGCAGTTTGCCTAAAGGTACTGATGTATTTTTATGACATCTTTGAAAACAGGCACATAACAATTCGTTTACCCAGTGATTGACTTATAAATCATACCTACACACCAGCCACTTTCTTATTAAGTAAATTACATGTAATGTGTATTTTACTTCTTTGTTTTGTTTTACATTTCAACAAAAGAAAAACTCCAAAGATTATAGATCACCGGTATAATATGTTTGGTTCATTCCAGCATGCATGTTTTATTGGTATCCACTGTTCTCTTTCTTCTAGTCTGAATTTTTCCAGAATTCTTCCTGACAAACAGGATCATTTTTACTTATCAGTGTTGGTTTTAACCCTACAAGTCATTGCCTTGTACTTTTCTGCATCAAAGCTGAGTGTAAAACTGTTCTCTTTGAAATTTGCTATTGGTAGAAGTTTTCCTAAAGCAAACCTTGAACACTGATCAAGTAGAACTTCAGCCTGTGAAAGCCAGAGCTATTCCAGTGACAGTGCGAGGATCAGAGCATCCGTGTAGGGATTACCAAACAGAGTGAGTTCATGAAAGGAATGAATAATATAAATCCCTTATCTAGCCACTGAAGGACAGTATATCAAGCCTTTGCCATTCTACTTTCTAGACCTAGCAATTATTTTGCATAACAGAAAAGTCATAGAGTTTTATATATTTTTCACTGGAAAATAGTTCTAACTACAGGTCATAAATGGTTCTAACATGAACAAAACCTCTCACAAATAATAACAGCTGACTTGCAGTCCCAGAACAACAGTGCTGCTCCTTTTCCAACAGTGAGAAGCAGCTGTAACATTGCGCTAGAAACATGATTGGTGCCAGTAGTACTGCGGCAAGGGAGTAAGAGATGGGAGCCAGTGCGAGGTGTGAACTGCCCTCTGAAAATCTCTTTCTTCCTTGCTAAGGAACTTGATGCCTTGAAACATTCCTGTAACTCCTTGGTTGTAAAAATGAACAGGCTGAAGTTACTTAAAATGAACACATCTAGCTGCATTTTATGTCTTTACTCAGAAAGCCTTTTTTTCCTCCCACACTAGATCTGGTTCTAAATAGTTTATAAAGAATTATATTACTATTTTTAGCGTAGACATGTTTCACTTTTACTTGCTAAAGGCAACTGATTGCCTTTTTTTATTTTACATCTATGGGCCCTAGAATAGTTTTAAGACATGCCATTTTCTACAGTGGTAAAATCTACTTCTGAAAATAATCTTTTATTCCTGGATAAAATCTTGTGATGTTGCTGGGAGGACCATTCCTAAATGATTATATATAAGATTAGTGTGATAAATAAGATAAAGCTGTAACCTAATACCACCAAATCTGAATCATATGACAAGTTGACTGCTTCTAAAGACATTCAGTAGTAAAAATTTCAAGTGTCTTGTGAGTCAGGGTAAGAAAACTTTTGAATACAGTAAAAGAATATAATAGTACTTTGCAAAAATATAAGAAATTAAAATAAAATTGAGATTCTCCACAATCCTGTTAGTTGGATCCCACAGGAGTCCCTCCATCTTAGAGATAAAACCGAAAGGTAAAATCTTCTTAGAACCATAGGACATTTAGATGGGTCCATCATCCTAAAACTGTTCCTTGTAGATATTAGTTAGACAGAACATCTGAAAAGCTAACAGTAGTGAATTCTAATACTTCTTGGGATCATCTCAGTCAAGCAAATAATTTTTTCTCCTACAAGTGTTCATCTGTGTCCTCTGTGCTGTTGAAATCATGGTGTTTGGAACAAATCAGTATTCTTCAGGGATTTATTCTTGTTTTCTCTCCCGTATCTACATTCATTGCTGTGGAACCCTTAAGAAAAAGGAGATTTTTGCTGTTTTCTTACAGCTCCACTTCAGTGACTATCTTTTGAGCATCAGAACTCCTCTGGGCCTTGCAAATCTCCAGCATTTAAACCTTACCCAGTGTTCCTCTTGTTTGTGGTCTTGGAACTGTTGGTGCTAAGAACTTCCCTCCCCCCTTCCCCCCCTCAGTTCTTTTGCCTCTTCTACATAGGTATTTTTCAATTTGTTGCTCTATCAAGAAGGAAGCTAAAACTTTTTATGAGAGGAATTATGAAAATGCTCCTTTTCTCCTTCAGCACTGCCAAATCTGACAACTTTATTCCAAGGCTTGCAATATTTGATCCTTTGTTTTGTAGCTCTTTAAAAGTATGTGTGACTGACAGCTTCCACTATTAAGAAAATTTCTCTTCCTTGACAATGCTTAAAAACTTTGAAAACATAATTTCAATAAATCCTGAAAGCCCCAAGACAGTAAAAAAAGAGTTCCCTGAAAGAAGTCATCCTACGACTTCTTCTGTTGTAATTTTGGGAATATATTTTGACTGTTTAAATGTACTTCATGTACCTCAATGATCCTTTCTCAAATTCTTCCTTCTCTGTTCTGAAATACGTAGTTCAGGTTCTAGTGGAGTGCAGATATGTATCTTTACTTTGGAGTAAATAGGTTTTTTTAACTTTGCTTCATCACAGCCTTGAGAGAAGTTGGACCAAATAATGCTGTGCTCCAAGGAGAGGTTGAGGAAGATTATTCTCATTTCCTCTATCACTTTATAGGAAATCCAGCAGAACACAAAAGGGTGGTCTTTGTCACAAGAGTAAAATCATGGCTAATTTGGTTTGTAGATTCTATATATGATCAAACTCATTTATTCTTTTTAATACAATCAAGGCAGTCTTGAAGGTACACTTGTGTATTGACTATTATTATTGATTATTATTATTATGCTAAATTTTAAAGACAGGTTGCTTTATCTGTATCTGAGAAGATGAAGATAGGAATCTTGCAATCAAGAAAAACTTCCTCTAAAATGCTTTGCTGTTACAAAATACATCCAGAATATTTACTATTCAATTAAGTTTATTTTGTGTTACTTTTGCTGTATTGGATGCTTCAGTGAATTGTAGGCAACTTGAAAGCCTTACAGAGATGCTGCATTCACTGTCATGTCCTTCTGAAAGAAATCTTTGTGTTTCTCCATCTTTCAGTGTACTGATCTTAAAAAATGTGTTAGAGTAGGCGTTGCTATCTGCAGATCATTGCACTTGGATCTAAGGTTTGCTGTTCATGTAAATAGTTTTATCATCCTTTCTCCTTGTGTCATCTTTCTGTGAGCATCTCCTTTCTGGTATCAGCTAATCATGCTAAAGGACCTCAGACACTTAAATCACAATTTTGTTGTGTAGAAACAGGTGATGCACAATCTCTTCAGCTAAAGGACACCACAGATCACATTATAGATGTGGCCATGTATAGGAGAATATTAGGCAAGAAGCGCACTGGACAAAAGATTTATAAATGTTTTTGGCTGGGCAGATTGCTCTCCTCCCAAAGCAGGAAGCCAGAGAAAACAGGTGGTGCTGCTCAGAACCATGTAAGTGTCCTCAACCAGGCTGGCTGAGGAAAAAACTAGTAAGAAGGCAGAAGCCCCATGTGTCTCTCCAGTAAATCCATATTTGAAATACTCACACATAAAGAGTGTGAGTATAAACATATACATACATACAAAAATTAGGAGCTTCATTTCTTTAAATAAGTTTCTTGAATGCATACAATAGGCATAAATATAAGCTACATGGAAATTAATGAGCAGATTGGTCTGTTGAGGACTCCAGAAATTTTGTATTTTCCTTGAAGGACCTTTTAAAAGATTTCCAGGGTCTCAGCAAAAAGATGATTTGCAACTTTTTCCTATTGAGTACTGAAGAGAAAGAGGAATGTCTATCATCCTTACTGTGCTCATCATCGTTAATAATAACATTTAATTTCTTCTTGTTTTAAAGAATCAAGACAGAAAAGTCATTATACTTTCAGCTGTTTCAGGTTTTCATAAATCTTCTGTGCTCCTAAGTTGAACTAGGAATCTGAAAGCAGTTGAATTTGTCTGTGTCTGTACTGATTTCTACAAAACACTCTTAAACAAATTTAGGACTATCCTGTTCATTACTGAAGGTCTAACCTACTTAAAGGTCTACTTAAACCAATACCAATCTCAGCAGATAAATAGTAATTACCATGAACAAGGGCAGCACTAGCATAAACAATCAATATCCAAATTGCCAGTTTTGCATTGGTTTACTTAAATCTAAATAATTTATTTAGTTAGACATGTACAGATTTTTCCAGTATTGGTTATGTTGAGCATTCATTCAGAACACCTTTATTTCCTCTGCATGTTTCTGCCTCCCAAACACATGAATAACCAGTTACATTGCATATGTACAGTTTGTTTGAATTATTAATTACGAGTAATTTAATTGCATCTGGAAATTGTCAGAGTCATTACAATGTGTTAAATCTCAATTTGCTCTCAAAATATTTTGTATAAACGCCTTTTTTTTTCTCTACTTTCAGGACTGATAGTACATGAAGGTGCATCTGTTTATCGAGTGTTTAAGCGCTGGAGGGCTGTGAATCTACACTGGGATGTGTTAAATTATGATAAAGCCACGGACATAGAAGAGAGCAATCGAGGAGAATCCTCATCAGGGAGGACATTGTGGCTGCCACTGACTGCATTTAGAAACAGAAGTTTAGTTCATCCAACACAGTTAACCTCACCCAGATTTCAGTGTGGCTATGTGTTGTTACAGCTGTTCAACCGCATGAGACCTCAGGAAGATTCATCAGAGGATAACTGCTCTGGGGAAGTAGTGATGAGAGTGACCTCAGTGTAAAGATTGTGCTCACTGTGCTACACAGATAAGGATAATGTGCCCTGGTGTTACAGGACTTGGGAATGTAGTTATGATGAATGGTGAAACCATTAACACTTGAAAAAATATATACACTTTTTTTTTAAATTTAGTGGTTTTTATATGATCAGATAAAACACAAATACATTTTTCTGGGGGGAAAAAGTCTCTTGCTTTTTATATAGTCTGATTTATTGAATCTTTTCTCAATTTGTACCTGAGGTGTATGTAACATAGCTTAACTCTTAGGTCTTTGAATGATGAGGAAACTCATTTTTAAGTAAAAAGATATATTTAAATGTATTTTCTTAAACTCTGGCTTTAATCCACTACTGTTATTTTTTTCCACTTTCATGAGGATTAAACTGGACAACATTCTTCCAAAAAGAATAAGAATGTTGACACAAGTCAAATATTCTTCCTTTTCTGTCTTTATTTTGCCGATGTTTGTAGCTCAGTTCAGGTGTTTGAAAGCAAGTAAGGGATAAATTGTCCTTTGCCTTTAAGCAGGAAGTCCAGTGACGTTCTACAAAACCTAAAGGATGATGGGAAGTCTTCTCTTCTAGCTCTCCCAGATGTCCATGCAAGATACCAGACACAAGTATGACACAGACAAGGGAAGGGTTTTGCACTGCCTCTCGTGTCTCTAAGATCTGCAGAGTGCTGGTGCTGTGCCTGTGCACAGAAGTGACGTTATCTGAGCTGTGCTGCTGGAATTAGCAACCTGTGAATTTTTAGTACCATTCTAATTATAGGTCACTGACATCCCTTTTTTTGTTTAAAAAAAAAAAAAAAAAGGAATGTGCATTACCACTTCTGGAATAATAATAAATCCTGATAGAAACTGGAGTATAAATAATGCAGAACCTTAGTTTTGCCAGGGAACAAATCATCATATTAAAAATGATCCAATATCGTGATAGATAATCAATGCTGTGAAGTTTGCTTCTCTTGTTTCTGTTTCATGGCAAAAATTCTAATAGGATTTAATCAAATGGAAACGGAAATAATTTTCAAGTTAATAATAAGCCTGTTAAAGATTGAGATAGAAAAGTAAGGCTGAAATGACTCTGACACCACTAGCTTACTCAAAACAGTTCTGTAGAATCATAGACTACGCTGATTTGGAAGGGACCCATCAGGAGCATCAAGTCCCACTCCTGGCCCTATGCAGGACACCCCAAGAGTCACGCCATGTGCCTGAGAGCATTGTCCAAACACTTCTTGAACTGTGTCAGGCTGGTGCTGTGACCACTTCTCTGGGGAGCCTGTTCCCGTGCTCAGTTCACCTCTGGTGAAAAATCTTTTCCCGATATGCAGTCTAAACCTCCCCTGACTCAGCTTCAGGCCATTTCCTCGAGTCCTGTCACTGGTCCTGAGAGTGAAGAGGTCGGTATTTGCCTGTCATGGTTTCACCCCAGCCAAGCCCCAGGCAGCCACTCACTCAGTCCCCCACCAGTGGGACCTGGGAGAGAATCAGAAGGGTAAAAGCCAGAAAACTCATGGGTTGAGATAAAGACAATTTATGAGGGAAAGCAAAAGTCACACACACAAGCCAGTTAAAACAGGGAATTCATTCACCACTTCCCATGGGCAGACAGGTGTTCTGCCACCTCCATGAGAGCTGGATCTCATCCCACATAGTGGTTAATTATCTCATTAACGTAGTGGTTAATTGGAAAGACAAATGCCATCACTCCAAAACAGCCTTCCTTTTCATCCTTCTTCCTCTCACTTTATATGCTGTGCATAATGTCACATGGTCTGGAATATCCCTTTGGTCAGATTGGGTCACCTGGCCTGGCTGAGTCTCCTCCCCAACTCCCCAGCACTCTCAACTTCCTCACCAGCAGGGCTGTATGGAAAGCAGAAAAGGCCTTGGCTCTGTGTAAGCCCTACTCAGCAACAACAAAAGCATCCCTATATTGTGAACCCTGTGTTCAGCACAAATCCAAAAGACAGCTCATATCAGCCTCTGTGAAGACAATTAATTCTACTCCAGCCAAACCCAGCACATTCCACCCCTTATTCCATAGCATTTACATAATGCCAGGTGCCCCACTATTCAATACAATCACAGTAACCACCACCTTAACCAGCACACTGCCCCTCTGCTTCCCTCATGAGGATGTTGAAGACAACAGCGAGGTCTCTCCTCAGTCTCCTCTTCGGGCTGAACAGACCAAGTGAGCTCAGATGCTCCTCATACAGCTTCCTCTCCAGACCCTTCACCATCCTTGTTGCCCTCCCCTGGATTCTCTCAAACAGTTTAATGTCTTTCTTACATNTACATTGTGGCACCCAAAACTGCCCCCAGCACTCGAGGTGAGGCCGCCCCAGTGCAGAGCAGAGCGGGACAATCCCCTCCCTTGCCCGGCGGGCGATGCTGTGCCTGATGCCCCCCAGGACAGGGTTGGCCCTCCTGGCTGCCAGGGCACTGCTGACTCATGTTCAACTTGCCATGGACAGGACCCCCAGGGCCCTTTCCACAGTGCTGCCTTCCAGCATCTCATTCCCCCTTCTATACACACATCCCGGGTTGCCCCAACTAAAGTGCAGAATCCAGCACTTGATCTTGCTGAACATCATATGGTTGATGATTGCCCATCTCTCTAATTTGAAAAGGTTTCTCTGCAGGGTCTCTCTGCCCTCGAGGGGGTCAACAGCTCCTCCCAGTTTAGTGTCATTAGCAAATACATTCAGTGTTCCTTTGAGTCCTGTGCCCAAGTCATGAAGATGTTGAAGAGAGCTGGGTCAAGGATGGAGTGTTGGGTTGATGTGTGGCTATCAGATCCCCACCCAGCTTCTCTCTCACCCTCCTCAACAGAAGAGAGGGGAAAAACAGGATGAAAACTCTTGTGGGCCAAGACAAAGACAAGAGCATCACTTACCAGCTACTGCTTGCTGGCTCAAGCAAAAGAAGAGACAGCACCGGGAAAATTATTTTAATTTATTCCAAATTAAAATCAAGTTGGGTATTGCGCAACAAAGATAAAACATAAACCACCTTCCTTCCATCCACCCCTGCTCTTTGCAGGCTCAGCTTCAACCCTTCACTCCCAACTCTTCTACTTTCTGTCCACTGGGCAGTGCAGGCAGATGAATGGGGGTCTGCAGTCAGTCTATAACCGCTCCTGTCTGCTACTCCTTTCTCCTCCTCACGCTTCTGTGCTCCAGCCTTGGGCCTCTCCATGAGCCTTTCAGAATGAACCTGCTCCAGCGTGGGCTCTCCATGAGCTACAGTTCCTTCAGGACATGTCTGCCAGGGGCTGCAGTGTGGATGTCTGCTCCACCATGGTCTCTCCAGGGCCTACAGGGAAATACCTGCTCCACCAGGACCTCTCCAGTGTCACAGGGCAAACTCTACTTGGGATTGACTCTGTTTGGCATGGGCCAGTCCCAGCCTCTCTTCACAGAGGTCACCTCTGCAGCTCCTATCCTCACCTGCCTCCCTGGGCACCTGCAGCCAATACACAGATAAACATATTTCTGTTTCAAAATAAGCTTGTTCAGTGGCTGAGAAATTTTATTTTGTGCAGGAGATGGAGTGCTGAGCCTGGAAAATTCCCTCTCACAAATTAACAGGATGGTGCTGCAATCAGTGCATGCCTTCCTTTTATAAGAGGCTTACGTGCCAAGACCAGACACAGGAGGCCTCTGTAACTACACTTGCAAGGGAGATAGAAATAATTTAAGCATTGGTGCTTAAAAGCTCCTTCTATATTCATAAACATTTACCCAATGAACTCTACACAGGGCCCAGCATTCTGTGCTACAGTCTCACAAGCTCAAAGTTACACTTATTAAATCTGCAGATGCCTTACTGCTCTTTAACAAATTCATGTGAAAAGCAGTACATAAGCCATGAACAACAAAATGCTATCTCAAAAAAGCCAGTTTATCTCCTGCATGGCAAATTACCAGCATACCACAAGCAATTTCCTTGAGAAACTATGAGAATTCACTTCTAGATTATCTTTAAACAATTTCTCTAAGGAGGAATTTGGGGAGAAATCTGGGGAGATGAAACTGACTTGGGAAACCTGCTCTATCGCTGGGAAATACTTGTTCTTAATTACTACTTAAATGAAGGCTGCTTTCCCAGAAGGACCACAGCTCCACTTGACCAAACTGAGATCACAGTTAGTATCTCAAAAACCAGCACAATAAAGTATACTCTGATCAATATACTTATGTTTCACTTTTAGGTACTTGAGATCTCTGGGATTTAAAGAATATTTAAATGGTCTTTTACAGGATCCTAAAAATGAAATTGAGAACTATATGAAAACATTTTATTATAAATAAATCTTTTTCATTCTCATCCAAATAAGTAAGGATCTGAGGGAAAAATACTCACCAGAAAAAAAGCAATAGATGTAACTAAAGGGAGGACAAGATTTCTGTCTACAAATATTTGAAAGACACCTGGGTCTAGAACACTTAGCAGCTTCTGAGTGAAAAAAATAGTCCAACTAAGAGAAATTAAAATTGCTAGTAAGAGAAATGTTTATGGCAAATATCACAAAAGCCTTTTTAATGGCAGGATAACTCAACATTAATTTCTATGGCACAATAATTTTGCATGTGACTGCATTTATGTATTTCCATATGTAAAAAACAAGATTAGGAAATTATAAACAGCAACAGGATTAGTATAGGCAGGATGCAGTTGTTAAAAAATAATGAAATTGTGTTGTCCTGCAAAATATTTTCAGTAGTAGGAGTGCCTAGTGCAGGGTATGAACATTTTTTCATTGACCTTGTATTTGGATTCTTGCAGTGCTGTAATCATCTCCATGCCAGAAGATGAATTAAAATGAGAATAGGTGCATAGAGAGGATATTAGGATGAGAAAGGAGCAGAGACTCTATTCCAGTCGCTACGGGGAGGGGAGGAGGGTTGTGCACAGAATTAGAAGAGCATGGCTTGTTCTGCTTAACAAAAGTCAAGAGGGAATGTTATTGTTCTCAGTTAATACATTGCAGAATAAAATTTATTTTAGGCAAAGGACAAGCCTAAGATGGCAGAAGAACTCAAGGACACAAATAGATCAGAAATAAATTTAGCTAAAAGTTCAAGGTAGTTTTAAAATATTCATGGAATGAATCACAGACAACAATTCAAGTTAGAAGGACCCAGGGGAGGACATCTAATCCAAGCTGCAGAGTCAGCTCTGAGGTCAGACCAGGTTACTCAGGGCTTTAAGCTATCAGCTCTTAAAAATCTTCAAGGATGGAAGTTGTACAACCTCTGTGGACAACCAGCTCCCGCTCTTCACTGTTCCCAGAGCAGTATTTCCTTCTATCCATACTTTTCTCCTGTTACAGCTTACACCCACTCTCTCTCATTCTCCCATAAAGCCCCACTGGGAAGTGCATGGCTCTGCCTTCTTGATAACCCCTCACTGGGTTGTGGCAGGCTGCTATTGAGCCTCCCCTGAAGCTTTCCCTTCTCAAGGCTGAACAAGACCTGATTCCTCAGCCTTCCCACACAGGGCAAGTGCATCTGCTAAATTTGTTCAGTTGCTTCACATCTTTCCTGTACTGGGTTGCCCAGGGCTCTGCAAAGCACTACAAGAGGAAAGAACCTGGTGATGAAGACAAAGGCAAAGAAGGCACTGGTCTTCTGTGTGTTCACTGCCACAAAATCACTCTCCCCAGTGAGCAGTAAGCACACAGCTCCTTGTTTGGCCTTCTACTGCTCATGCAGAGGATGAAGATCTTTTTCTTGCCCTTGATGTCCCTTCCAGTTCCAGCTTAGCTTGGCTTTTCTAAGCCCATCCTTGAAAGCCTGGGTGATATTTCTAAAGCTCTCCTCTGCAGCCTGGCCCTGTTTCTGCCTCCTTTATTTGGACATTTTCCAGAGGAGTTCTGTCACGAGTTCTTGGTGTAGCTGAGCGGGGCTGCTGATACACGTGCTTGTTTTCCCAGGTATCAGGATGAACCACCCTCATGTGGTCCATATAGCCATGGCAGTTCCCCTCATCTCACTCTTCAGAGCTCCTCCTGTGTGATCTCAGCTGCCTACTCCCTGGACAAGATGCCAACTGCTCACCTGGTGCCCCACGTTCGGGGTATGCAATGCTCCTCCCTTCCTCCCCTCAGGATCTTCATCCCCTCGCTTTCACACTCACCACAGCTAAGGCTGCCATGGGTCACCGCCTCCCCTGCTGGTGTCTCCTCGAAAGGGACAGCAGATCCATCAGTATGACCCCATGGGATGGCCCAACCAGGCCCTGTATCAAGAAGCTGTCCCTGACAGAAACATACTCCTGCGTGTGTCCTGACATGCTGCCCCTCCAGCAGTGACAAGGCCCCAAGGAACACAAGGCTCTGCCCACCCCAGACTCCCTTGAAGGTTTTAAGTAGGTGCCCTCCCTCAGTCTGATCCCACGGTCAGTAATGTGGTCCCCCCATGCTGCTGCCCTTCCTTATCTTTGCTTGGTTTTGACTCACATGCTCTAACCAGACCCTCAGGAGAACTCCACACATCCCACCTGCTCCTGTAAGCCTTGGGCATCTCTCCTCCTCTTCCTCCCTGCCTGACTTTCCTGCTCGTCTTTCCTGAGTGGGCCACAGTGAATTACTGGAAGAGCCTCCCAAGAAACACAGTGGCAAAAAATCCAGCCTGACTCAGAGGGGTTTTGATGACTTTATGGAAGTAATTGACATGTCATTACTAGTGGTGGCAGAAGACTGGGATTAATACCCTTCTGTCCTGGTTCCAGCCAGGACAGGGCTCATTTTTGCATATTGGGAGAGGCATGGCCAGGACCTGGAGGTTATTTTGTGCCTCCTCAGCTTCCTCTCTCTTCTGGGGAGGAGTGATTCCTCCTGGTCAAGTAAGCATGGGGGAGGGAGATGTCCAGAACTGTCTATTGTCAGGAGGGGGCTCCACGTGAATAGTATCTTTTCTTGTACTGTCTGTCTTTAGTATTGCAGCTGTTACTGTTTGTTTCTTATCTCATTGCTGTTTCCAGTAAATTATTTTAATCTCAGCCCATGATCTTTACCTATTTTGCCTCCAATTCTCCTCTCCAGAGCAGTGCATGGTTTGGAGAGTCCCAGTGGGGGCAGTGAATTGGGGAGAACCATTCCTAATCGACAACACCTTCCCTCTGTGCTCATTTCTGTGGACACAAAATGCATACATCTCCTCTTCTGAAGATATTTCATGTCTCCTCCAGGCAACAGAGCTATCTTCTAATTAATCTAGTTAAGTGAGAAACATGTATTTCATGGACACCAGAAAAATCACCATTTAGTCAACCCCAGGACCAGGTTGCAATATGGAGTGAGGTCTTGCCTGAAGTTCCAGACAGAGGAAAAACACTGGAAATCAGACCTCATGTCAAACCTGCATTTCAGTCACCATCCTGTTCGGGTATTAAAGCCACAAGCGAGAGAGAATCAAGGTGTTGCACAAGCTAAAGGTTTGCCCTGCCACCTCTGGGAAGTCACATTTTTTCCATTTTCCTAGCATTAATCACCATTGACAGTCAAACAACATAACCACAGGCAGCATAAGGGCAACTTTTAAGTTCCTCTTTCGGAACACAGTAGAGATGGCAGGAATTGTGCAGGGAACAGCCCTCATATTCATACAACTTTGAAAGCAAGGAAGAATCAGATTCTGCTCATTCAAAAATAGCAGTGTTGGCGCCTAAACTGAAGATCACTATCCCAAAACTGTCAGTGGTAAAACACAACAAGGCTCTCAAGGAAAAGTTATCTCCACTCAGTACTGTATATATAAGGTTTTAAAATATTTAAAGTAAAAAACCACAAACAACCCAGCCCATAACAAATAGATTACTATCAGAGGCCTATAGTTTAGGGAGTCAAACTGAGCACAAGTCCCTAGACTGGACAGACTCAATAATTCTTCTGAATATCAATAAGAAAACCAATAGAAACCAAAAAAATATGCTTCATAGAGTTTCTTGACCCTGGAAAGCTAATATGATGTGAGCTCTGCAAAGTAGCCCCCTGGATTCTCATTTCTTTCCTTTGGAATTATATTAAAATTCAACTTATTGTTAAAACAAATCATGTAACATTTAAAGCAAAACTTTCCACTCCTCTTGCAGCTGGATATCATGGGTATTAACCTGCTCTGGTGTGTAAATCAAATTCAGTAACTCAAACAGCACTGCAATGAAACAGGCAGCACGTTTACTGAGCTCTGCCAGTCTGATGACACAACAGACAAAGCTGCAGCAGTTCAACAGGAATTTTTTTACTCCATTCATCAGGTTCCATGGAACCCATCATGAACGCAAAGCAAACTGCTGTTGGCTCCTCAGGAATTAATTTGCAACTTGGACTCCACTGCCACAGACTCTTTGAGGAAAGGGTATATTTGATTTTGAGGTTGACTTTTCATATTAGCTGCTTCATAATATTTTGGGGTTTTTTTAACTACAGAATGTCTTAGTTTGTTGCATCTCCATTCTGTAAATGACATATCCGTGGAATGATTGCCAGCACTGAAATCTAACTCCAGTCTACATATAGTACAGGACAATGCAAGTGGGTGCTACCCTACTGCAAAGCACAGCTCTCCCTCTGAAAACTTTACTGGTGTTTTAAGATTTCTAGTGGATTGAATTTGAAAATAATTTATTATCTGTCAGATCTTCAAGTCTGTTAATTATGTACTGAAGAATATGAACATTTTCTAAAGATTTAAAATATGAACTGTTAGCAGGTTTTCTGAAAAGAAATGAAGATTTTTTTTAGTGCATTTAATCTTTTTTGTTTGCCTTAAGTAAAAAAATTCATTTTAATAAGCCTCACAACATTTTTAAAAAACCCTAGTGAGTTATCAGTTCCTACAAATACCTCTTGTATAAGAAGAGATAAAGTAGCATTCAGGACTGAATTGACTGCCTTAAAGAGGACACCAAAAATAAATTTAAAAAACAGTAATATTTTTATTTTATATATTAAAATTAGAAAAGAGGTTTTGGTTCTTTCCACATTCAGAAATTTGTCAGGTGGTTACTGACATTCCTTCTGGATTTGAGAAGAGATATTTATAATGCACTGTAGAGTGCAACTACAGTCTGTATTAAAGGTGATGCATACATTAAAACCAGTCACATGGCAAAAAAATAAAAAGGAAACCCTAGGAAACAGGCCTCTGAGAAGCACAACACCTTTCAAAGATCACCTGCAGATAACAGGAAAAAGGCAACCATTAGCATAATTTCCTCCTGCTGCGGCCAGTCAGCTATCCTGAGGCTTGTAGAAACCCATGAACATCTTCCTACTTTATGAGTTCTCTCCTGACAGACCAAAGTTATCCTTTCCCCTGGAGCCTCCTCATGTACAAACTCCAGCTGAATTTGACCCTGACTCGTCACTATTTGCTCTCTTACTTTAGAAGCAGTGGGTTTGAGGGGCTGTCCTCTGAACAACAGAAAACATCTCAGCTGGCCAAAAATTCGTAAAAGCCTCATAAAGTGACATTTTCAGCAGGAAGCAGCTGGCTGGAGCCAACACAGAACTTGTTCCAACACCAGATCAAGCAAACTGTACTGAACCAGATCCATGCTGGCAAGTCCATCTGAATGCCAGAATTTGCAATCAATCATGGGCAGAGACCAGAAAAGGCACCAAGGTCACCGCAGGAGGAAGAGCTTAAGGTGAATGAAAGGGACTCAGACAATGATGGCATAGTGACCCAAAAAACTTTCTTCAGTCTCTACTGCTCCTTCCAAGTCTGAAACCTTGCTTTGTCTTACACATGAAGCTGGAAAAGGAACAGCCAAGCTTCTGAAAGCAAAAATTTTGTTTAATAATTTATCCAAAGGTCCTATTTTTTAGGCCTGATCAGCACTAGTTTTTGAGGAAGAGTACTTCTCCCCTGTTACGACCTGCCACCAGAAGGCGAGAGTAACTCAGGTTTTTGTTAATAGATCCCTTGGGGCAGATTTGTGTGACATGACACTGAGTGGTCAGTGTTTATAAATACATACATACATAATATATAGGTATATGTGTATGTTTCTTTTAGAACAATTTGGTTGCAATGGAAAGCAGGTATGTAGCCCTTTTGGTTGTTATTATCTATGGTAATATAGCATATAAAAGCATAAAAATAACACTTAAGAAAATACATAAGGAAAAGACAGAAAGAGAAAGAAAGGATAAGAGTAGAAAGATATCAGCTCCTATGGATCCAGTGACAAGACTTGATTGTTGCAGTTTCAATGTCCATCAGTCAAAGTGATGGTCGGAGTCTTGACCCATCAGGGATGGGGGAAGCCCACAAAACATAGGGTTTAATGGGTTATTAATATTCCAGTCTTTCACATCCCCTCCCTTATTTTCAACTTTCGTCCTGCCAGTTTTGAAAACATTTCAAATTAATTAGTTTAATTTGAGTTAATTACTTTCCCCCATTTGATAAAAATGAGGAGAAAAAATGCAACCCAGAGCAGGGAACGTTGTTTTACTAAGGGAGCATATCAGTCACCCCACGCGCCTCACCCAGATCACGCTGGGATTCTAAACGTTGCACGGGAGCAGCCAAGTCTGTAAAGAGTGGAAAGCTGACCTCTGTGCTTTCGGACATGAACCGACTGTGGGTGATGCTCCCACCTTGCCATGCCCCTGCAGCGAGGTCTCACCTGGAGCAGCGCTGCCTCTCAGCTGCCTGGGAACCGACCCAGGCCGTGGAAGCCTTGGAAGCCTCAGCAGCCACTGTCATTCCTGGGGCTGGCTGTGGCTCTGCTCTCTGCTCTCTGCAGGCAGAGGCCTCTGGTGAGTCCTTGCGGCCTCAGCCCCTCTTTACATTTCTCCTCCATTTCAGAAATCCCTGTCAGCAGAGTTGCCTCTGAGGAAGGTGTCCCTTCCTTCCCCTAGGGGCAGGTCAGCGGAGAGCTGTGGTCAGGGCTTGACAAACAGGCAGCCATCCTCCCTCCTGCCCAGGCCAGCCCAGCCACCACACAGGAACCCAAGTAAGACAGACAGTTTTACCATTGGGCACAAACATACCAACTCCTCTGTTTAGGTGCACAGACACACTTGGATTTGTTTTTTTCTAACTCAACTGGTCAAAAGAAATAGTAGCTTGAGTCTGGTGCAGGGACAGAAATTCAGTGTCAGCTGCATTTCTCCTATCCAGAAGCATCCCTGAATAAAACTCTTTCATGTCTCTTATAAAGAAAGCAATTAAACCCAGAAAAGGCACAAATAATTGTAGTGTAATATGTTTTGTGCAATATGTCCATGATCTACTGGACAAGGACATCTATCATCCAGGCACAGACTGGCTCCATCTGGGTAATGTTACTTGTTAGACTTTGCTGTCTCTTGTCTCAGGGAGATTCAGCCTGTATTCATGAACTTCAGAATGAGTTTTTACACTTTGAAATGGAAGGTCTTCTGTACATGGGCTGATGTCAGCAACACAGTTCAAGCGACATTCAGTGCACACTGGGGTGGGACATTTGTTCCCACTAAACACATCTGGGCTATCACTCACTCCCAGACATTAAGGTAATTTATCCACATCCCACTTTGCCACTGATGACAACTTGGCATTTGTCCATGAAACAAGAATATCTGAGAGGCCTGTTCAATATTTTTCCTCACATCAAGTGTTTACCACCTTTGTAGGATATTAATTTGGGTGTTACATATTTAATAAATGCCCCATTTACTCCAGTGGAGGAAAGCATGCTTCATTGCTTCATTTTGTTTATCAATTAAAACATTTTTTAAAAAATGCAAACACGGTCTCTGTAAGTAACAGCCTCTAATGACCTATCCACCACTTCCAGTAATTCATAAGGATAAATTAGTTTTCCTGTCCTCTTCCCAAATTATCATGCTTTCTGTGACAGTTTCCTACTTATCACTCAAGCAAAGTCCCAGACACCTCATGGCTCACATGCCAGGACATCCCTGCAGTCACCATTTGGGTCAAACCAGCATTCAGCTCTGCTCTGTCACCCTGCCAGTGGAAGTTGTAGGGCTCAGTCTCTTCCAAAGCACCCCCAGGTGGGCTAAATGCTGTAGTTAGGGGGCTGTGTGTCAGCATCTGTCCACTTCCCCAGCTGACATGGACTCAGCTCATGCCACAGCAGCCTGAGGAGCTGAGACACATTGTGCTCTGCAAAAACCATCAGAGGCCAGCAGCTGTCCCCTCATGTGCACTGAGAACACAACCACACACTGCCCAGTTCAGCTGAACAGCCTTCATTCCTTCGCTACATCTCTCTGTTCTGAATTTACCTTCTCATCAGCACACCTTGTTCATCTTGCCCCAGGCATGGACGAATGTAGTGGCCCTGCCAGAAGGAAAAAGGAAAGTTACTTGTAACCAGATTTCTTGGAGATAGAAGTTGTACCCTCTCTTGCCCAGGCCCGTTGTTGTGCTGCCCTTCAGCAGCAGCAGAAGCAGTGAGGAGCTGTGATGGCTGCAGTGCTGCATCCTTTCACTGCTGCACTCTCTGAACCCAAAACCAGCCTGTGAGGATGCTGCTCCTCAGAAGTGGGACTGCATGCAAAGCCCAGTCCTCAGGGTGCTGCTGGGTCTGACTGGGCCACTTCCACCAGCCAGAGACAGGCATGCTCTGCAAGGAAGGACACACGGAGCTCCCTGGCAGTGGACAGACTGCTGTCTCACCCCATCAGTGACTTCAAGCCTAAGGATGCCCAAATTTTCTCTCACTTCCTCCATGCACAAGCCAGCAAGCTTACAGCGTGAATCAGCTGGTTGAAGAAATCACAGATAAACGCCAAAGTCTCCTCAGCTGAGTTGGTAAGTGGCCAAGGTAGCACAGAAAAAGCAGTTATTGATGGAAAGGGACAGAGGCAAACAGGGACCTAGGCTTTCACCCCGGCTTTAGTGAGGACTTTTCACTCACTTTGCTCCTCTATGCCTGGATTCCTCTCACCCTTTACGTACTTAAACTGGAGTTTAGATCCTTAGATCTTTTTCTTTTCATATACAGCTTCCTCTCTCTTCATACATAGTGTATCACAAGGAGCCTCTGCTCTTCAGCAGGGCCTGTGAAAGCCTACCTAAAAGTAACATAATGTAATGTAATACAACAACATCCTCACTCAAAACCTTTGGGATATTACTAAACTTGTACCAAATACAAAGCCAGAATTTTATGCTGGCTTGAATACAATTAATTTGATAAATAAAGATACAGTGTAGAAAAATATATGCAGATTCAGCAATACAGAATTTCAGTAATACAGATCTACTGTTTTGAGGAAAACATTTACAGTAACACATGGGTGTATTGAAGCTCTGGTTCTAATGCACACATTCAACTGCCATCATTTCGATAGACAGGGAATTTTAAAAGGAAATATAAAGCCAGTGATTAAGATTTTGGGGATTGATTTGGTTAGGAAAAAACCACAAACATTTTTATAGAACCTTTCTTTACAGAAGAAAGACATATTTCTGAAAAAATGATCATCCAGATCTTACAAAGAAACTTTAGACCATATAGCATTTTAGCTTTGGCTAGCTTAGGCCTCTCTGTTTACATGAAGTCTCTTTCAAACTGAGCTGCCATTTGCTCTTTCTGATTTTTGTTTTTTCCTTTTGTCCTGTTCAATTCAAATTCTCAAGTGGTTTCACAATGACGGAACAGTTCTACTCAGCCAAAGTGGAAGTCAGCCAAGATACCCAGATGAAGAGATTTTCAGATGAGCTGGGGGAAATTCATTATGCTGAAGGTACATCATTATTTTCAGTAGCATTTGGTAAAGTGGAACAGGCAGCAGGTGATTATTAATCATAGAAACTTTGGCTCCTCTATGCAACCTTTCCTCCTCTGCTTTGGTTTCTCTGAAGTCACACTTGCTCTGGGCTATTAGTTTTGGACTTATGTTGTACCTGCTATCTCAGCATCAGCAGTGATGGAGAAGTTTCCTCTGCAAAATTGAAGCCGGAGATGCTGCTGTTACACAAAAGCAATCAGTAATGCTACTTAACTCAGAACACTGAGAATGCTACAGCACACACAGCGAAAGGATGCCGTGATTATACATATATTTTTCCACTCGTATAAAAGAAACAAAACATAGACTAGCTTGGGCTGGAAGGGACCTTAAAGGTCATCTAGTTCCAATCTCACTGCCATGGACAGGGACACCTTTCACTAGGTTGTTCAGAGCCCCGTCCAACCTGGCCTTGAACACTCCCAGCGATGGGGCATCCACGGTTTTTCTGGGAAATCCATTGACAGTTACAGTCTAACCTTTCCTTGGTCTCATCTGCAAGTTAGATGAATCAACCTTGACAGTACCTGGAAAAGGAAATACAGGAATCCACCTCTAGGACCCTGAGCTCAGAGCCAGACCCTGATTATGAGAAAAGAAGAACAAAAGCATCACGTGAAAATTTCCCTTTGTGCAAACTGCAGATCCACCAGCTGGCTATTGTTTTGAAGGAAGCTAAAAGATTGAAAAACATAAATGGTGGCATGTACCAAAATGGAAAAAAATGAATTTCAGTAATGACAAACAGGGCACAACTCTGGCATATTTAATCCAGAAAAGGCTCCCGTGAGGCTTACTTAGCAAAAACCATGTAAATGTCAGAGAGAGCATCAGTTGACCTTGCTACAATGAACCTGGATCTTAACAACATTTACCAAGCAACAACTGCAAAAAATCCAACCACCCATATACCAGCTACTTTGGGACAGTGAAATACTTGTGCTGCATCAGCTATGCCATGCTTTTTAGGCTGTTTGAACCTACCTACATTAAATCTGTAGAAGTCAAAATGATTAGACATAGACTGTAATGGCTGTTCTGGTACTGGAAGTCTATTCTTTTTTCTTGCACAGTGGTCAGAGACTGATATGTCCCAGTAGAGCTCACATTTCAGTAGAGGAAGAGACAAACTAGCAGGCAGCAATGGATGACAATGTGATAAGAGATGGGCTGTGGTCTTCCTTCCCTGTTGCCATAAACCCACTGTTGCAAAGAGACATGTGAACTCTGGATAGTGTAGATAGGAGTTTTGCTACAGATGACAGGAGAATGACGGGAGCATAAAGGAGCTCCACTCAGTGATGTTGTTTCTGAATCAAAGCTCAAGCTTTGCAGTCTGCAAGCAGATCAAGTTTCCTGATGACTACGGGGTTCCTCACAAAATCTGGACTGGGTTCCCAGTGTACATGCTCACATTTGTTTATCCCTGAAATCTGAAAAAGAATCTAACTTCGATAAACCTTAACATCTTTCCACAGTCATTTTGCCTGAAAAGAAGAATTCTATCATTACTGGCACTGGCAAAACCCATAACACCAACATAGAGAAGCAGCACCAGGTGAGGTGGTCCATAAAGTAAAGGAAAGCATATGTGTGCCAAGCTGCTGCATAACAGAGGGGCTGGAACCTAATGTGGATTTAGACTTTCTCAAATCACAGCAGGATTATCTCAGTTAAGACACAGAATTCATTCCCCGTCGTCAAGAAGAGGGAAGGATAAGTTTTAGTTTTCTTCCAAATGATGCTTCTGGATGGCAGCAGTGTCTTCTCTCTCCATTGTGAGAGTGAAGTAATAAATAATGATGCAAGGACCTTCCCCTCTCCCCTGCATTCCCAGTCTCTGTTGCATTTCAGAAGTCAGCAAAGTGATATCCAATTTGTTCCATAGGTGTCTCCTCCTCTAGAGTCAGACGTAATTGAATATTGGATGCATAAGCAAGCCCACTATCTAAATTGCATACAATTTTTTCTTTAAAAAACAAAAGGTTATTCAATTCTGTTGTGCAATGCCCTCTTCACATTAGGTTAATTAAGCCAGCACCATTAGTTGCATGGGGATGAGATATTTTGTGCCCTGAATAAGCAGGGCTGGAAGACTTGGGCCTTATATCTTCTTGGGATGATCAGTTAGAGATGAAAAATCACAAAGGCAGTGAGCGCTTGTCTGCTGTGACTGAGCTCAGCTTGACAGCTGGCCAGCCTAATGCTAAATGTGCTAATCACGATAAAAGCAGGGCAATTAATCAGAGCACAGCAAGGACATGCCCATTAACAGTGCTGAAAGCAAGCAGAGGAAACCTTCCCACGTTACAATACATACTTTTCTTCCCTAGAGAGCTTTCGGGATACCTATTATGGAAATGTTTACTTCGGTAACACTGAGGGGGAAATGGTGCAGTGACGCTGCTGATGGTGATAGCCTTGACGTTTTACAGGGGAAGCCAGCAGTTATCTGTACAGAGGGACACCAGCAAAAGGATTTCCTACCTTCTCTGTGATGAGTCTTATAAGAAAACTTAAACCAGAAAAGAATACACAGTATAATTCAGAGGCTGACCTGCTCTAGCAAGGAAAGGCCTTCTCCTATTACAGTCAGAGTGAATTGCATGTGGTTAATAATTAGGAGACATCTTTTGGTCAGATGCAATAATCCATGGAGTTGAAAGGACTGCTGTTAATGCACAAGAGATTCCTGCTAATACTTCAGGTAAAAAGCTACCACTTTTTTACATCGACCATGGCTGCTCACCAAGATTTCATTTTAATTTTTTGTAGAAACACATTATCTACTTTAAGGAATAAAAATCCTGTTGAAACAAAGGCCTGGAAATCCTCTCTTCAGTTTCCATCTCTTGAGTAAGTCACCAGATATGCTCAGAGGAATATCTGAATGGAAACTCAAGATGTGCTGCATCCCTTCACACATCCCCCAGAGTGGCGTGGTCCCCAAACCCTGGCTTGATCCCTCCACGTGCATTTGGAACCCTGCCCCATGAACTGGATGAGGAGGCAGAGGAGTGGCATAGCCTCCTAGACAAGGGGCAGGGGCAGGGAGTATGCCTGGGTGTTGAGGGCTGGCTCCACTCAGCTGGCACAGCACTGGCTAGGAGAGGATGTGGTTTGAAAACTGGACACAGTGTGCATTCAGTTGTGCTAGCTCTGGATTTTGGTGCCTGTGCCTGCATGGACACCGACCTGATAGGTTTGTTGTTTTTTCTGACAGAAAAGTTACACAGACTGAGACAGAGCAAATTACAGGATTGTTTCATGTTTCACCCAGAGTCAATGGACCTTGGGCTCCTATAAACCACTTGCCAAGCTATAGGATGACTTCCATGTGAAGAGATCACTGGATTCATAGCCTTTAAGGCCCAAAGGAATAATTTTCACAAGCCAGCTGGGTATCCCGTAAAGCCTAGACTGCAAAATGCAGGACATGTGTGGGGACCTTGAACAAAACGTTCTCTCTTTTATCAACAAGGAACTGATCTTGGATCTTTCTACAGAAAAAAATAAATCCCACTGAGACCATCCAACGATAACAGTAATGGATAGGACCCTTCACTAGCTGATGAGAGAAATAACAGACAACAGCTATGGAATGGAAGTCTCTGTCCCCAGAAACAAAACAACATTGTTTTCATAATGGCAGAAGATACCCCAGGTACCAGTGAGCTACGTTTGTCTTTTTCTTAACAGAGGACTTGCACTCAGCCATATGTTAACTCAGAAGATGACAGCTCACAGAAAAATTGCATGAGGTAGTAAAAAAAAAACTAACAGGGAACTGCCTGCTGGATTGTTATGAAGAATTGCTGTGAGAAAATGTTCATCCTGCTAGGCATTTCCAGGAGCATCAACATTCAGCTGCGCTCCCATTGCAAAACTATCTAGGAATGCCAGCTGCCACCTTTGCTAAGTGGTGTTGGAAGAGATTCAGCCATGGCAGGGGCCACATGAAGAAAGCATATTCCTTCTCACAGGTGTGACACCAAATGCCCATGTTTTGCATATATGGCAACAGCAAACTAAAAAAACAGGAAAGAAGAGTGGGAATGCAGATGGAAAGAAACAACGAGAACAGAAGCATTCCTAGTTTGCTCTCACACATGAAATGCTCAGAAAACCTGTATAGGTGCTGGTTGCAGGCAAGCCCTAAAGATACAGTAACTTAACATCACAGAAAAGAAAATCCTTACCCCACCAGCGGCCCTGCTGCAGTCAGGCTTGCTCTGCTCACTGCTGGAACATGGACTCAGTTCTCCTGTGTGGGCTTTGTAGGCAATATGTCTTAGCACAATAGTAATTAACAGTGCATTTGGACAAGGAGAAACCCCAAGGGCTTTCCTCGTTGTACAAGGAGGTAAGATCCCCCGGGCAGGGATGGATGCGGGTCCGTTCCCGCAGATGGAGCCCTTGCCCCAGCGAGCAGCCGCTCCTTGGCTGAGCCCTGGCCCGGGGAGTTCCAGGCTGCGGCACAGGCGGGTTTCTGCTGCTCCTTCTCTCGGTTTTATCAGACTGGGATTTTAGTTTCACTCCGGGACATTTGCATTAAATGGGCTGGTTTCATTAGCCAATTCCAGGAGAAGCCAGGATGGTGGGGAATTACAGAGAGGGTAGCTCAGTGCTAGCCTAACAGGGGGTCAGGATCACAGAGGGAATTGAAAAGAAGTATGAAAGCAGAGTTGCCAAGTAACTTTGTTTGTTGGGGTTTTTTTTCCAGGAAAAAATCCCATTCTGTGGGAACCTGTAAAATCTGACGGTGGTTTGATCCCCTTTCCTATCGCTGCCTGTAATTAGCCCCTGACCATCCTGCAAGACCCATTTGTGGATAAGTCTGTTCTTGCCCAGGTGAGAGGAGTGGGGTGTTTATGCCATTCATGCAAGAGGGAAAACCGGGTGCTTGAGCCCAGCAAGCCATGATTCCTGGAGAAAGCCAACACGAATCTGCAAATGAATTTTTTCCCTAAAACACTCTAGGTTTCAAATTTTGTTTTATCCTCAATTTGGAAAAAACAATTTTTAAAAGTGCTCACAGAGTAGAGCTATGCATCCAAATGAGTCACACTAAACCCGGTAAAGTGATACATCCTGATGATCTCCAAATGTTTTATTTGGAAGCTGATATAATTTCATTGAATTGTTTTTAAGTGGTTTTGTTCAAAGAGTGAATGGAGACATTTTTTGAGGGAAGCTGGTCAGGCTGGTCAGGAGACAGGTCAGGCTTGGAAGGAAGGGAACATAACACAGGTTTTATCCAAGCCAAAATGAAAACTTCAGCATTTAAAAAAAGTTTTAAAATCATTTTGAAAATATTTTGGTTCTGTGTCAGTGAAACTGACCTAATTTCACAATTCAAGGGGAATTAAATAGTTTCATCTGAAAAAAAAATTTTTCAATAACAAACCCAGCAATATTTTTGATCCCGAAACACCACATTTCTTGGCTGCCAGTGCAGCAGAGAACTAGATTATAGTGCTGAGACAGATGTTATCAATAATAGTAGGCCAAGAAGTAACTACATGTCTCAGTACGAGAGACTCCTCAGTATGCTGAATCTTGTCAGGCTATGAGGGAACAGAAGAACATTCCAGGAAAATCCAGAGTGGTGACATTAGGTAATGTCACTACTCAGAAAACATGATGAAGATAAATGCATGTACTGAATGCACTGCTTTCACACTGGGTGAGCAATGAAGTCCAAGCCCCCACAACTGTAAAACTTTATGTGATACTTCAAAAATGTTTAGTTATTTATGTTACAGAAATACAAACTTCATCAGTTTGGAACTGAGCCAGGTTCTCACCCAAACCTTGTCTTGAGTGAATCTGACAAAACCCAGGTAGTCCTTTCCTTGAAAAGCCAAAGAATTCCAGTGAACCACTCTATGCCATCTGCAGCAGAGGAAGGGTTGTTCAGACTGCAAGGATCTGCTCGAGGACCACTGTCTCCAGACAGCAGGGCTTTGGAAGAAATCTCTTTGCCCTCAGAAGCACTGCCTTTCTCAGCAAGACACGGGCAGCAGAAGGTCCTCAGATCAATTTTGCAAAATAGAAGAAATATGAAGAGTAAACTCTAATTGTCAAGATTGCCATAAACACTTAGGAGCCATGCAACCAGAGTACATCTTATACCCATTATATTTGTTATTTTGCACTTGTATGATTCAGTATTTTAAATATGAAGTATCTTTTCATAGCTGATATTATTTTTCCTAGTGACTTAAACTTTCCAGTATGAGAATGGACTCATATATGTACCATAGCTTTTAACCTAGCACTGTTGTGACAATATGTGGCTTTATTTAGGGTAATACCTACTACTTAAGTGAAATACAAATTTAATCACTTTGTTCATTAAGAGAATTTAATCTTATTAGAAAGGATGAAGAAGGAGAGACGGGAAATTTTCTCTGCAGAATAAACCCATTAACACCTTCTTCTTACAAAATAAACCAGGACAATATTTCTGCATGGTATGAAGATAGAAAAGGCATTCCTACCTCTTATTTAATAGGCAGTGTTGGTTAGCAACGAGAGCTGATACTGCCTTCAACGAGTATCCCAAACACTGCAAGTCGGCAGAAACATTTATCATTTTCACATGAATCGTTCAGCTTGGGTAATGATCCAGGATGACTCTTCTGCAGTAAAACATTCATGCACAAAAGTAAATTAAGTTTGTGCTGTCATCAGCCGCCAGATTTTTCCACACAAACCAGCCTTTACTTGCAAAGGATCTATCAACTGTTTTAGCTACCAGAAAAAAAATCTCGTGGGGGGTAACATTTGGGGGATAGCTTTCAGCATTTAATAGTCGGAAATCGTGGAAAGCAAGGCTCTAGGTCCTCTCTTATACATGCAGTTAATGCTTTACAGTAAAATCTTCCTTATTGGGCCTTTTGAGTCAAAAATTTAAAAAAAATTTAAAAAAAGAAAAAAGGAAGGATTTCTGAGAGACCTTCAGGGCATCTCCTAGATAGAGAGAATATATTTGGATTTTAAATCAAAATGAAGCAGATAGGGTGTAAAAGCCACCAGAGAATCTGGGAAAATGAGGGAGGGAAAAAGCCAACAAAGCAAAAATACCTAGGGAACAAACAACAGACAGAACAAAGAGGCTAATTAATAGCAAATTATTTAGTACTGAAAAACAGGCAGCAGTGTAAATTGCCATTACCTCGTAGAACACCATGCAGGAAAAGAAACCCAGGATATGCTTATGTCTGAGTGTGCTGCAAACAGATGTTGTGCAGCTGCTGGAACCTGTGCCGCAGCCCCTACTTCAAGAACTCAGCCTGGCTTCAGGTCTTCATCCCTCTCTGCTCTGCTCGCCACTCACCTGGGATGTGCAGAGGACGAAAGGGAGGAAGGAGGGCACACAAAGGCCTCCCGCAGTTCGCCATGTGGAGGTCCCCAGCTATGGGATGAGGTAGGGCTGTCCCACACCAGGCTCTGGGCCGAGCCCTGCAGGTGCTGCCTGGCACCCCGCACCTGACAGCACCTGTGAGGGGCTGTTTCCTCATCAGCTAAAGGGCAGAAACAAAAGCAGAGTAGGGCTATATCCTCACAGCTATGTTGGGTATTAGGATGTTCTCAGCGATTCCTAGACTGTGACTCTACATTCCTGCTCCTTCAGCTGGGGGTGAAACCAGTGCCACAGCTTGAGACTGATGCCTTAGGTTTTAATTCTTATATTTTTTGAATTCTGTACTGCTTAGTGTATGACTCTGAAGTTTCCTGTGGCCTGTCAGCTGCTGTTCTCTCATGCTAAGACAGACGTAACAAAGCCTCTCCAGGCTTGCTCTTCAAGGACACCCAGACCGTCCTAGGCCCAAAATGTGTAAACCAGCATCTTGGGAAGGGGGGCAAGCTGAGGGGAAATTATATCATTAGCTAAAGTTTAATTGGCGAATTTATGCTGATATGCAAATGGACCAAACCTATAACAGTGTGAAGAACTCGTGACTTGTCCATCTTGGGTGTAGCCTTTGGCCTGCCCAGGGTGTACCTACGAAGGCCTTTCAAATAAATATCCACCTTTATTCCCTTACTCCTGTCCAGTCTCTGTTTCCAGGTTGGCCTCTTAAGGCATCAAGATGACTTCACCTTTCAAATCCCAGAGACGGGCAGCAAAGCCCAGGCAGTAAGAGCTAAGATGTCTCAAATATTTTTTTATTCTTTTATTTTTAAACATCAGAAACATTTTGGTTTTGAAAAGGAAGCCCAAACTGCCTCTTCTTCAAGAATAAATATTTGCACAAAAATTTTGGCAGGCAGCATTACAAAATGATTGTATCCTCACATGACAGTAATTTCTACGCTTGCCTGCGTAGTCAATCATTTGTGGTTTATCTCTTGTGTGTTTGTGGCCCAGCCTGTCTGACCTTAACCACAGACATTTTCCCGCTAAGTTTCGGAAGCGTGTTTGCTCAAGGAAGGGCAGCTAAAGGCATTTGAGATGCCTGACGGCATCTGCCTGGCCTCCCTCTGCCAGTGCAAAAGGGCACAAGTCTTCCTCAGGGACTGTCACCCCAACCAGCCTTCCGCAGATGTCTCAGACACCGCTGTGCATCTCTAATGGCATCCAATGCCTCTGTTTTGCCAACTAAAGAGAGCCTTTGGTGTGGCACTTTTCCCAAAACTCTGGCCTTAATTAACGTAAACAAGGAATGAAGGTAAGCCTGCAAATGTGTCACGGATCCACAAATGTGTAGATTGCTTCACAGTGAGAAGTCTTCCTGCACACAGCTGCTCTACACTGATATGATTTGCCCCAGTATGAGTCTACATTTACATTAATCTGTAAGGGTGTTACTGGCAGAACACCTTATTAAAAAAAGAAAGGCAGGCTGAGATTACACAAAAGGGAGTAGCTATCCATGACCCTAGAGAAGAATCAGAATGTATTTAAATATCACTGCTATTATTTCTACCTTTTCTTCATGCACTGTGCACTAAATGGGCAAATTCAGCAAAGCTCTTGAACACATGAAATATTGCCACCCTGTAGGTAAATTCTGTGGAGAAAATTAGGTGAAGCCCAGGAGTGTTTCAAATAATGTCTCAATACTCCAAGGTCAGCACAGTAATTCTGTATGGACTTTTTTTCATTTTCTTGGTTTACCATGAGTGACTTCAATCCTTGTTCAAAGCAAGGACTTGACCCTCTCATACTGCCATAGTTTCCTATTTTTCTCCATGTTTCCCTAAAAAAAATATTAAAGAAAGAGATACGTTCTCCAGCACTCAGGCCTGGGATCAGCTGTGCATTTACATGGGCACATTTGGGGCATTTGTCTGAAAACATGGGTGTACCTTGACATTCAGCCATGAGGAGAATGGACTAATTTTTTCCAATCTTGGCAAGACAAGCACTCTTAAATCAAAACAACTTAGTCATATTATGAAAGCTGAGACCCTTGCAAATTTATATTCCTCGCTGTGTTTGGATATTTGCGTGGGCCCAAGGCCAGAAGTAGGCAAAGGGTTTGAAGGAGGAGAGAAGGGACTCTGTGCAGCTGATTTGGAGATAATTTCTGCCTCCTCCAGATGAGTCTGGGAAACACGTAAGGACCAGCACTTGGTGATGGTACAGTTTCTGTCAAGTGTGTATTCACTGGTTGTGTCCTGCCTTCTGGGCATGTAAGGGAGATTCACTTCTGATGCCAAACATCACAACCAGTTTGACCTGGCTGAGCGGTCAACTGCCCTTATACAGCTGCTTGTGTCTGACACATGGCAGGCCTTGCTAAAAATTAATAAAGGGAAGCAGAGATGCTTAAACTTCTTTGACTGAGCAAAGGCTCCAGGCAAATTCTGGTCTTAATTACAAAGATGCAGTCTTACAGAAACCAAGAGGTTTCTTGATTTCCAAAATTCTCTGTGTAGATGAGAGGAGTGAGAGAGACCTGGAAAATCCATGTCTCTGTCACCAGCTTCCCAAATTGCAGGAGGTGGAAAGGAGCACAAAATGCTCTCCTTCCCCTGCTCTCTCTTCCAAATACAGACATGCTCGCATTGCAGCCTGCGGCAATAGGGCTTAAATATGCAGGGTACCAAGCCCCCAGAAAATTTCAAGTGCCAGCTCCCAGCAGAGTCAATAGATGAGAATGTTAGCTCCTGACTAGACTGGGTCTTCCAGTCTGAAGCACAAGAGTTTCAGAAAAGAGGGTGATGAAAATATTTGATTTGGAGACCCTTGAGCAACTCTGAATAAGGGCATTGCAAGCAAGAGATGAGCACGTGCTCTGTGTCAGGGATCTGCTGAGACAAATACCAAAATATGAAAACAACTGCTGACAAAAAGGTCCATGTAGCTGAACAGTCTGTCTGACTGTAGCCAAAATCAGACGCCTGGAGAGAAGCACAAGAATAGAGCAAGCGTATTTTCCCAGCGTAGCCTGCCAGGCTCCAAGACTTGGTGCCTCAGGCATTTCCTGAGCCAGAGGTTGTCTGTTGTATTTAATAGCTGCACACACACACTTTTCCTCCACAAACTTGTCCAGGCTCTTCTTAAGTGATGTGAACATTTAGCATCCACAACACCCTGTGGGCAGGGGTCTAAGGCATTAACACATGGCAAACAAAGAACGACTCTAATTTGCTATTTGTTACCTACTTGGTTTCACTTGATGCCCAAACTTTTTTCCCCCCACTATTAGTCATGGTAAGCATTCAGTCCCTTCATCCATGAAGGCATCCATGGTTACATGGCCTTTGTCATATGTGTCATACTTCACCATACTTAACTCTTTTCCAGACAAAGCATCCTAGCCCACACTGTGACGCCAGACACAAAAGCCATTCTCAAAACTTTTCTGGTGCCCCCAGCACCCCAGCATGACAGGTCCCCCTTGTATGTATTGACCCTTTGGATTTCTTGTAGAAAAGCTGTGTTGGTTCTTCCTTACAGCCTCATTTATCCATGTGCTCGCTACATGTAATCTTTATGATAACTATGATATTATAATTACCCTCCAGCTTCACAGTACCATATTTGACTCCCATAGGAGAAAATATCTTGTAAGCAAAGGATTACACATTAACACTTGCAGTTCAGCTTTCAGCCCTCAATTCCTCTGCTCGCTTTATTGGGAATTTTGATGCAATTATCCCCTGCTTTTTCTTATTTTTTGGCAGGAAAAGGGAAGGGTGGTTTGTCATGCTCTCAGATTTAACTTGCCAGAGATTTATGAACTCCAAAGTTCAGGCTGCAAGGCTGTCTCGTGCCTTCATCAATTTACTTTACAAGAAAAGTAGACCTATGTTCAGAAATCAGACACCCTTCTGATCTGAAGATAAGCCAGTCTCAGTGTTTTTGGATGAGGTTTCCCTACAAAGGGTAAATACCAAGCAACTCTAAAAGGCTACTACTTTAAAAAACCCAAACCTACAAAACCCCACCCTGCCCTTCTCATTTTACAAAAATAAATTGAAGAGCCTGGAGTCTCCCTTAACATGTCCCTGTGTTGCATCTTCAACAACCTCCTTTCAGCTTATCAGGACATGGTCACCTCAGCCTTGCCACGGCTCCCTTTGCTGCTTCTGAGCAGCCTCTGCTCTGTGGAAACTCTTTGGAGAAAAATCTGTCTGGGCTGGATGCCAGGAAAGCCCTTTCTGCAAAATGCACATTTCTAGAAGGATCTCCTGACCCCTTTCTCCCATTTCTATCCCGGGTTTATGAGGGGGCTCCAGCAGTCCCTGCAGTACGGATACCCCGCCGAGCAGACTCTCCTTTTGTAAGCCCAGCCTGTAACAAATGGCACTGGAGTGACCCCTGTGCCAAGCGCCTGCCATGAGGCCCGGCGTGCCTCAGGGCACTCCAGAGCCCCTCCCGACCAGACAGAGCTTCCCCACCTCTCCAGCCTGGATCCACAGGGAAGGATGGCACTTTCTTTTTCCTTTTCACTGGTGGGATGCTGAAAGTGGGGCTGTTGCTTTAGACTACAGGTCCCCCTGCACACACAGCCATGCAAATGCTGTGAATGCCCCAGCAGCAAGAATGTACTGCTAAACATTTGCCAGGTTTTCCATTGCATGCCAGGCTGTTTCAGGCAGATGTATTCTGGGATATTCTTTTCTGTCTTGAGAGGTCAAGTGACCCTGCATGGCCCAGTCATTACTGCCAAATGCCAGGCACTTCCTTGCTTGCTTGAACTTTCCTTTCCTTCTGGTTCTCTGGAAAATGCAGCAGGTCCCACCATGGCGGCACCACTGCTCTCCTGCCAGTGCGAAAGGAGAGCTATTTGTGGTGAGCAAATCTCAAGGAAAGGAAAAGAGAGAGGCAACCACATTTCAGAGGGAGCACCAGCAAGGATTCAGGTTTCAGCACCGAGGGAAGCTGTCAGCCCAACAGGGGAGGTGGCAGCAGCAGAGATGATGCTCTTGGCCAGTTCCCACTAAGAGGAGGCCCTTGGGTTGGCTCCCAGGCATGTCAGCTGGTGAGAGAGAGAGGGAGGACAGGAGGTTGTAGGAGATTAAAAATCGAAACACCCAAAGTTCCCAGTCACTTGGGGCACAGATACAGTAATTTCTCTGCTGTTCAGGTACAGGAACACCATGCCAGAGAGAAACAAACCCCTGTGGTGCTGCCCCAGCGGTGTCACCGAGGTATGACCTGATCATGTACATCATGATAGATGTATACCCGATTTTCTACTATACTAGTTTAACAAAGAGGATTTTAATGGTTTGATTATGCAGGCCACTTTCCTCCAACTGATTCACCTTGTTATTCCACATATCCCCTTAACAAAAAGCATCAGAAAGCACCATATTTACTGACATTCACGCATGGACTTCCCACCTACACTGAGAAACATCAGCAAGATTTGGCCACTGAGCAGCTTGTAGTCAGTCCCCTGAGTTAATCACCTGGACTGCCTGCCAAGCAGATGGCCTGACTCATCCTGTTAATACCGAGACATCCATCATTAGAATTATCTGCGACTGTGGAGGTGGAGTACCTCAGACTGTTGGAAGAACTTATGTAACTCTATGGGGCAGAAAAGTATTTTCTTGAAAGTTTTTGAAAGTATTTTCACAGCATACAATAGGCCAGGAACAGACAACTAGGGCAAAATTGGGGTGTCAGAAAAATAGAGTTTGTTCTCAATATTTATAAATATTTTTCCAGTTGTCCTGATAAAGGCTTGGGATATATCCTTTATAGGACAAGTGATTGAGACACGAAAAAACTTGATAAGGCTTAAATAAAATTAAATTATAAATTATACATTAGCTACACTTATTTTTCATAGCTAGAAATTCAGTTTTTCTAAAGCTCTGATATCTGTCTGCTGAGGCAACTGTGTGAATGGAGTATATTGAAGAAGTAACAAAACATCCCAAGAATGGTCATTTCATTGCTTTAAAAAAAGTATTTTAAGAGCCATCAAAGACAGACAATGAAATATGAAACTGTTAAAAACATTCATTCCTTTTGGCACAGATCCCTCTTTGCATTCTTTCTCCTCTTTGCAAGATGACTTTTTCCATTTCTACCATTTATGTGAGCTTCAGGCTACAGCATGCAATGTTTCTTTAAAAAACAAAGGAAAACTAATCTATTCTAACCCAAAGAACACAGTAGCTTTAGTGCTAGAAGGAATGGCTAAGATTTCTGTTCTGTATTAAAAGTATCAGGGTCATTTATAAAAGCTTGGGCAGGGTGGGGGTTACTTGTTTTAAAAGATCCCTCCTCCTGGCTCCTCTGGTGCCTGTTTAGTAACTTTTATATTGGCTTAATCTGACATATCTATGACCAACTGGATTGTTGCACTCATAACATTTTTAAAATTTGCATTAGCAGATTGGAAAAGATTTCCACTGACTAGTTTAAATCTCAGTTGTGCCTCTATGATCATCCAGAGGACAATGGCAAAATGACCTGATGTTTCTATCCAGTTTACACAGAAGACAAAGATGGAGGAAAAAGCTGCTCTGAATCTGTACAGCAGGGTGCATGAAAATAAACCTCCCTCAGCTGTTTTATGAAGAAAACAGATTTAATCTGTTTAATAGCATGCAGTAATGCTATTCAGCTAAATGTATTTTTGTTAGGCTAAGTTTGAACTCTGATGTCTACTGCCTGGCAGGAACTTGAACCTATGATTATTATGCCCTTTAACAGTCCTCAAAAATGTCACAAGTCTGGCTCCACACTGAGGTGGCTGCACCTCAGCAAAGCTGAGCAGCTGGCGTTGCTGAAATCCAGTGCCAAAGAAGAATAGACCTTACAAACCTGCCTTGCCTTGTTCTTCGCACCAGGCTACCTCACACTAAGGTGTAAAGGCAGGAAAAAGACACTGAGGCTGACAATCTCTCAGACCTTCATATATTGGTAAAGCTATATACTTCTGCTGGTGAAGACTTTCCGACCTCACTATACATACATACATACATACATACATATATATATATATATATATGTATGTGTATATATATATGTATAAAAGGTAAATATTGGATACATTAGATGCAAAATTACTACTCTATTTCTGGTTTCAAACTTGAGGCATCCTCACTGAAACAGTTTATCAGCCTTTCTCAGAGCCTGTTCCAAAGGAGTGTACCGTATTTAAATGAAGTTCAATTAATTTTCTTCATGTTTCTGTTCCTACCCCAAACTTTGTTCTTCAATATTTACTTCCTCTCCTTGCTCAAGCAGTCATACAAACCCACCTCTTAACCCCAGTCCCAGTTTCTTTGCTGAAAATCATTCAATCTCTTATCATCTCAGTGCCAGTCCCCCTTGCCCAGGAAATCTCCTTCATCCTTCTTGTCCCAGTTCTCAAAACCCCATCATTCAAGCCTGCCCTGACTTTCCATGCAGCTTCCATATAATTCAGGTCATTTCCTCCTTCACACTGCCAGAGTGATAAACGCCTCTTAGCTTTGCCAAATCTCGGCCTTGCCAGACTACAAGCTCCAAAAGATCGGAGCATGTCCCTTTTCTCACTGGTCACAGAGCTGGAGATGTTCAAAGACATGTAATGTAGCTAAATTTAGGTGAAACTTACTGGGAGATCAGGAAGACACATCCTTGTCCCAAAGCTGACCTCTTGGCAAGGCTCACACTTTCACTCCGAAGGCCGTAGAGGAGATGAAGAGCAATGGACCGTTTTCAAAGGAAAGGTCACCTGGAGTTTAACATGAGCAAAATGACATTTCCTCCAGCTTTATTTACAGAACCAGATGAACCATTTCAGCTAACATTTTCAAAGCCCGGCATGGGAAGTTTCAGCATGAATAGCTAAACTGACAAAATTATAAAAAACTGAGGATAGCTTACTTTCCTGGGGAACACTGAGGGAAAAGGAGCCACGCACCACCTCTGTCAGAGAACTTTTCCCCCCTAAACTAACACTGGCAGCTGAGGGGCAGCCAGCCTTCAGTCCAAACAATCACTGTGTTTCTTTTCAATAAGAGTTTGGACCTGCTTCAAGCATAGTGCTAAAATTAGATATTTTACTAGCTTTTTAATTTTTCAGTTCAAAGTCCAGAAGTTTCGAGAAACCACATAAGCCACTACTGAAGGTTTCCGTCTGGACCACGGTTCTGAGTTCAAGACATCCGTCAGAAGCTGTTTTGCATTGTGTAGGAAGCCAGATGAGCACAGCTCAGAGGCAAAAGTGTTGCACTTCTCATCAGTTTCATGCTGCTAACAGGAAAAATACAGTTCCACTTTTTACAAAAGCCAAGGGAAGGATGAATACCTGGATGCCGAGTTTTGGCTATAATCACGGTGCACGGTAGTTTAGATGTGTCTTTGCTAAGAGACCCCTCTTTAGAGGACACAAATGATTCCAAAGACATAAACAACATGCCAGCCTGACTGATGTGATTCATTGCTGCTTTTCTTTGATGAGATCACCATATGCTGTTGCAGAGCAGAAGAAGCCTCAGTGCCTGAGCCTGAATTTTTTGGTTCAAGAATCACCTATGTTTTCACTCAGGAAATTTATAGTCTTTGCTAACCCTAAACTAGAAGACACATCAGTCACACAGTGCAACCTTTCCAGCAAACTCAGCTCCACGTGCACTATTTCAGTTTCTTATGTGGTTCTGTCATTTTGGAAGTAGACATAGGAAAAAGGTTAAAAGTCAAATCAGGCAAGCTGTATCAATAAGTTAAATTCAAATTTTCTTGAAATAAGTAGCAGTCTCGGAGTACCAACTCAGTTCATGCAAGACTATGCACTTAAAAACGTTTGGCTTAGAAAAATTACCTTTATTAACTTTCCACCAGTGCCCCCAGAGTAGGATTTTTAGAGCTTTCAAAAGGCAACATTGCTTCAGTAAGGGCTCTACCCTCTCAGTGGTTCCATTTTACTTTTCCCTTTAAATATGTTAACATGCCTTTAAACCAATGAAGAGGCCCTCCCAAAATTTTTATACATGTGCTTTTTATATGTTGTTTTTTCTTTTACTTAAACTTCCAGCTTCTGATTATGTTTCAGGGTCAAGAAGAGCCACATGAGGAAAATCAAATTTTAAAGAGAGAGATAGGCGAGGTCATAATCCATAATAATTTTTTTCCCTCTTTTAATATAGTCATCCACCTACCTAATGGGCTGATATGCTCAATCACTCACCTACTTTTCAAGTTTTGCAAGCATTTAATCTTTTCTTTTTTCAGTTAATCAGTTAGTGCAAATGACGCTGCATGCTCATCAGTTACCAATATATTGCTTTATTTCTTGGTAGCAAATTAAGGCTTTATAGTGAGATTTGTACAGTACAGGCCAATTTAAACATTAGAAACTTTAAAAACCATGTAGCACTATTCACTCAATTTAACATAGCCAGAAAAGTAGCCTTTTTTTTTTTTAATAAACAATTAAATGTTACTAGTGAGGCCTTATATTTCATGAGTGCAAATGGCTCAAAATCCCACCATCCTCAGGGCTCAACATTTAAATTCCTTGAGGGCATTTTTAGATAAAGGATAAACAGAGAGTACAGCTGGCTCGGATAAAATACACTGTATTACTTGCTGGAGAAGAATCTCTTATTTTAAAAATATGGAAAGGAAAACCCAAATGAAATTAACTGTCCAAGGGATGGTATCACCTCCTATTAGTCACTGACCAGTAACAGTAGCAATGACAAATTCATTTTCCATGGCCCTCTTTGCTTTAGTATAACTTGATTTATAATTCAGAGCTCATGCCATCCTGTATATTAAAAACTCCAGAACTGGAGGAGCATACATGAGTTACGGGAATTTTTGCAGCAGTAGGACAAGTTCCCTCTTCAGGGACATGTCCAAACCANTTTTTTTTTTTTTTTGCAATTTGAGAGAGCATTGTTAAAAGTATTTCCATCGGCAGTTACGTGTTTTTCTTGAGCATATTGATTTTCACTTCATACCGCTGATTTTATTAGTGTTGTCTGGAGATGATGGAACTACTGCTTATGAAAACCAGACACAGCGCTTCCTTTCTTATGAGCCACTTACAGTGTTTGAGCTGAACGTATGAATTCACCTGTCAGTCAGGCACAGGGGGCCTGCCTGAAAATATCATCACCCCTCACGTGTCTGGCTTTCAGATCTGAGCATTACATGTGAAAATACAGAGAAACAGCTGCCAGAAAATCGTGAAGGAAGTAACCATGAATTGACCACACACTCCGGGGAAGGAGCCAGCGAGATGGGGGACTTCCAAAACGCTTCTGCTCATGCAAGAGCAAGAGTGACCATGAGAGCACCAGGAGCTCCCAGTGTCACAGGGCAACACTGTTGTTTAATTCTTTGTTGAACGCACCTGTATCTCCAGCCTAAGGGAACACACACAGCCAAAGCCTCAAAAACTTGAAATCTAATGTGAATAACACTCCAAGCCCCTCTGTCCCCAGGGGTGTTATCCAACATCAGGCTAATGTCTTTGAAGTTTTGAGATCAGCCATCTACCCTTTGAACTGGAAGGCCACAGAAAAGGGTCAGGTTTCCAAGTGTATTAAGGCACATACTGACTTCACCTCAACGCATGTGCCTGGTTTGCTCAGGGAGCATCCACTGCAGTGGTGCCACAGCTGTTGAAATGGCACAGAAAAGGGACAAAGCCAGACTTTCTGGTGACAGCCGTGCAGCACAGCAATTGGGACTGCCCCATGCAAGCTGCTCCACAACGCCTCAGAGCCTCCTCGCTGTCCTATACTACTGATTCAGCTTGTGGCAGAATTACAGCAGCTTCTCAGGCTGGTTTGCTGGCTTTTCCTTTTGCCAGGCCACCAACACCTCATTTGTTCTCCTTCACTCAGGTGAATACGTCATTGCTTATCAGAGCCAGAAGTCCCTATCTACTACCAGAGGTGCTACACATGCAGGAGAGGACAAATTTAGAATTGAAGGCAAGTAGCAATGATGCGTGAGTGAACCGGAGGTGGGCTTCCCAAGAGAATCCATGCAGGGGCACAGTCTCCAGATTCACTCCGCAGAGGTGCTCAGCAATGGCCAGCAGGTCTTACTCTGCCTCAAATGAATATGTTTAAGAACATTACTCGGAATTTCCTGAGGGATTACAATGGATGACTACCCAAGAGAAACTACTTGGAGACAAGAGGATGCTTTATCAGCCATACTGGAAAAAGTTGGGGAACACAGACACAATATTGCATAGTCAGCTTCATGAGAACAGCTAGAATTCAGATGTATTTGACACAGCTTAGTAGCATTTCCAAAGGAGGGATTATGTGCTATTTCCTTTGGAGGCAGCTACTGTAGCCTGGGACAAGATCATAGCTCTTATGGAAATGACACCCCACCGGGGATGCTGAGCACTTATTGCTTTCGCATTAAGGCAGCCTCTCCACAGAGACCCACGGCACTTTAGAAAGTGATCATACAACAAGCAAACAAAATAGTCCTCTAGAAACCCCCCTCACCCACAAGGTACAAGGAAAGCTGACTCCCGTGAGCGACAGAAAAGACAGCATTACTGAATATGGGAGCGTGTGTTTATACATCAGTGTTTTTAATACTGCATTGCAATGACAGGTGTGGGGTGTCCCTTCAGAAGAAAGCAGGGTTGGTGTGCTCTATAATACAGCGCTTGCAATGTCGTTTAACAAATCGCAGAGCATCCACAGAGACTTCGCAGTCCTGCACGTTCAACATCTGCAGGTCAAAACAGTTGGCAGCTACAATCTGCAGGCCCTGCCCAGTGATGCTCTCGCAGGATTTCAGGCTCAGGCGCTTTAGGTTGAAGCAGTTGAGGGCTAGAAACTCCAGGCCGGTGTCTGAGACCAGAGGGCACTTGCCGATGTCTAGCGATTTGAGTTTTGTGCAATTTTTGGCGAGGTACTCCACGCCGTGGTCCGTGATGCCCTCGCAGCCCCGCGCGTTGAGGTAGCGCAGCTTGCTGCAGTACTTGGCTATGTATCGGATGCCCACGTCCGTGATGCGGCCGCAGTGAGCGATGCTCAGGTATCGGAGGCGCGACTCCAGCTTGGCGATCTCCCGCATGCCGAAGTCGCTGACGAAGCGGCAGTCGCTCACGCTCAGTTCCTTAATGGATGTGCAGTAAATCATCAGGTAGCGCAGACCCTCGTCGGTGATGCGGACGCAGCGGCGCAGGTACAGGTGGGTCAGCTGGGTGCAGTGGGCGGCAATGGTGTGCAGTCCCTCGTCCTCCAGGACGAAGCAGTCTGTCATGTCCAAGTAGCGGATGGAGATCTGCTTCCCGTGCAAGGGAGACAGCTTGATGGAGGCTTCGCGAGTCAGACTGATGCACGTTACTTTGGAGCAGCCTAGGTGGAAAAACACAGTGAGTTTAAGCAAGCAGTGAAAACACGTCTCACAGCAGGACCAGAAAGCTGGGTGTGGAACAGTGTGCTGGACGTGATGAAGGTATCTTCATGTTGCAAGAGTGGAAACACCCTGACTTGACTACTCTGGATTTGCTGTGCTGAGTCCCCATACCAGAGGAAATAGTAAACTCCACTGGAGTCAGTGAGGTTGCTTTGAGATTGTGAGCACTGGGAAAGCAACAGACTGATTTTGTCCGTATCCCAAATGCAAAATGACGGTCCTGGGTCTATCTAGGGAACGCCTGTGATCTGTTACTGCAATATTAACCCAGTGACAGTTAGAGAAAATGATACTACGTGACAACCAATGCAGTTTTTTGATCAAAGTCAGTCTCATTGCTGACTGGCTGAATTTGCAAACCAACATCAGAGGCTCTTTCACCATCCAAACTCATTATAGAAAACACAACCCCGCTCCCTTCCCCTCCCCTCCCCTGCCCCAAGCATTTGGAGAGCAGATGTGAATCCAGCCCCAAGCCTGCAATGTGGGAAGGATGCAAAACTATGGCACAACTGTGTGCTTGCAGAAGGGTGGGGAGATTCGGTTAACCTAAGGAGAATGGGGAGAATTGGTAGGAGCCAACAGACTGGTAAGGGCATGAGAGGACACAGCAGACAAAGAAAAGGACTGTGTCCAATGAGAAAGCCTGGCCATGAATGGAGGTAACCAGACTAGAGGAGAAACACCAGATCTTGCAAGGAAAGACAAAGAACTAGATTAAAGGGAAAAACACACTCACAGACTTTCCCCATTTTTAACTTCCACTCATTGCACAGTGGAGAGTGAAAGCTTTTTTTGGAAAGTGTGGTTTCTGCTGCACTGCAAACTGGCAGTCTTAGGCTTCTTAGGGAAATTCTTAAGCTGTGCCAAGTTCAGCTGGGCACTTTGCATTAGCATAGCTAGAAACAGCTGCAAGAAAGAAGGCAGAGTCTCCCCGTTAGTGATTGAGGCCCAACAGTTTTAGCCATAAATGTCTACTCAGAGAAATTCTGCAGGTTATGCTCAAAAGGGTGCCCCCAGGCAGAAATAAAAAGACCTTTTCTGTATTGCTGGATGACTGGCCAAGCAGTACTGATGCCTAAAAGACCTAAGGCATCAGCATGAAGTGACTCATAAAAAGTGACGACCTTAGAGCTCCATGTATCAGAAATCCTGCAGAAATCCTGTAGTGTGGAAGTAAAGAGCAAGATGACGTATGGACATGGCCTCAAAAACTTAAATGACCCAAAGCTATACCACTTGCTATAACAGGTTGTCATTCAGGGGTTTAGTGGGAGGTATGAATATGCTTCAGTTCTTAAAAGCAAAAAGGAAAAAAATTCACTTGAAATAACCCTGTGGACTCACACAAATGTTGTAAGAAGCGTGGGATGTGGACTTGAAACAGTTTGCCACCTGCGACTACATTTCTACATCCATCAATTAAATTTATGCTGGATCTTTAATTTGCGTTTCAAATTTAGTTGAATAGATGCAACTTTGACCTTAGGCCTCAGACAGTTAAATGGGAAAATTGCCCACATGTCACGCAGAAGCAAGACCTTGAAGTAAAACACTGTTCAACAAACATCTTAAAACTGATTGCTATTTTCTCTTCAGACTGTGTTTCAGAGCTGTCCGTGCTCTGGAGCAATCTCTGGAAATACTTTTGTCTTCAGGTAAGTACTATATCCACACTCAGTAACACAAAGGATTTTTCTAAAGGAAAGCAGTACAATACTAATGGTGTAAAAATTTCACCTCTAGTATATTCTTTGAAGTAGGTGATAAAAAATGCATGAAAGGAGCTCTACTGGCACCTAGGCAGAGTTCTGCTGCAGCTGATGTAGCTGTTGCTGTTGCATTTGGCCAAGGAGGTTGCTGAATTAAGAAGTCAGTCGGCATATTTTATAATCTGACCAGAATTCAGTTTTAGATCTGGCTTAGTGAGATGCATCCATGAGGCCAAGGAGAACATTCTGTCTGCTGAGAGTCCAAGAAGCTTTAATGACCGTAATGAGAAAGTGAACGGGTCAGAAGTCTCACAGCCGGGGCTGGAGTCACATACATCAGTGCGTGATCATCGTTTTGACAAGCTCAGTATTGCCTTGTCTAGTTACTTTGGCTACACTGTAAAACATTTCATGGGAAGGATATTCAGCATGGTTTCACCAGAGAAAAGAGTCCATGCTGATATGGAACTGCCTGATTTTTAGGCAAAATGACAGGTTCCTGGGTCTGCAACAATTTTTCTGTCCTAAATAATACAAAATGTAAAAATAAAGCTCTTGTAACAGGATTTTCCATAAAGTAAGTATAACTGATTTTTCAAAGGGAGCAGAAATGTCCAAACAGACTGAAAAACACACTGGCTAGAGTGTTAGATAATAACTTGCAGTCAAGCTCAACCAACTTCTAGCAATATCTCAGACCTGCCCACAAAGCAGATGCTGACAGCGACTGAACTTACACTGTGGAAAGCTCCTAAAGTTAATACAAACATCTGGTTTTGACATTAAGGATTTTGGTACGTTTTTGCTGCCAAGTAGCCATCCAAGGGGAAAAAGGATTCACCTAGATGTACAACTGTGAATTGGGATTTAATTAACTAGCAGCTAGCGTCACCCCCAGCACACACTCCCACCTCCTCTTGCTCAGTATGGAACCAAACCAGTGAACCACTTCTGTCCTCAGAATTGACCGAGCATGTAGGTGCAAACCTTGTCCTCATAACAGACAGAAGCAGGGGAAAACAGAAACCTGTTTCCAAAACATCCTCCAAAATTACCCACATCAGAATGAAAAACGTGGACTCAAAACAAGAGATCAATTATCCTCAATTCATATGCAAGTACGTGCAGCAAAATCTATATCTGAACCCAAACACCCTGATTTCTGAGCATGTTCAAAACAAGGATTTTTCCCTCGCGTGCTCCAAAAAGAAAGAACAACTTTGGAAAGAAAGAAATTAAAATTATCAAGGAAGACAAGTATTTTATTTGTCCCCTACACACTTTATACTAAGCTGATGAGTTCTTAGGGACAGACACTGCCTTCTGGGTCTGAGAGTAAGAGGCTTGGGAAAACCACAAATGAAGATAAACCCCAAAATGGTTCAATACCTGGTATCATCTTTTCCTTTTCCCTGCTTTTGAAAAAGTCATCTTTGGTCTGTAGCAAATCCATAAATAAGAGCTGTGGACCAAAGCATTTTCAACCACCTACAAGCCCCCAGGTACACTCAGGGTGTAAGCTTCAAAGCTCTTGCTCTAAATCACACTGGTACACACATTTTCTCCAGGCACTGGAGATGTTTCAACATGAATGTGTGATTAGCAATCCAGAACTAATTTCAGTGTGTTCCAACAGCAAATAATTCATATACAAGGTCACTGTGAATAGACTCCTGTGGAGTTCCATAGACTCCTTATTACCTTGTGGTTTCAGAAAGTAATCACAAAAAGTGCATAATTCTGATGTGTTGGTATTTGTTTTGATGCCTTCCATGACATTCTGCCATCCTAGGAATGGGGTGAGAGAGTTGGATAAACCAGATAAAAAAACCAAAAAGGCAGATAAAAGAAGGCAAATCAGTGTACACCAGATAGGTAGCCCTGGAGAAAGCATCTGGTACTGACGCCTAAAAAGGCCAACCTGGAAACAGAGACTAGACAGGGGTAAGGGAATAAAGGTGATATTTATTCAAAAGGCCTTCAGAGGTACACCCTGGCAGTGATGCCTTGGGTTTTAGCTTTTATGTTTTACAAATTCTGTATTCTCTGTATTCCTAGTGTGTAACTTAGAACTGTCTTGCAGCCTGTTAGCTGCTGTTCTCTCATGCTAAGATAGCATGAGAGCTATACATATATAACAAAGCCTCTCCAGGCTTGCTCTTCAAGGACACCCAGACCGTCCTGGGCCCAAAATGTGTAAACCAGCATCTTGAAATGGGGGGCAAGCTGAGGGGAAATCACATCATCAGCTAAAGTTTAATTGGTGAATTTATGTTGATACGCAAATGGACCAAACCTATAACAGTGTGAAGAACTTGTGACTTGTTGTCCACCTTGGGTGTAGCCTTTGGCCTGCCCAGGGTGTACCTTTGAAGGCCTTTTTAAAATAAATATCACCTTTATTCCCTTACCCCTGTCTAGTCTCTGTTTCCAGGTTGGCCTTTTTAGGCATCAGTACCAGTGATTTGATAGTATCACTTTCTAGCCCCTGTTGTTTAATCCCCTATTTTCATCCTGTTGTTGCCACTGGTACCTCTGCAATGGCAAATCTGGTTCAGATAATTTATGATGGCATTAGACTGATAACAAATGAGGTCACAAAGTAAATGTTGAGCAGCAAATTTACTTCAGTGCTCTGCTTGGCCGCATCCTTTCCATTAAGTGCCAACCTATTTGCAGAGAGGAAATTCTGTGCAGGCGACCTTGGGAAAAAACATCTTGTTTCCCCAGAGCAGGCTTGGAGAAAATTGTCTAAAACATTTCTGCTGATCTAAACAGCTGCAACGGGAGCTTTAAAATAAAAAAAAAGGGAAGAAAAAAGAAAAAAGTTCAAGCTGGCTAAATCTTGTTAAAATAGCAATGGAAATGAGGGGTCCTTGGAGTTTAGCTAGGGATAACAACTGATATTAATACCTAGAAGAAAAGCCTAGCACTTATTCTGAACTCCTCCTCAAGTCACTTACCAGATTACAGATGTATTCACTACCTATATATACATACAGGTGTGTGAAAAAGATGAAACAAATTTTGCTGAAGTAACTAGATTTCACCACATGATGTAGCACTGACTGCAACGTGGGCCCTTCTATGGGTGCTTTGTGCAAAAATCTGTAAAAATTCCTCATGCCATTTGAACAGGCCATCTCTGCTAGCTCACTTCCTTTGGAAGAGGCCTGGCCACTCCAGAGGTGCTGCTGGCATTAGAGGCACTGAGATTCTAGCGGTGCCTGTCTCACAGGTACTGTGTTAGGAGACAGGCATTCCTACTTCAAAAAACAACACAGAAAGGGCAAGTGTGCAGCTGTGGGGTTTGACAAACATCAGAGGCATCTGTATTGGAACATTCCCTGTTACCTGACACATCCAGGTGTTCCAGGTTTGGACACAGTGACACGACATCAAAGACTGCCTCATTGGAGATGTTGTAACAGCCAGACACCTCCAGCCTCCGCAGTTCTGGACAGCACTGGGCAATGGTGTAGAGTCCTCTGTCTGTGAGCCGCCTGCAGCCACTAACAATTACCGTCTCCAACATGAGACAGACGTTGGGAGTATCCTGACAGAGCCTCCGGGTCAGCACTTTGAGAGCCCTGTCTACGTTGATTGTCTCGCCGGTCAGGCGAATAGTCCTCCACAGCCGCGGGTCCCAGGCCAGGTTGTACCAGCGGCGGCACACGCGGGCACAGCGGCACAGCTGGTTGGTGGGCAGGAAGGAGAAGATCTGGATCATGGAGTGGTCGGGCAGCCGGTCTATGTTGGCCTGCTCCTTCTGGTGCTTGGAGGCCAGCCGGATGAGAGGATGGGTGAGGCGGGTTGGAGGTGGCGAGTGGACCATGGCGACAGTTTCCCCAGTGACTGAGGATGAAGACGTTGACGACCCTCTGCCATTTTGGAACCCAGGGGAGTTTGGTGGAAATATTAAGGCTGGACTGGGTGTGCTGAGCGTTCGCATGCTCAGGTCGGAATCTGGAAGACAGAATACACGATTTCAATGAGCGCTGGACAGACACAGAGGTTTCTGCACAGCACAGCACCCTGCTAGCCCATTTGTTAATGGAGTATGATGGACCTCTGCGTTTGTTGGGGGTTAAGCAGTCACTTTTACCAGTGAAAGTGAGAAAATGTATTTCAAAAGCCATGTGAGCAAAGGAGATGATGCAGTTCTGAGACCTGAAGAGGAGACAGCAGTGGAAGGATTTTTTAAAATCCAAGGATTTAAATTCTTTATATTCTTAATTAAACACTGCAAGAAATTAGTATGTTTGAGTCACAGGCTTTTTTTTTGGCAGAGAGCAACTGTCCATAACCTTGGCACAGCTATGAGCTCTTAGGGGCAGAGAATACTGGGGTCCTTCACCTCTCAGCTCCTTCAGCCATTCAGCAGGAGGCCAGAAAAGAGCTCACAAGGCCAATGCTGCTTCCTTCACCAGATCTGGGCAGATGGGAAAAGCACAAATCCATACACTTATTTTCATCGTGTCATTAGGGAAGGTAATTTTTCACCCATGCAAACTGGAACTCAGAAGTTCAACCAAGAGCCCAGTGACCAGTTCTTCATATGCACACAGAAAACACTCCTTTCCAATACACTAAAGTGAACTTCAGTTGGATTGAAAAAAAAAAAAAAGCCCAGAAAAGTAAGTGACAAAGAAACAGCATGCCTGGAAGCTTGTTGAATTGTTATACAACATTTACACACTTATTGCTAGGGCTATTTGTCACACTGGAAGCAGTCAACTCAACTCCCCTCCCCAAAACAATTTGCTACTTCTTTGACTTCTTTAGTTCATTTTAGTGCCAAAAATCAGGCACAAAAATTGAGGTATTTTGCTGCTAAGAAAGGTTACTTTTCCTGTAAGATTATTTCAACTGTTTTCCCTTTGTGCTGACATTGTCTATAAGTAATTTCCATTCCTGCTCCCAGTTTCTCCAAGCAAACCAAGATAAAGACTGGAAGACAACTAAGATAGAACTTTGATAGTCAAGCAAATGCCACGGGCAATACATTTAGAGACTCTGAGGATATTTTAGTAGTATGCTACACAAGACAAAACCAGTGTATGAGAGATGCATTTTGCTGCTAAGCACACTCCCTCCATCTCAGTACTGATCTCAGCAGAAATCCTTTATAAAGGAAAGCACCACCTAGAAAGGAATACAGTAACCACAATTTAGTGACCAGTAGAAGAATAACAAGTTTCACAGACAGATGGTGTTTTTAGCGCACCAAGCTTTTCTCCCCATCACACCTCCTGCTCACATCATTGTGCAGGCATTTCAGGGAAGTGTACAAAGGCAGCCCCTTAAGTAACACTGACTGCAGCTCTGTGACTGTGACAGCACAAATAAGTGCTAAGCAAGATAGAGCCAGAAATGCATTCAACAAACATGCCCAGACCTGGATTTGGGCAGAGTTTTTAATCAAGTACATTTTTGATTAATTTGATCATTACACATAAATTTCCCTATTGAGCTTTTACTTAGCCCAGCACAGGCCTGCTGTGATCCCACTACCTACAACAACAGCAACCACAGGCCTGTATTTTCACAGTGTGTCTGCAAGGGAAAGAGGCACAAATATTTAGCTGAAGAGCCCAAGAAACAAAGTCCGGTGGCTTGCTCAAGGTCACCTAGGTGAGCTGCAGAGAGATCAAAACCATCTTCTCACACCATGGCGGAAAAACCTGCATTACCCAGCTCCTTCCCTCTTCCTCTTCTGAATCTCGTTTTACTTAAAAACTCACTATTTCAGCAAATGAAAGAAAGAACATTTTCCCCAAGGCTTCTGAGTCCGTGCTATGGCTATGTGATCCTAACACAGGGATTTGTGTATTTATGAGCAAGAACAGTATCTTCATGCTGAGTGGGTTTTGCAGACACCCTGCTCCCTTTGAGACCTCTTAATAACCCCCTGGCAGCTATTGCAAATAATTGCATTGAGGAGTCTTATTTGGTAAGCGTCTGGCATATGCTGGTATTTTAAAAATGAGATTTACAGCTGGAGAGAAAAAAACCCACAACACCAGCAGCAGGCAGGCTCCTGCAGACAAGCCCTGACTCCACAGGCCTCTTAGGCAACAGTCCCCGAGATTAATTTTCGCAAGGACTTACCATATGTTTGACCTCCCTCACATTATCACCAAAACCAGTGATAGTGCCTGAAGTTAAACATGTGCAGAAGATGTGGCAAACTCAGAGCCTTTACTTTTTGCACTGTTTTTGATATTTTAATACAAGAATGTTTCTAATATAAAAGAACATACACTTTTTTTCAAGTGCTGGATGCATCTTCTACTATTACATGTACTTGATGTTGTCCGTTCCTTTCCTTTCTTTTTACTTCTTCATTTGCTTTGGGCTTTTGGTTGGTTGATTGTTGTTTGTTTGTTTTACACAAACCAGAACAAAAAGAAAGACAAAATGATATAAATAAAAAAACCAGAACAAACACTTGTTTCTATTCCACAAAAGAGAATTAAAATCAAAAGCAAAGTTGAAATTATTAACATCTGCTTTAAACCATTTTTAGTCCTGTGGGAATGAGTACCTTCTGTAAGACACAGCATATTAAGAAAATATATATTTTTAGTCAGTTATTGTTGAAAACACCTTAAAATTTCTGTAGGGTTACAGTCTTCCTTAGTTTCCATTTCTACTTAAGCATGAAAAAGCTTTTCATACTCCATGATTCTCCCCCCCTTCCCCTGGTGAGCAATACACCAAGCTAATACGGCTAATCTCCACTCCTTTTGGATCTGAAGTGGCATTCCTTCATCACTCCTGGGCACTGTGAATAATCAATACCTTAGACATTCTGTGTGCATAATGAATTACTAATATGTGTTTTTTAACTTAGACCTTGAGTTAAAAAAGGCCTGACCTTCTGTTTTATGTGTATGCTCCGTGCTTTCTTTGCGCTCTCTTAATTCTCTCATTAGTATAGCAGTTCCAGATGTGCATCCTGCATTTCCTTTCCCTTCAGTCCTGAAGGTGCATCATGTGAAACTTGCTCCCTCCATCCTCGGGGCATGGACTTCCAGACAGACACATACACGCACGTACACACGCACCCTGTCTCCCCACCACAAAGTATTGTGGAAAAAGACCGTGGTGTTGTCACTGTGTTTAAGAAAGGGAGTCGTGAGCACATTACTGGTCTGCTGAGCCCGTAATGCAATATGCTCTCAGACAGGAATTTTGCTGGTAGCTCAGCTGAACTCCGTACAGAGCTATCCCTGCTTACTGTTCGCTGTACACCCCTACGGGGAAATGAAAAAAAAAAAAAAATAGCAGGTGAGTCCAGGAGCCTTATTGCCAGGAAAAACTTGGAAAGCTTTTTGCCAGCATTTAAAACTTCAGCAAAACACTTGGTCTACTGTACATTTTCCAGACTTTTCTAATGTTGTTGGGAGGGGGTTTCTATAGCACTATCTCAGCCTCTAGGAGTTTCCTTCGAATTTTGTTCTTCACCATTTACTGAGTGCTAGCCAGCAGGCTGGGGCAGTCTGAGAAAGAGCAACTTAATGACCATGCAACATTAATAAACACAACCCTGCAAGTACAAATGAAGTTGCTGATTACAGTTCTCAAAACATGTCTTTACACACACACGTGCCCTATACAAGCATTTCTCTTGTAAACTCAATTGTTTACAAGCCTGAAATGCAACTTTAATTTTGCTGATCTTAGAAAGTAAAAGCAAATTAGAAAGCAGCCCTGCAGTTCCCTCCCTACAACCTCTTTTGCCTCTTTGCCTCGAATCTTCTGTGCAAGATGCCTTTTATTAAAGCTTTGATCAAGCTCTGAAAGTTGTTTGTTGATGTAAGACAAAATTTCTTAACAATCTTTAAAGAAATCTCAAAAGATGCGTGCCAGAAACAGAACCATAAAAGCTGACACAGAGGGAGAAAATGCACTAGAGGGAGTTTTCTTATTCCATTAGGAATCTGGTTTATTTCAAAGGATTCTTTCTCCCCAGTTTGTTTCCCAATTAATACATACATCTGGGAACAAAAAACCCTTTAAATATATAAGATTTAAGCCAAGATCTAGTCTCCATTCCTTCTGGCATTGACAATAATGTACAGTCTCTGATTTCAGAACCAGAGAGAGAAAACAATGTTGTATTTCCATTACTCCAGCAATGCACACTAGCACGGGACACTCGATGTCCAGATCCCAGCATGGACTTTTTAAGATTGAACCATTTTCTATACTTGAGGCATGACTCCATTCATCACACCTTCCACTATGGCATTGTGAATGAGTTTTTTTTGAAGTGAATACTATACTGAGCTCTTCAAGCTAACAAAATAAAATGAAAATTTTGCAAATATCAATCAAACTTCAGATTCTTTTCTGACAACTAAGAAGGATCCTCCATGTTGATCTGCTGTCACCACTGACGTTTTTAGCAAAACTAAGGCAAGAAATAAACCAAACTGTGTTCAAGCTCTGAAAAGTCAGTATAGCTGAGAAAAATAAAAAGCAATTGTCATTTTTGTAAACATTAGATACAGAGTACTGCGTGCAAGAAGCATTTACAGAGTGCCAAAACATCACTGACTTACCATCTCTTCAGTAAGTGTTGCATAGATATTACATATTTTACTAACTGCAACGTGGGTAGCGACTTCACATTTTTACCACAATACCATCAACCTCAGGCATGCCAAGTAAGTACTCCTTTTACAGAGACTAGGGAAAGTGGGAACTTAATGTTTGTAGCAGCTACAGTCAATGGTGCAGAGGCTTCTACAGAGGCTTCTACAGGGGGTACAATGTGGGCTGATTCAAGAAGAGACCTGTAAATTTGACAGACAGATTTAAAATATGGCTGTGTGCCCTTAGAGGAGAGTAGGAAAAGGAGTTAGCTAGGACAGCAGGCTACCACACAGCCATTTTCTTTCCAAGGCCCTGGGTATGGACCAAGTTCCAGAACAAGTGATAGATACAAAAAAAAGAACGTCTTCCACATCACAAACATCCTCAAGCACTTCTCTCAGGATAAGTTACCCTACTGACCTGGGTTCCTCCCAGTCCCAGGAGGCTGGGAGGAACTGGAGAGTCTGAGATAGCAAAGAGGCAGCTGGAACAAAACTCACATGCAAACTTGTGTGGGGCAGCAGTGGTCCAGAATGCCAGAAGGAAAAGGTTGCCCAGTGGAGATACCTACATGATTTCATAGCCTTTTACAATGAAGAACACATAGAATGAGAAATAAAGTTGGATGAGCTCTCTCATCTCTCTCCAAGAACACTAAGTACACTTAAACCATCTCTGATGTGCATGTCTGCCCTGTTTTTAACTGCTAGGGGCAGCTATTACTCAGCTCACTGAGGTGCTTGTTCCAGTGTTGTCACCATATCAAGTTTCTAAGTTTTTCCTCTTGTTTGGCTCGTTTAAGGAGCTATTTCTTGCCCCCTCTCCTCATGCTTGTGAACAATGAGGTCTTCACTCTCACTGTAAGGATTTCTTACATTCATTTGCCTTTCTTTTTATTAATGTTACTAATATTCCCAGTTTCTTCTATCTTTTCCTTTACATTTTCTCCAGTCTGTGTGTTTTTCTCTTAAAGCACAATGCTCCAAACTGAGCACCACACACCACCCAACCTCACCAGCAGTGGTGAAAGGGGAGCCCTGTGCACCCATATTTCGTGGAAACCACATTTTCGACTTTCCAGATTTCAACAGTCTCAGAAGGCTGATGTATTGTCACGATGTGACTCGATATATTGCCCAGATTCCCATGTGCCATACAGTGCCTGGACATTTATTTTCTTCCTCTGTGTTTATAGAATCCATTCCCCTTCTCTACACCTGTATCCTTAGAGAATGCTATGGTTTTTCTCTCCTTAATCTACTTTTTCAAGAGTTTTTTGAATACTGAACAACCTTCTCAGATTGTGTTAGTTTTCAGTTTTCCAAATATACTGCAGCTTCAGTGCCATAAATTTTAACCTATTTCTCTCTATACTGGTAATTTTGTGTCTCAATTCAATTCAAACAGGTGGTTCCTAGAGAGAAATGGAAAGTCTGGCAACCTGTTAGCAAATATTGTAAGGCACTGCAGATGAGATCAGCTCAGCTGGCCAGAGCATGGTGCTGGTAACACCAAGGTTGTGGGTTTAATCCTTGTATGGGCCATTCACTTCAGAGTTGGACTTGATGATCCTCGTGGATCCCTTCCAAATCAGCGTATTCTGTGATTCCTAAAGGGTTCCTGCAGTAATCACGCATGGGCATGGACTCTGCACACATGGTGGGAAAAGTGCAAAGCTTTATTGCGCATCAGAAATTCCCTTAAATGCCAGTACCTACAGGATATCACATCATATAAACAGGAAAGATGTTCACCTCAGTGTCCCCCAATCACCTGGGCTATTTCCCAGACATTGCCTATTATGGTAAAAGGTAAATAATACCCTACAAGGTCACAAACTACAATTATCACATCTCATAGGTCCAACACTGTCCAGAAACCCACAATCCTCTCTCAGCCCATCCCTGGTGACCTGGCTGTAATCCCAGGGTCACCTCCGGGTCTGAGAACGAGGCTCTCTCTCTCCAGCCTTCAGGGCCTATCTCTCTTCCAGCACACAGTGCACCCCAACAGGTTCCTCCTGAAACATCATCACAGTTGACAAATACTCAGGGTGATAACTACGCAAAATACTATTCCCCTCCAGTGGCCACCTTATCATGATTTCATTTACTCCTGCTTGTTTCCAATACACACATGCAAAAGTCCTAATAAACCTGAGATGTGTTACAGCTACTGCTTCCCTCTCATGAGACAATTTATTTTTGCCAAAACAGAAAATTAGATTGAAAACTGAGGTCAAAGGAACAAAACCACTTTCGGCAAAGGTGAAAACGAATTTCTTATCCTGTGAGATCCTGTTGGTCATGCAGTTCTCGTTTTGAGAGCAAAGACCTGCGGCAAAGCTCGATTTGTCAGTGTGAGAATGAGCAACTTTGGAGCTCAAAAAGTAATCGCATCCACATAGTCTTGGAAGGAACAGTTCCACAGAACTTGAAATAACCTTTCACGGTTCTTAAAAACCCTCCTTTAGAATGTAATATGGAACCGTACCTATAGTATAGGACTAGAGGCATTGTGGAACAGGGATATGTTAACTTAAATCTGAAGCCATTTCATAGTAGTTTCTGTGTGACACTTTACACCTTGGATTATACTGGTGTAACTTCCCCGTGATGTTGAGCTCCAGTTTTCTTTAGCCTATAAACTCCTCCACATACATTTGGAGACCTGATCTTGCATTCCTGGCATACTCACAATAGATGCTAAAAGTCAAACAGCATTGCAAGTGAAGTAACCATTATAGTTTTATTAAGCAAATAATTCTTCCTTACAATGTATTTGTCGAAAGCTGGAACTAATTTCCCCCCTACTGACTTTGTCCCCTGCCACTTGGCAGGAATTCATTTTATCCCCGTATTTTTGAACAGAGCTAAAAATACAAAGACTGAGGGGGAGGAAAAGTAAAAAAGTAATTCACTATTAGTTTAGGAAGTCAAAGCATCTTAATTTTGTCTTCAGTATCACTGATGATACTAGCACATCAGCTGTTAGAAAAGGGTTTCACAGTGCATCATTGCTGGGAATTATATAGAGATGGATTGGAAGGTGCATTTTTTCCATGTTCAGTAAATATGTATCCCAAAATGAATTCCACACATGCTTAAGTACAAGCTCTACTTAAATCCTTCAGGTCAGATGCTCTCACAACTCTTTATGGTATGCCAGGGAGCTCCTCCAGCTGAGCTAGTTTATATTTACATTAGCGAGGAGTGCAGTCCAGAAAGAGTTTTGTGGAGCAAAGCTAAAATTGCTGAAAACCCAACATCCACAGGCCTGGGAAGTGGGTGTTATTTTTTTGCCAATATTTAATTTAATCCCCAACCGTGAATGCTCAGTAGGGGTTCCCTTTGGTGCTTTAGGTGTACTGCCAGAACGTATTTTTTGGCTTTAGTTTTGCCCGTGTAACTGGGTTCATGTACCTTGTGGTGGTTACTAAAACAGAGTAAGAAGGAGAGGCATATCACAAGTGAGCTTTGGACTTGAACAAAAGTGCTAATGTAGATAAACCCACTGGTCAGAAGAAGCCCTTGTCTACCTCCTCCAAATCATGAGTTACCATCTCTCAACCTATTCCATACCACTTTGAGGAGTGGCATCCTGTGCCCTCCTGGATTTTCAGGGCTGGATTACCAATGGACTGGACACGTTGCATTTCATCATCCCCCATTTTCAGGACTATCACACCTATGGGGATCCATGCCGTTCAATGCATTGCTCTGAAATGTGCAAACCAAATGTAGTTAAAATGAAAATCAGCATTTTACAAGATGCTTATAAAAAGCATCTTCAACATACTTCTCTATAAAAGTTTAAATAAGACAACAAAAAGATAGCAAGTTTGCTTAATATCAAATCATACTAAAAAGCCTGCCATCAGCTCTCTCTCCTCTCCTCCTAAGTTTGACAGTCTTAACCCATGAACCCCATCCTGGTGAATACAAAAACCCTTCCCAGTCTATCCAGAGAATGATTTGTTTCAGTGAAACAGGCTTACAACAATATCTTGCTTTTTCTTTGAGTTACTCTAACATGCTCCAAGGTAAAAATTCTGTGAGGTAAAACATTTTTCCACCTGACTGGACAACATTTACATTACTGTGTTCTGCTTTTTAAATCTGTTGCTCTTTGCTTTTCATTTAATAACAAATTTACATAAATGTAGAGAAGATGAGTGCACACTGCTTGATAGTGGCTCTCAAGCTACACGTACATGGCAGAATCAGTCACTTAGAATAACACTGAGATGGGAGAAACAGATCCTACTCTGTTTTTGAATTATAAACTTTAAGTTTTTGTTGATGTAAATGTATCTTTGCAATTTATATAGAAAACTGCAACAACTGCTTAATGGCTCCCAACTTCAAAATGCAGAAATCCAGTCGGCTGCTCCAGACAATTGTAGCTGTTCCACTATTTCACCTTTTAAAAATGGGAGAATTTGGAATAAAAGATGGATTAGTTTACACTACTACAGGACTTCAAGACAAGTTGCTGGAATAAATTTATGGGAGAGAAACATTTCCAAAATCCCCAGTTCATTAGGATCAAAACCACGGGGACCTGCAGAACTCTGAAGCGCAGTTCTAGTAGATGTGCGTGACTCTAAACGGAAAATAATATACAAAACAGAGGAATGTTTGCCTCTGGGAAAAGCTGACAATATAATCGCTTTGTTGTGTAATCAAGAGGACTTCCATCCAGTTGGTAGCAAATGCTGCAGCAGACAAATAATTCCCCCAAGAACGGCTGTTTCCAGCATATTCACCATAAACAAATTATTTGTGTAAAAGAACATTGTTTTTCATAATCAACTGTTGGCATTTTAAAAGCATGCAACTCTCAGAAATTACTGACTTTCAAATTAACAGGGGATCCAGGATCTGACCTTCAAAACTGGAGAAACAAATGGTAAGCAGTATGCTAAACAGAAGAATAAATGGCAATAAGAGATTTAAAGCCATAAAATTGTGCTTCTCTCTTATCACTCAAGTTTAGATCACAGAATCATAGAACAGGGATGGGTTGAAAAGGGCCTTAAAGATCATCTAGAGCCAATCCTCCTCCTGTGGGAGGGACAACTTCCCCTAGAACATATTGCTCAGAGCTCCATCCAACAGGGCTTTGAACACTTCCAGGGATGGGACATCTACAGCTTCTCTGGGCAACCTGTTCCATTGCCCCACCACCTTCACAGTAAAGAATTTCTTCCGCATACGTAATCTAAACATACTCTTTTTTCACTTTGAAGCCATTTCCCCTTGTCCTGTCTCTACATGCTCTTGTAAATAGTCTCTCTCCAGATGCTAATGATGCATTAAATCAATGTAATTTAGAATAGTACAAATATTCTTCCTAAAATAAATTCAGGTTTTGAAAACATAGTCTTTGCTGATGATTTGGAAAAAAATAAACCTGAAAATTATGGGACAGAGTCATACACAGCACAGGAAGAGGCCTCGATTCAAAATAAGAAAACAAACCCAAAACCCAATTGGTAGAGCCAATCCCAACTCAGCTGGGTTCAGCCCAGCTTGCTATGGATTGTCCATGAGATACCTGCAAGTGCCCACCTGGTGTCCCAGCTGATGAGAGTCGTGTGTCCGAGCAGCAGGCACATCCCTCTATCAGCTAAACCACCAGTACGTGAGTGATAACGAAACAGCAGCAACAAGTGCTGCCAGCAGACAAGAGAACATAACCTTCATCTAAAAAACCTGCTTAATAAGTCACCATGTCACTGCTCACTCCAGAGTGAGTTTGGGGAGCTCTTTTCAATCCCATAGGAGAATTACACTGAGGCAGTAACAGTTTTCCTGACTGTTTTTCCTGACTAGGAGCCCTGTCTGCATCCATCTTTAGGATACCCATGGATTACAGAAAATCAGTAGAACTGTGCAAAGTGTAACTAAAGGCTGATATGCAACACCTGCTCCTGATCAGCTCAGATCCATTTACACCTCAGTTTTCAAAGTTTATTTTCTTTTCCACGGGAATGAGATTCCTTCAAAAGCACCTGCTAGTATCCTGCCAAGCACTCTCGTGTTTTGAGGGCAAATACCTCGTTTCTAGGGTTGCATCCCTCCTCCCTTCTGACACATGGCCAGACCGAGAAAAACAAAGCTGGTCTCCAGGGCTTTTTGAAGGAATGGTAGAAAACTTCACTTAATCCACAGTTTTGCATTTCTTACAAACCCACAGTGTTGCCACCACATGTACACACAAAGGAATGCATTCAGCAAAGAGCTGGCCAAAGCCAATTCCTCAACGAATTACCTTTGGGACCTGGGTGAGAGGAACACTCTGGAGAGGATGAAAGAAAAGAAGCATAGGCCTCCAAAGCAGAAACCCATGATAATCTAACTTATCCAGCATCTCTTCAACAAAGATACGTAAACCGAGGCTTTTTCATAATAAACACGTCACGTTATGAGAGCCCTGGAGTGACAGCGAGCGGTCCCCTCTTGTTACAAACACACACACACAATACACACACAACAACGCACTGAGCAAGCACGCAGCGCTTCTTCAGAACCACAAGGATTAAAATGTTGTTTATGGGAAATTTGGGAGTTAAGCTGGGAAAGAGACATGGCCACTGGCAGCTTTCTTCTACTAGAAAAATGTAACTGGCTCAAGCCCAACTGCACTAAGTTACATGGATTCCTGACCACCAGTGTGAAGCAGTCCCAGACTGTGTCAAAACAGATGCTACTTATGACTGCAAAAGCATTCAGAGGGCATTAGCCACCCTCTGAAACCCAGCCCTGCCGTCTGAGGTCCCAATTGCTGTGTCTGTGACTCGTGCTGTATAAATTGCAGATCGCTATTTATACGCAGCAGCATATGGTACTCTGACATTTGAGGAGTATCAGATGTACATACATGCAAGTAAATCAAGAATTCAGCACTCAGTATTTATGGCAACTTCAATAACTTCCCAGTCTACTGAACACCACAATAAATAACTGCTTAATTGTGCATAAAATATGAACTGACTTTAATTATTCCTTTTCAATTCATTGTGATTTCAATTTACTGAAAGGAGATAAACAAAATTATTCACTGACTCTTTTAATGTTAATTTGATTTCATTAGCTCAAAATCAATGTGTCAAAAAAGAAAATGTGATGTTTATGTCTACACAATTGTTGAGTTATTATTCAAAGCAAGAACTCTGGCACTATCTAAATCTTTTAGTCTCTTTCATATTAACCTAAGCTAATTATTTAAAACATCATCACTAGCTCTATATGGAATTTTACATTTATCCCCAGATTTATTATCTGAGATTTATTACCAGCTTATGGCAGTATCTCAGGCAGTAGACTTAAAAGATAGGACATCAGGAAAAGCAGCATTTGGAATGAAGAAATATTAGACATCTTGACAAAGAAAGAGGAAGATGAAGAGAAAGGCCCTTATTCTTACCAAGCCCAAGAAAAATGGGAACCTGTCAGGGTGGTCTCATGAATATGTATATACACCTGATGGGAAGTTGTACAAGGAGTCCCTTCTAAATATAATTATTCTGTGTTTACCAATTCAGTTGAACTTAATAATGCTCCTCTTCTTAAGGCCTTGCACAGAAGAACAAACTGCGCCTAATTAAAGCAAATCAAGCCCTTGTGAAAATGTCATAATAAATGTGCTAATTCCCAGACTCTGAGTGGAAAGGTTAAGTGATCTTGACCTGTGCAGCTGAAGATCAAAAAGGATATGCTAATATGCACCATTACCTCCAACATATGCAGATAGAGGACAGAGGTGATGGACAGGTTACTGCACTTTCAGAGCTACATAAGAAGGAGCAGTAGCCAAGTTTGACTAAAAGAAAACTTTGTAGCTGAGGGTTAAAAATTATGACAGAGTACACAAATAAGGCAAGGCATAGGCTGAGTGGGTTAGGATTGACATCTAGAGCTTTCTAGGAAGCAGCAAGATTAAAAAAAACCAAACCAAAACACATCAATAGAGGAATTAATCTATGAAGAAAATTCTGCTTTAAGCTGTTGTTTATACAGGATGACCCAAGAACTTTCCAACCCTTTATCATCAGCCAGTCCTGATCTGTTAGCCATCCCCGTCTTCCTAAAACAGACAAGTAAAACTCTTACTGAAAGAATTTTTCAGGGGGGTGAAAAATGAAGGAGCAACTGATGTTTATTTTCATCATTAGCACAGATACACATTTTGGGCTGAGAAGCAATGCCCTTGCTGCAGCTTGTTTGAAGTTGTTTCAGTACGCACTTTTACAAATTTCTCCATTTTGGGAGGAAAGAGGATGAAATTCACTGCAATGCACATGATCCACAGGAGCATATTAAGCCATGCTCATGCAGACTCTGATACATCTCCTGAACTTCAGAGAAAATTCCCCAAAATGGTCTTTTTTTTTTTTTCCCTCAATACAGTGAATATACCAAAGATCCTTGTAAATTATAACTTGAGTTTGAGACTCAGCATTCACTGATCTCAGTTCTGAGACTCCTGAGCAGCACACTCCATGGCCAGTTTTCCTCCTTGGTATAGAAAAATAAGCATGTGCTCTCCTTTTGGTAGAGTTGAGGCTACAGATTTCTTGGTGGGATGCAGTGCGCTAAGCTTGGAGCCAAGGACTACCAGAACTACTGAACGGGTACCAAAATCCTAGTGAATCCACCCTCAGACCACCTCCAGCTGAACTGACACTTATCCTTATCAGACCTGCTTCAGAAGTGATACTGATGGACACAAAGCACAGGGGAAAGTTAAACACTTTCAGAGAGAAAAGCACTGTCCAACTGCTGTACTACTATTATATTTAAGGAGTGGAGTGATGACAAGGTTGTATTTACAGGATGCGTGGTGTAAATTAAGGTACACGTCATGAGGCTCAGGTTCTAGAAAAGACATTTAACACTGTGCTATAGTGCCACTAGGTACTGAGGCTTCAGGTGGAGAAACTACAGTAATGACTTACTTCATCATCTCCTTCCTAATTGCACAAGACTTCAAGCAGAACACTAATGCAAAAAAAAGAAAAATCACAAAAATGTATTTCTAGCATTCTTCAGTATAATTTGGAAACATGGAACACAGCCAATAAAGAGAGATCACAAAGTTGCATTTAAAAACTTTTAATGAGAAGGTAAAAAATTTTATTAGGAAGCATTTAGAAGCACGTAGTGACTTCGCATTTTCCAGCTCACTGAATTTACAAGCGAAGAGGCTGATGCTGCAGTACCTGGATGCCAAGTAGTTCCTAGGATGTGCAGAGTACAAGAGGCTACTGTAAGTTCAGAGCAGCCAGCATGTCACAGGATCACAACTCCTCTCACAACACACTAAATCTGAAACACTGCCAGGTTAGTTCACTCTCTCTCTTCTATTTGTGGCAAAGAGACTTTTATAACATCAGTAATTGGCTGGAAAGTGCTGCCCTCATTTCCTCGTACTAAGTTACACTCCACTCCTGCTGTATTCATGACTATTTGTAGCATGAGCCATGTGTAGGAACATGACACTGCAAAAGTGTCACTATCAGAAACGCTGAAGTAAGAAGTGAGATGAGATTACAAACTCTGGGCCACTAATCTGCTATAATCCAGTTATACATTTACTTGCTCTGTCATTTTAATTCCATTTACAGAACACATGAGCTGTGTGCAAGGCAGTGATACTACTGGTATTACACACAGTTCAGGAATATACTTGCATAGCCCTGAGGGTGATTCAAAAACCAGTACAAAATGTTGATATTTTCACTATTTGATATCTTCTCCAGTCTGGGAGACAGTAAAATCTGTCAGCAATTCCTGATCACCCTTTAGTTTGTGGAAATAGGTGTCTATCACAAGACATCCCTCTTGTTCAGTTTGGACTGACTGTTTTGACATGAGACATGGAAGGAAACAGAGGTGGCAAAAGCACTGAAGTAGAACATTTTCAGTGATAGGAGTGCATGTGGCTGCTTATGTCTACAGAGGTATCTCTATACTAGAGCACTGAAGTCCTTCCATTTGAATCTCAAGAATTAAAATTCTCCCTAGGATCATCTCCATAACACATGAAATGGGTCTTTTGTTCACTACCTGCTGAAATGGGATGTCTGTACATCAACCTGGAGATGGAAAACAATCTCTCCACCAAACTGCTTCTCCTGTGACTTTTGCAGTACCTGAATTCTGCCACTGCAGCATCAGGCTGTGATTTAACTCATCAAATCCAGGCACAAAAGTAGCTCATACCTTACAGAAAGGTGTCTATTCACAAGGGCTGAAGAGCAGAGCGCAAGGACGGGCTGTACAGTTCACATGGAGCATCACCTCTTACTGAACAAACCCTGGTCTTCACCATCCCACCTTTTTAAGGAAAGACCTTTCAAAGTTTTGAGTTTACCGAAATGATGTAACAAACACATAGGCTGCTGAAGTGATATTTGACTCACAAGGCTTTTATGCTGAATGGCCTCAGCTGATTTAGAAATCTCTATTTCATAAGCTCTGGAAGGCGGCAGTACATTCCCAAGTGATCTGCTATGTTACAAACCAGCCAGAAGCCATTTGAACACCACAATAAGAAAAGGCTTCAGAGAGGCACACAATGCCTGCAGCCATGAGGGCTGACCATTAGGCATGGACAGCTCTTCCTTGCTCCAAAACACAGGTGGGATGCCTGCCTTGGGACTGAGCCATGGTTCCTGCGCACCCCAGGGAAGCAGTCACTTCGTCACTTTCTATATCTACAGCACTCACCAGTGATGCTACTGAGTCTTCTTTACTGACTATAATGAGTTTCATGCAAGTGAAGCCGTATCTGGGGAACAATTCAGGCAGAATAAGTTATTTTAGCTGAGACTACAGCTGGCAGAGCCTGACCCTTAGGCAAATTGCCTTGTAACACAACAAAGCCTCATCTGTCTGTAGTAAGTACGTAACAGCAAGCTTGCCAGCCTTTCTCTGAACAGATATTTGCTCCTTGAAGGGAATTCAGATTTTTGTTTATAGAAAAACTCCAAACTCTCAAGAGCAAAAAGCAATCTCATCACACTTGAACTGCATTTAGCAGCCTTGCTGTACACAAAGGCATAGGTGAGGGCTGTGCTTCTATGCCCTGCCTATGCAGCAGAAGATTACTGATGATAACAAGGTGAGATCTAGGAACAGATGATGATTTCATGGCCCAACCTTGGCAAATGGTCTGGGACACCACCTTTTAAGACAGGAATGTGAGTGAACCATTGGTGGTGTGCAGGCGTAAAAAGAAGATAAAATCAGCGTGTGCTTCCCAATACTGATCATGTTAAAATGAATGAAAACCGCCATCTCTAAGCAGTCACCTTAAGAATGAAGAAAGTCATCAGCCAGACAGAGCAGCCTCCTAGTCAGAGGCCAGGAGCTGCCTGCTGCAGGCAAAGGCTCACAAATCATGGGGCGCACCCAAGCTCGTGGGTGCTGCCTCACCAGCTGCAGGGAGGAGCATTGGGTCCCAGGAGGTGATAGCACCCACATCTCCTGCAGGATATGGGTGCACTTCAGATGGGGAAGGGGGGGAGACTGTAACCCCCACATGCTGGTAGAGTATGTGTGTGTACTAGTGGAAGAGAGTCTATAACTTCTGGGGATTAGTTAAAGCTGTTTTCTCTAAGAGCTTATGAACATTAATTCATTGTTCAGTGTTGTAATTTATCTGTGGCATTACTGGTACTGATCCCAAATGAGCAGTTCATTGACTACTGATTAAATTCATGCCATTATTAAACTGCTTTGATCCTAATTTTAGTTTAAGCTATGTGAGCTGAATAGCACTCCACTGCAGCACATGTGATTCATCGCTCGCTGCTGTTTGTTTCTGTTATACTTTTAAGGATGAGAAAACTGATTTATATCAAGTGTTGACAAGAATTTCAAAATAAAGCTAGGGATTAAAGAGTGTTGTTTAACCAGCTGCAACAAGCCATTGCTTAGCAAAGGTGTGGACAAACTCCAAAAGCAACCTGGATGTCACTGTGGATTTGTGGAGTGCTGGTAGCGCTGCGTAGTGGAGCAAGAGGGAGATGCTGAACACCTGCACTGAGGGATCATGTTCTGCCTTGGCAAGGACTGCAGCTGATTCAGACTCTGGTTTCTCCTGCAGGGAATCACAACCTTGGTATAATCTAATTATCTCTCCATACATATATGTGCATTATTTCCATATATAGCTACATTTGGCTGTTCCTATAGGCAGTTTACAGTAATTACAGGTGGCCAGAAACGAAACAGTGGCTTTGAATTTTCTTACTAAGTATGGAAAGTAATGGAAACCACAGAAGTGCTGTGACTGAATAAAAAGTGTAACTTTTATTTATAAAAGTGTGTGCCAGGGATAACTTAATAATATACAGCTAATATAATTAGGAAACCAGATTAAAGACAATTAAATAAACTAAAACAATTTTTCTAGGAAAAAGTATCAAATTCTTGATGAGTATATTCTAATCACACAATTAAACCAGAATGATTTTACTCTATGAAATGTCTCTCTTTTCTCCTTTTTTTGTTAAAATACGTAAGATCAGGAATTGGTGTACTGCAATAGATGAGTATGAAAAAAAGCCAAGCACCCAGTGGCACAGTGGTAAGGACTATTTTTTAAGCTGGGTTAAATTTAGCTTATTATGCTAAAATTAATGAAAAATTAATTAGGCAAGCCACAGAATATAGCTTTACAATAAGGGGCACTTGCAGAGGTTTCATCTGCTTTGTTTAAAATGGAGATGCTTCATGATAGCACTGCTCAGAAAACAGATGGACACGAGCTGTAAACTTTTAAGACAAGCTACCAAGATATTGTAACTGTTAAGCTTATATTGCAAGGAAAACAGCTTTTAGTGTGTGTCCAGCAAATCCTTGTAATCGAGCCAGGCAATGGCCCATCTCACTGTCCTGGGAGTAATGCTACTCGGAGTTGTATTAACTTATGAGAGGCACAACTGCAGTACTACAGGTTTTTCAGACTCGTACCAATGTTTTAATCGAATTCTCCCTTATTAAACACTTATTCTCCCCTTTCAGCGGAGTGGCAAAAGCACAGACACGATAAACCATGAGGATGACTTTGGGTTGTACCAGGTCTTCAGGTGAGCTCCCGTGCAGCCCATGAGATGATGCATCCTGGGGATGCACTAATGCTGGACCAGAACTCCTGACCATGGAAAACGTGGAGTGTGGCCCAGAGCTGGGGACAGCTGCAGCTGTGGGAGACATGCTGGGGAAATGGGACCCCTTCCCAAATCATGGGAAGCACCGTGGTTTCAGAGGATATGTGAGCTGTTGTCAGCTAGGATGGAGTAAAAAGTGCTGCCATTTCACTCTTTTCCCTTTTTTGCACCCTCTGTTAAAACCCATAACTCCACTGCACAATATGATGTCAAAAATGTCATACGGATAATGATGAGTGGAGCCAGAGGATGAAGCCAGACGTTTATTCTTATGTTTTAACCAATATAAACTGGATTAGGAAATTCAGTTTATATTTAATTGTATATTTTAAAATAAGCCATAATAACAGTCGCACTGACATACAAGGAATTCAGAAGCTGTTGGATGTCTTGGCAACCTTGATGTAAATTCATCTTCTGCTTCTTTTAAAAGACAGTATCCAAAAGAAACACTGCATCAAATGTATTGTTGAGACTTTCCTCAGCACATGTTTAGACATCTAGGCAAACCTTATGAGTCAGGGTGGTTGAGAAGCTCAAGCAACAGACCTGACGCTGCTGCATCTGACAGATTCACTACTGGGAGAAAGTAAATTGCCTGTCTTCTTTCCACAGCTGAACAGGAGATCTCAGCCACATGGCTTCCTGCTCCCCATCAGTGCCCTCCAAGCTCTCCAGCTTCAGCACGTGGCCAGCCAGGGCATGCAGCAGGGCAGAGCAGCCTCCTCTGCAGCTGGCACTGAGGTGCTCCTGGTGACATGGTTGGAGCACTGAAGGAGTTTCAGGGCACTTGGAGACACCCATGCTCTCAAAGCAGCTGACAGGCACCTAAACAACATCAGTCACCTGTGAGCATGCCACAGTATTACCTGTCCCCTGTGCTCCTCACCAAAGCACTGGCAGCTTACTTCTATCACATCTAATCAGTCACCAGGGGTCATTTAGCAGCCTGAGGGGCAGATGTCAGACAGCAAGCCCAACTTGCTCACAGAACAGGTCTGCTTCCTCGCAATTGCACATTCTGGTACCGGGGCGTTAAAGGCAAGTGGGGTTCACAGACAGGCATAAAGATTTCTTTCTTCACAGGAATATTACACATTGGCACGACCACGTGGTGCCACCAACCTGTGTTAGGCATCCCATGAAGATCACACGGAATACGACATCCTGCAACACAGGTGCTCAGGAAAGAAGCTAATGCATGGTGATGCCATGATGATTTTTTGCTTTTCTTTTATACCCCCTTTTATACACTCTTTTATATAGCTTTATATATTCCTTGTGCCTTTAGCTTACATAGTTATAATTCTTTAAGTTCGATAACTCCCCTTAGACCTAGTATTTTGTTAAGTTTAGAGACTAAACATTCTAAAAGCCCAAAGAAACCAAGGTCTTCTCCAGAACACATTCTGTAAACAAAGATAGGCCCATCCAGGGGGAAGGTCTCTCGAATGAGGGGTCTCACCCGACTCCCTCATTGGGGAACCTTTGATAGATATGCTAATTTTTGCAAGGCAGATAATTGTACACACATCACATCAGGGTGGCCATTTTCTTCAGTGGGGACTTCGAGGTGCATTTCGATGTGCATTTCATCACACCTAAGGATCCTTAAATAAATACCAAGGTAAAACCCTTTTCCCTCTTAATTGTGTTCAGCTCTCTTAATTTTAAGACCAGGATAAGGCATCAATGGTACAACACAACCTTCATTAACACCTCAAGTTCGAGGTGGTAGCAAACTTGAAATACAGCCCTCTGGACACACCACCATGCACAGTGTGAAATCACCAGATTCTTGCACACAGCCCTGAAAAACCTGGCAACCCTAAGGTTCATTATTTGAAACAGTTTACATTTTCAGTTCAAGTTTTGTTTACCTGTATGACAGAATATATCCAAGCTGAGACAAGCTATGAGGATTCTCCTAGTAAGTCAATAATCACAACAAAAGTCTGTTTGAGAGGAATATTGCTTCACATTCACTCATTAACTGTTTTGAAATCTTATGAAAAAAATGTAAAAAAAAAAAAAAAGAGAGAGAGAGAAATCAAAGCAGGTAAATTAACCAGCCTTCCTTAAGACATGGAGTTACCTACTGTTAGAGGCTGTGGTGAGGTTAAAGCCTTTATCACTGGTTCTACCATCTAGCCAATACATGACACATTTTAATTTTCTATATACTGTACTATAAACACATTCTAGAATTAGGCTTTTTACATGAACCTTCTACCTGCCAACCCCAAAATATCATGTTGCACACCACAACAGAGAGTTGCCACCTGCAGGATGGTTTGGATTTGCCTCTAACTGCTATCAGCCAGGGTGCCCTCCCACTCCCAGGACGCTCTGCAGAGGAACTCCCAGAGCTTGCTCCTCTGTGCAGCTATCAGCACACAGCACAGCCCTGCTAGCAAGGAAACTTGGCAGAGGCTCACAAAATACACAACTTAACAATCAAGGGCCTTGTTGAGTTGGACCTTTTATTGAACACAACTCTGGCCCTTGTCTCCTCTCTCTGTTTATAAGGCTTACCAAGTATATAAACTATTGCTCTTAAATTATGAGGACCCACATTTATGAGAGCAATTATCCTTTGTTTGTTTAGAAAGGCTATTTGTCTTTCTCCTGTCTTTTACATGCCTCCCTGCCTCCTTTGCCCAAAACAAACCAAAATGTTTGTATTTTTATTTGAGGGTGGGCTCCATCTGAAGTTCACTTAATGAGAGGAAATCTCTGCTATAACCATTGGATGGGGGGAGGAGCTGGAGGAGGAGATCAAGCCTTGCTTCAATTCAAATGAAAGTTAGGCAAGGGAATTGTCTGGAGGAATAGATAAAGTTTTTGCCTTTATACCTCTATAAAATTAATTATAAAGTTGGGGTGGCTTGGCTTTGTAAAATAATTTAAAAATCACAGTACACATCTGATAGCAAGTACCTTGCTGTCATGGTGCACTCGAGCAGGGTAAGGTTTGAACATCACACTGGCCCTTCTGCAGTCTGTTCAGATGACAAGGAAAGTAAAAACTCACTGCTGGGGCTTTAAGAAGACCATGATATCTCTGGAGAATGGATTAAACTATGACTTTCAAAAGACTAAAATATGTCTTTGTAAGACTGCTCCATTCAGAATTTTTACTGCCAACATAACACACATTTGAGCTCTGCAAGTGAGCACACTTGGCTGTCTGACAGTGCTTCCCAGAGAGTTGTCAAGTACCAAGCATAGATGGACTTCCTTTAACAGTTTCAGAAAAATGATCCCACATATCAGCTCTGTCATTCCTTTAACTCCAACAAGAATCTAAGACCTGGACAGTGCCATGGCCTGCAGCCAGGCAGCTATTACCCTGAGGACCTCTGTTCTTCCTTCCTCTCCAGAATTTGCAACACGCGCCCTCTGCTACAAAAGGCAACACCCAGACTGAGCCTTTGAAATCGTGGAAAAGAAAGCTCTGTTGCCTGGAAAACCACAGCAGCAGTAGGGAAAGGAAACAGGCACGTGATGTCACTCCTCCTTTCCTCAGGCACACGCCTCCTCACTGTGAGTAACACTGAAACTGTTCTGTTGTAAGAAATGCCCCAGGTAGGGGAAATCCTCCAGTATCCTTTCAAGTGTGAAACCACAGAGGTACCTTCTGAGAGATGAGGATGGGACAGATCTAGAGTAGCTGAGCTCCATCTTGGAAAATAACTTTGAAAAAAAGGAAGATATTTTTGAAACAAGTGCTGCAGAACTGTCAGCACAAGAGAAGACAGGGCTGGCAGGTGCAGGGAAGGATGCAGATGGGCAGAGTCACTGCACAACCAAGAGCCGCTACAGAACAGAAATGCAGCACAGGAAAACCTTCCAGGAAAGTGGCTGTTGTTCTGTTCAACAAAGCTGAGCAGAAGATACTTCAGAAGTGAAATGCATTTTCTAAATTAGGGATTCTTACATTCTGACCAGAAAAACACTTTGACTAAGTGGTTTCAGTGGTTGTTTTGCTCTCCAGGTACCAGGCACCCATCCCCTAGGTGACTTTCATTAACTGAAATTCAATGTTTCCGTGCAGAAAGTAGAAGCACCAGACACTTGCAGGCTGAATGTACATTTTTCTGTTTATAAGCCAAAGTCACTAGCACTCCCTAACGTAGCTTCCATATCCAGATACAATTAGAAGGGATCTTTTAATGGGACTTACTGACACTTAAAAAGTTATAATAGGAGGTTATCTTTCATGACTCAGGATGCATTACACTCTCAACAATGCAGCTCTGAAATAAAATCACAAGTTTCCCTTCTTCTAGAACCTGCTTTGAAAGTTAAATGAACACAGTTATCTTTAGGTATAAATATGAAGTACTCTAGAATCACAGAACCGTTTAGGTTGGAAAAGACCTCTAGGATCATCAAGTTCAAGCACAAACCTAACACTGTCAAGTCCACTACTAAACCATGTCTCCAAGTACCACATCTACATGTCTTTTAAATACCTCCAGGGATGGGGACTCCACCACTTCCCTGGGTAGCCTGTTCCAGTGCCTGACAACCCTTCTGATAAAGAAATTTTTTCCTAAACCTCCCCTGGTACAACTTCAGACCGTTTCCTCTTGTCCATTCACTGGTTGCCTGAGAGAAGAGACCAATCCCTACCCGTCTACAACCTCCTTTCAGGCAGTGGTAGAGAGCAGTAAGGTCACCCTGAGACTCCCTTCCTCCAGGCTAAACAGCCCCAGCTCCCTCAGCCACTCCTAAAACTCATTCTCTTAATTAATCATGAAAAGCATAAAGATGAGCTCATGCAAGAGCTAAATGCCATTCTTCCTTCCAGAAGCAGACTTTTTTCCTCTCCAATTCTTTTTTGCGTTGCTGTTGTTGTTGTTTTGTTGGGGTTTTTTGTTTGGTTTTGGTTTTGTTTTGTTGGGATTTTTTTGTTTTGTTTTGTTGTTTTAAACCATCAACAACCATTTTTATGGAGTATGTTTATACCATGTCCTAAATATGCCTTTTATAGAAAGCTTTTGCTGTAAAAGAGTCATCTGGTTTGATTAATAGTCATTTTGAACAGGAAATACTTGCATAATGTGAATACATCTTGGACACAGATCTGGCTCACAGTAGGTCTTTTGTGCTGCAGAGACTAACCTGGAACTGTTCCCACTGATACTGCTTTAAACAATCCTGCTGGACTGCAAAGTGTGGATACCAGCATCTCCTTCTGCAGGTTTCAAGCTATCCAGAACCCAAGTTCCACCAGATACAGATGAATAAGAGAAACCACCCGATTACTGAGCTGTATAACTTGGCCTTCCAGCCAGAAAGCCTCTGATCCCTATTACATGGCTCAGCATTGCACACTTAGAGAGCTTGGAATAGAGGGCCAAAATATGGAAAAACCTAAGGTTACTTGTAAGCTGGCAAACAAAACCACTGCAGACAGCAGTCTCAACCAAAAAAAAAAGCACCAAAGGACAGAGGAAGATCTGGTGGCTATAGTCCACTCCTGTTTCCAGAAGACACTCAATTAATGTCTACACTGAAGGTCTTGAAAGAAACTATGCAGCCAAAACAAGTGGGAAGATCTCAAGGGTGAACTCCTTATTTCTGAGAACAGGAAACAAAGTAGGAGTTATCACTCAGATCTTGTCATTCAGGGAAGGATCCGGACAGTTTGATAGCCTCACAGGTAATCTAGACAATGTGTTTAATAGGAAAACAGTAAGTATGATGGTTGATAGATTAAACTATTCAAGGAGGTAAAGATGAGGGCTTGCTCTGGAGAACTTCAGAAAAGTCTTAATCGCACTCCATTATTGGGCATTATGTTGTCAAATAATTTAATGTAGGTATGAATGAAACTCATTTGGATAAACTTCCAGGCATGCTCACAAAAATATATAATTTTCCACATAAAGTGAAAGAGTTTGAGCTGACCATTCCGACTGACAAGTAACATCTTGGGATTGCAATAGACAGTTACACGCCATAGTTTCAAGTATTCCTAGTCTCCAACAAACAAACAAAGAAGGGCAAAATCAAAACTGTCATAAAGGAATAAAGAACAGGAAATGAGCAATCATCATCACACAGGAAAAATACAACTCAGGTTCTGCATGCAGTCCTGGTCCTCTCCTCTCAAAACACTTTAGTATAAGCAGAAGCAATTCAGAGGAGGATGTTGAGGACAAGCAAAAATAAGAAAGCTTTTGAATGACAAACATTCTTCAGTCAGAAGAAGAAACAATTGAAAAAGAAAGTGACGGACATCTGTACAGCCACAAGAGGCATTAAAAAAGCTATACCTCATTTATTTTCTTGCACTAGAGAGCAGATGATAGAAATCAAACTAACCATTGACAGGCTCAAACCAAACAGACACGAGAGGGCAACAATCTGTAGCTGTAGGATGGCAGCATGTGCAGAAATCACCTCTTCTCCTATCATATTCATAATACTTATAGTTCTTGTTCAGCTCCATCAACATGTAAAATCTCACTCCTTCCTCTCCCATGTGGACTTTTAAATCCTGCAAGAATGCCACATAAGCACTTCCAATAAATATAAGACTGAAAACACATTATACTGCAAAGTGTTAAGACCTGCTGTCTCTTCTATATAGAGTACTGCAAACATGATTGAAACTGATGAGTGTTTTCAAGCCCTGAGGCTGACTGGAAGGTGCAATTAAATGCCTCCTTTTATAAGAACAGCTGGAACCAAATGGTGGTGAAAAACTAGTGAGGGCCATAAGTCAGGAAAGTAAGCTGTGAACCAGGTCAAGAAAAGGTTAAGTTGTAAACAGGCAATCTGGCACTTAGGACTAAAAAAAATTAATGTGCAGCCAATTGCTTAAGTGTGTAAATATTAGGCTTCCAAATAAACATGTCTGAATAAAAGGGGAAGAAAAAACATAGCACGAGATGAGCATTTGCGTCAACAGCCTTACAAAGGTAAGGTAGACCTAGGTAACACACGTGGGAACAGCAATTTAACTCAAGACCGGTGGGTGCAATGCATAAGCAAGCCCCTCAGCTTGCTAATACCCTAACACTCTACAAGTCTCTCTACAACTCCCTGAAAAGAACTGATGATCTCAGAGGTCATTCTAAATGATTCTGTGATAACTGTCTTCCTGAATTTCAGAGAGCCATGAGAATAATTCTTAGTCTAATTTTTGAAATTGTGAAAACAACCTTCCCAGTTCCCATACAGTGGCCAGTAGCTCAAGCTAGCATTACTCTGAGTAAATTTTGAGTTTTGCAAAGTTTGACAGAGTTTTCTCGTCAGATTTTTTCACATTTCAGTCAAATATCACCTGTAAAAACTCATAGGGAAGAGCTGTGATCTATGTCTGACCACCTGTAGTGTTATACATGAATTCTAGTGATAAAAAGAAAAATTTTTATTTTCCCAGAAGGTCCTGAAGGATAAAAACATCCAGAAAATGGCTGGCATTTGGCAATACTTCTATTAAAATCTAGTCAAGGAAGAAAGGAGAATACTTTCCCAGCTATCCAAATCTCAAGATGAGTAAACAGAACTATCATAGGTATATGGCAAGAAAAGGCAAGGTTTAATGCTATCAGGGTCTGAAAGTTATTGCTTGTTTTTGTCAGAGAGAAAAAAAAAAAAGTAATACAAAAGAAATAACTCCCCTCTTCAGGGCATGAGAGGCAACAGAAGCTGAGGAACAGGCTCACACAAGTAGCTCATGTACAGAAATCCCACCCTGGGAATGCCTGATGTGGATAATGCAATTCATTTCCAGTGAATGAAGCAGTCAAAGCTGCTGCTGTCACCTAAGGGAAAGGGAGCAGGGTACCGGTGTGGGAAGGAAGAGTGACCCCTCAGTGTTTGTGCACAGTTTACAGATAACCATGCACTGGCATTTTCCCTGAATGTATTTTTCCCCCTTCAGCATCTCTCCAATCACGCACACACCTGAGCTTCTGCAGTAATTGGAGACACCCCTGCAGGGCCCAGAATACCATGGAAAGGCTCACAGGCAGTTCTGTGGCTTGATCTGTATTGCACACACCAAACGGTGCCCAGCTAAAGCGTGATTAATCTTCCTTGAGTGTACTGCTGTCACTGTGTCCTTTATTTACACAGAGTTACGACATCAAGCAGCCCTAAGCAGGGCCCAAGTGCAGCAGCAAGCAGCTTTTTCTGCTTCACATCTGGAAGTGCTGCTTTGGATTAGAGCTGGATTGCTAATAAAGCAGCATAAGCGGCTGAGGGTGTGCCGAGAGCCAGGGGAGTGCATGCCTGCACAAATGCTTTAATCCCAGGAAGGAAGAACTCAACTTGAAGTGAAGCTTCAGTGAATTGTTCCTGCTGACCTTCCAGACTGCCCTAACTTTGCCTGTGCAGAAAGGTCACCTTTGCAACAACGAGCAACTCTATCAAAAACATTATTTTAACAGTAGTGCTGAGAACACAGCGGGTCTGTAATTAATAAAACAAGGAAACTCCACCAAGGTGTTTTTAAAGGGTTTGGTTAGAGGAAGAAGGTAAGAAAGCAACTTATTGAAAAAGCGGCAAAACAAAAGACATAATGCCGAGAGTTCACTGGAGTTCAATTTTCATGTATTTAATACAATTTTTTCAACACTATTTCTGTTTCTAAAATAGTCTGCTGTACTTCAGGAACAATGAAGAGCTTTATAAATAAGCTAAGAGCTAGGTTCCCCTTAGGCTATTCAAAAAGGAACAGGTATCATCTGACAACTTTATTACAGGTTCTTAAGTGTAATAAACACCTGTAGGGAACAGCAAGAGCATTAAGAAACAGGGAAGTGAACTAAGCAGGAATAAAGACATTCATGACTTAGTATCAGGACAGGGATTACAAATATGTTTGGATGCCCAGTCTCAATCACTAGATACACAGTACCTGTAGTAAGGAGGAACAGTGCCGCAACATGAAAAAAACCCCAAAAACCCACTCCCTTCAATGACTTGTATAATAAATTATCAGTGAGGCAAATTACCATGGCTGGGCTGATAACTGTAGTATTACCAACACTAAAAGAACACCTGTACATTGAAGGAAAACCTATGCTGCTGTCAGGGTATGTACACTGAGCACAAAAATATTATTCATCAGCTTTTCTGCAGTAAAAAATAAAGGTAGTTTACTGAATCCTCATTTTTTTCTCATGCAAACCTTCTGGAGAAAAGCTTCTCCACCATGATTTTAGGAGCTGTGGTGGCCAGCCTGCAGAAGCATTCAGTGCCTAGCAGAGCAGGCAGAACCTGGCCAGCCCCATCCTGTAGGTTGGCCCTGCTCAGCTGCAAGGGTGGTTTTAAACCATTCAGTCCCACATGTGACAGCTGAGATCGCTGCCAATGCACCAGAAGTATAAGCACAAAAGGATCTGGCATATATCTATATCCACCTTAGGGAAGAATATCACAAGTTTACCTGCCATTACTTAATTACAGGGGAAAAAAAAAAATCACTACTGATAAGTTCCCTCTCACCTCTGAGTCACTCCTTTCATTTAGCCTCACCCCTTCAGCACTGGTCATCTTTATCCTGCACAGCTATTTATAAATAGTTTTCAGTTTATCTGTTTATCGTGGCTTGCTTCATTTGACTGGTTTCAATTTTTGAGCTTCACGCTACTTCTTCTGGCAGTTCTGAAGGACTGCTGTCATACTGTTTAGTGTCCACTTCACCACCCAGCTTAAATGCCTGTGCAAGAGAGTTCCCTAATGGTGTGCTTATTAATAAAACTCTGCTCAGTACTGTTTGATTTCCATCCCTTCTTCTCCATGACCACTACATGTTTTGAAAGATCTCACACTAAGCAATTCTTGCCTATTGCTCTGATCTTCTGTAGCGTTTTCCACAATATTCCTCACTTTTCATAGCACCACTAAGACCTCTGCATCAGAATACGTATGTGATATACTTACCATACCTTTAGTTCTGACTGGGAATGGATTGCGGAACAGTACACAGCACTGTTTAATTTCTTTTAAGGGTTACAGATGCTGAATGCCATTGTTACTGCAGTAGTCTTATCACTGACACATCTCTTTTTATTTCTCTGGGCAGCACGTAGGTCATCAAGCTTCTCTCATGCACTCCCCCAAGCAGTTTCTCCTACATCATGCAAAATCCCATCCCCTTTTTAGCATTTATAATTTTAATTCTTCTCTGAACCCAGGCCTAGCTCATGGAGACTAACCAATTCACAATTTAGGAAAACGTGTTACTATCCATCCTTAGCAATCCCTCAGATCTAAAGGAGGTCTGTACTGCTGCTTTATATTCCCCCTTCTTTACGCTCTACTAGGCTTTTTATAGCCTCCATCACCTTTGCACATTCAGGAAGGAAACAGTACATAATGGATTGGAGAAAAAAAATTACTGAAGAAAAAAGCAGATGCTATCCTAGCTTATGCAGTAAACATTTTTTAACAGCTCTACAAACCCTGGAATGGCTTGAGTCAAATTATGAATCAGTTTAGATGAATGAAAAAAGAAAAAAAATTAAACAGGGGAAAGAAAGCCACCCTAAAACATTCTCAGCCTGGCATTTTCCTTGTCAGACAAAAAAAAAGAAGGAAAGCAAAGCCAAAAGGTGTGTGGTCTGAAGTGCTGGATTCAAAGTCAAAAGCTCTATCTAACGAAAACACTCCACACAATGCCGTGCCAGCTCTTGGAGTTTGACCCTTCTGAGTATCTCTTAGCAGTAAGAGATGGTGATATGCAGCAGTTCTAGTCACCTCTATTCTTATTAAAATAACATCTTTAAAGAGGAATGCTTACGAGTTTTAGATGTCAGCATCAAAAGGTTTTTTTTTTAACAAGTCATATCATATTAAAGACTGACAACACAAAACAATCAAGAGTTTAAGGCTGAGAAGAGCTAAACATTTATGGGGTTTTTTTTTAAGAACAAAAACCAGGGGCTTAGAAGGAGCTCACGAACTTATCAACAGTTCAAAATTTAGACATTTTGTGTTGCTTTGTATGATTTATCTTCAAGTAATTTAGACTCAAGCTTTATGTGATAACCTAAAACTCCAAAACTATTCCATTTTCACTCTAATTTGATGTAACTACGAAGTTTTCCTGAACTGAGGCCTTTGCTCCAATGCAGGAACTTTCATCTTCATAAAAATGCAATTGAGGAGAGGAAAGGACTCTAACATATAACTGCCTTAATCCAGCCAGACCAGCATTTAACTTATGCATTTTACTTAAAGAAAATATAAGTGACTCTAGGGAAAGCAACATTAATAAACATGATCATATAAACTTTGCAGTGAAAATTCAATTTTACGTTTAATAGCGTCTCTCAAACAGTAAACTTTATTATAAGACCAACAACTTAATCCGATCCTAGCATCAAAATCAGGTGTTTCATTTTCAATTTTTAATGTTTGTTCAATTGCTTCTTGTAATATTTCATGCCCTAAATAAGATAGAAAATGCCAATGAAAATGTCAGATTCTGCTGGAAACTGGACTGATGCCTCCACTCTCCTCAGTTCCAGGAAAATTTTTCTTGACCAAGGAAAGCATTCCTCTTTGGTTACTGCAAGATTCCATATCTGAGAAGCAGATATATTAATGTAAGATGAAATACTAAAATTTGTCCAGAATGCTATTCTAGAGCTTGGGTTAGCGGCAATTTCAGAGTCACACCGCTCTGAGATGATGGCGCAAATTACATCCAATGGCAAAAAGAAAACAGTTGTGATACAAGCTGATCATGGATCTTTACATTTCTTTGGTTGCTTTAAGTCTCCATATTACTCTAGACTGTTCTCCTACTCACTATCACCCTCAGCACTTATTCCTAGTATTTCCACTGAAATTTCCAGAAATGCTCTAAGGCTTTTTCCTCTCTGCCCTCATCACAGCATTTGCAGCACACAAATATGCACAGACTGGCTTGTCCCATAAGTATACTTTCTGTTTTAAGACAGTATTGTTCTTTACATGCAAACATATAATTTGCCAGACACTAATTTCTTTCTCAAGCCATAATGTCTTTAGCATATTTAAAGGCAGCTCCACAAACTTTATATGCTAGGCTAGCGCATCATTAACTTTTTCAGGGATGCTATTTACATCTTTTTCCCAAGAACACATGGAAGAGCTTTTGCCCATTTGGAAATTCTTTGTGGAGCCAAGCTTTCCACACTTAGTGGAAGCACTCAGGTTTCTGGGAGCCTCCAGTTCTGCATGCTCAGTTTGAGTGATTACACCCAGACTTGCCATAAACAGTTGCTTCAGCTTCTGCAGGGGGGCACAGGGAAGAGAATGACGGTGCATCCATAATCTGCTCTAACATTGCAACGTTTCCACCAAAGCGTGAAAAAAAATAAATCTTGACTTTCAACTGCAACCTCGTGTGGCTGAAGAGTGTAGTGAAAAACAGCAACTTACGGTCTGCAAGTGCAGTTTGAAGACAACTTTGCTACAAAAGCAAAAAGAACTCTCCTGCCCCTGCAGAGTTCAGGTTGATCACGAGCACTACGTATACATCACAAGAGAGAAGAGGTGCTCTGGTTCTGTATGGTTAAGATTTTGCCAAAATACATAAATATCGGAAGGGAAGTAAAAGCTGTCATTCGTATGCAGGGTTAATCTTTGCAGTTCTATGGATTGTTATTAAATAACAAAGGGCAAGAAATTCACAGGGAACATAATTTTGTTACTGATCTTCTGCGCTTTTGTCTCACTACTTGTTCTAATGGTGTTGAAAAAGAGTCTTGCACCCACAAGCCTACCCTAAACTCAGTACCTATCCTATGGAAAATCTAATTTATTTGCAAAGATGCACGGTGGCCAAAAAATACGAACATTTTTGTAATGTTATAAAATTATCCTTTCATGTACATTTCACCCAGGCACAACAGCTACTGAAAATTTTTAATTACTGTAATAAATTTGGTACCTATAAAGGGGAAAAAATGCAAAGCAATTGCATCCTCCTTCTCTCAAAGCCGAACAGTTCTAAAAGCAGACAAAACTTGTGCACAAAGTATTGTATTGATGGGCTTGTCTCCCAAGGATACTGCATCACACATAGGTACAAACCAACTCTTTTCACATTCTCTGGAAAGAAAAACATGAAATTCCTCCACTCCATTACCTGAGTTTCTGGATGACTCAGACATATGTTTCCAGTACTTCCAATAACTTGACAGGCTCGCAGGTTTCTGCATTCTTTTAAGATTACTCAGACCAGGGAAACTATATGACAAGCTGAACGAACTACAACAGCATTACTTTGGCACACATGGGGACAGAAATGCTCTCCAAAATCAGGAGCATTAAGGAACAGAAAGAAATTACTGTTCGAGAAAGCAGCTCTGTAGGGTTTAATGCAAGCTCTGAGGAACAGAAATGTTCCAGGGGATTTCTCACTATTTGCAGAAGACTTAATTACTTCAAGGACATCTTGTTTCTGCTCTTCTGGATGCTGCAAACCCGTCACACCACAGGACAGATTTACAAGACGTATTTCCTTCAGTGCCAAGCCAGATGCAGGAGGTTCCACCCTGTCAGCTGGGTTGATTTGGCTCCACGTGTAGCCGCATCGTTCCCTGGATTGCCGAAATGCTGCAGTTGTTAGAGCATCCTATCGTGTCACAGCACCGCGTGGCTCGCGCAGCTGCGCCCGGCCTCGCCGCAGTCTGGCTCTAGCTCACGCCTGGGGAAGGCAGCACCACAGTCCCTTCTCCTGCACGCCAGAAGAAATGGATCAGTGAACCCCAGGTGGGATGTGCTGTTCAGCAGCCAGAATGAGGCCAGTTTTAAGAGGCCAAAAGCAGCCCTTTGAAGTGTCAATAGATGTAATGGCCTGCACCATGTCACAGAGTTTTCTGCCACGGATCACAGTGAAACCCAAGGTTTGCTGCAGAGAGATGTGATCTGTAACTCTGCTGTCACGAGCTTGAGCAAGCTATGACAGCCACTGTGCCTTCCTCACTAGTGAGACGTTGCAGTTGGGATATATGCAGATATATGAGAAAGGACACAAGACACAAATCAAGCACCTAAAGAGACCTTTGGAAAGCCAGCTTATGACAATGAAACTATTAACATGAGGGTACTTACAGACATCTGGAAAAGGATTTCCAGTGCTTAACCTTTGCTTTCAAAAACAGAATATGCAGACATTGGGAAAGAGATGAAGGTATAGGTTTTGAACCACTCTCAGCCTCTGCAGGCTTGTTATATATATGAAATAATATATTTTTGTTCCCCAGCAAATGTCTTTTAAATGAATAGTGTAGAACCACTGCAAACTATCCAAAGGGAGAAATACCTAAGTAGTCATTCTGTTGCCATGTATCTACTCCAGACACTATCCTTGCTACTCACAGAAAAATGCAATTGTTTAGTGAGTTTAGATGACTGTTAGAAGGAATAATTTCTACCATCTTTTTCTTAATCTTAGTAAAGTCTGTTCCCCTCCTGCCTCCTTCTCATTTTAATATAAAATATGCTCCCATGTTAAATGTGACTGCAAAGAAAATTACATAATTTACAAATGAATTCAAGTTATTTTCATAATCTTTAAATTCTGTTTGTTGAAACTTGGTATATAAAATCCCAGTTGCTTCTGAGAATTAAAATGAGAAAATGTGCATAAAAAGCTTGGGACAAAATGCTTAAATCCAGTCTTATTCAGCAAGCACATGTTCTACACTGTTGAATGGGCTCCAGAATGAAGCTTCACATTATTTCCAAATAATCTTTACTGTCCTATAAAGCAGTCCATTGTATGAACTTTTTGGATTGGACACATAAGCAGATAACACAGACACATTTATTTAATGCTGTAACTGAAACCATGCATATATTCAGTATAAAACTTACCCCAAGGATCAAGGATTGCCAAATGCCTAGGTCAAGGAAATGGGAAAATGGGGCAAAATATTGGGAATCCTGGGAAACTAGACCTGAAAGCTCCCACCCCACAAGGAGCAGGATGTACCAAACTATATCTTAATACCAGCTCTTCCAGCTCTGAGTGGGGCTTTAAGACATCAAATCACATTTTGTCCTGCTATGATGGATCATCTCACCAGCCTTCCTTAAAGATGCTGTGAAGGAGGCTCTATTGCATCCACTGTTCTCTTGGTCAATAGGACCAAGTAACTTTATGTACAGCATGATCAGGTCAAAAAGAAGAAAGCAAAAAGTGGATGTGCCACACTCAAGTCCATCAAACAACTACTTGTGTGCAAAAATGGGGGCTACAACCCTGTCATTCAAATGCTCAATCAGTCTTCTACCTGGAGTGTGGTGCAAGGCACAACCCACCTGGGCCAGATTACTTCCCATTCTTTAGAAGAAGTAAGTCACATGCTTGATCAGTGGTAAGGGGTACTCGAAATGGTACTTCAAAAACCAAAGTACCTATCTTGTTTATTTATCACAAATAGTAACATTTTACCTTCCTGTCCCACAGAAGAAGACAGAAAAGAGACTATGTAGCACTCGCATTGCTAAAAAATGGCTTAAGTTTGCTCACCAGAGTACTGGCACAGTCCCTGCACAGCCCAAAGGAGGCGGTGGCCAAGCAGAAGCAGACTGAACATTTGACCCCTGACTGGCAAAGTGGTGATGTACCACCAGCTCACTTCAGCTAAGTCAAACTGCAACAAACCATCCTGGCCTCAAACCCTTCCCCATCTCGGGGAACACTTTGAATCAAGCCTTTGGTCTGCTAAATTCATGCAACACCAGAAATGCATTAATGCTTTTAAACTCTATGTGTCAAGAGGAACTAAACACCTCTTGGGCGGACATTTTTCCGAAACACTTTCACAACCATGATGGTAAATCCCACTTGCAACACAATCAGAAGCATGACAGGAGCAGAGGCTTGCACCTCCCAATAAGCAACACATGTCATCTGGTGGGCAAAATGCCCTCTGGGAAACTGGGCTAAGAAACCACAGCCAGTAGATGCCTGAATGAACACATAGTTGTTAAAGGCCAAAAATACCTAGCTACCAGAGGGGGAAAAAACCCAAACAACCCAACGATTGCTCAGTCTGGAGAGAAGTTGGAAATAAAAATTCATATATGTTCCACTGGACACCAAAACAAAAAGTAAAAAAAAAATTACAGACTCAAGAGGAATAATGATCTTAAGGTATTTCCAATGCCCCTCCCTCCTCCCAGACAGCCTCTCCACAATCCACAGGCAGTGTAAGTTTCAGGCCATGTGGTTTTCCATAAGAACTTTGTATTTGTCCACCTCTCCTCCTACGTTATAGTCCTGCTGTCAGATGGCTGGACCAACAAGTTCTATATACACTCCAAACAGTTGTTAAACTGTTAATGAACTGTGAAGACTGATGCAGGCTATTTTGGATCTACAGAACAGCTTGTGCATCCAGGAACATGTATTCCTCCCACCCATTATTATTATTTGCTCCAAAAAATAAATTACCTCTCTTCACGAATCCCTCCTGTGAAGCTTCAAGCACACTGCCCACGGAAAAGTGGGTGTTGCAAAGCTGCACCAGGAAGACACCGCTCAGTGTTGCCCTCCAAGCCAGCAGCAGCCTCACCTCCATCTGCTGACAGTCATTTCTAATTGTTTTCCATCCCTGACTACTTAATGCTGCCAGGCAGGCCCTCCTCAGCCCCGTGTAATTTACTTAAGCAATGCTATGATTCATCCTGCACAAGGTCTTTAAGCAATGTGGGTTATTTTCCATGCTTGTATTGACACTAAAAATTTCTCAATTGTATTTCCTTTCACAGACCCCAGACTGTGTATTAAGGGATCAAGTATCATCGGTGTCCTTCAGGCTGGTGGTGCTCTTGGCTAACCATACTGATCAGACCACAGCCAAACTGTGACTGAACTGTCAAATAAGTCAGTGGTAAGAAAGATTTTAAATCCTATTGGGAGATACGACTTATCAAAAAAATGCAATAAATATGGGGTTTATTTTTATTTTGTAAAAATGTATTATGTGGTTGCTTGGTTTCACTTAAACTTTTAAAAAAACTATTTGGTAGTTTAAGGAAAGAAAAACTGATGTATTCTGCCAATTCTCTCTCATTCATCTATTTTCCTGTTCTATTGTGCTCCAAGTGTCTGTTTCACTTGTTAACAATTAAGCTCAGAATTTCTATGATTTTAGATGCCTATGCACTGAGGTAGTATCCACACACACCAGGAGTGAGTGAATCGTACTGTGACAGCAAGAGAGGCAGTTCCCACCTGGCAAAGCTCATATTCACAGCTGCTGCAAGTCCTTCAAGGCCCAAGTGAGGTAAGGCTGAGATGCTGCCACTGATCCAGCTTAGCAACCTGGGCTCTAATCTTTGCTCACCTCTGTCCTGGAGTCTGTGAGGTGCAGATGCGAGTGACTGCAACTGTCTATTCCAGCTGGTCAAACCCAAAAATGTTCTAAAAGGTGTAAGTGAAATTAAATGCTGCCTGCAGTTGCCTTCACGTGGGATATGAAAACATCACGTACCGGCATATTCTCTGATATGTAGGAAAAAACACTGATTTTACTTCTGAAAGTTCCCTGTCTCTGTCATCACACAAGGTAGCAGCTGTTGGAAGTGGCCTCATAAGGATTCAAGATACATTGCCTCTCGTATATCCTAAAAACCTTCCTGGGATGCCCACGGAATACAATCCAGCAAGGAAGCCCGACAAATATCCTTCCATGACACATACAAGACAAGCATCTTACACACACAAATTCAGAGGATTTGCTGTTCAACCAGAAGGCAATTGCAAAGGTACTAGATTTTTATCCCTGTTTTGTGGGGGAAAATGTATATAATCCAATATTACCATCTTCCATGAATAACCGCAACAGACTTGTGGTTTGGTATGTGGATAAGGAAATACCAGGCAGGAAGATAACACTGTCTCTATTGGCACTAATGTAAGCTCGGCTAGCATACCACTCTGTTCTGCAGTCCACAACGCAAATTGTATGGAAAAAATGGAGAGAGATCAGTAAGAGCCACAAAAATGACTAAACCATATTTCAGGAGACTAGGAAATTCAAGCAGCTGAGAATATTTATCTTACAGAGAAGGCCCAGGATAACTGTTTGTAAGTGCCAGTAGGAAAAGACAGATTTGATAGAAGACCACTCAACTTTGGATAGAAAACATATAATTATGTATAACATTTGGAAATTGCAGTAGACATTCTAATTGGAAAAAATATTTATTTCTCATTTAAAAAAACCTAATCAAATCCAGTGAAGCTCTGGAACAACTCATGAGATGGATTCCCTCTACCCATTTCTTTTAGCTGATTTTTAGAGTTCTAAAAACGTTGTGCTGTTACATAAGGAAGTAAAGGTCTGTGTTTCCTGTCCATGCAAGAGGTAATATGCACTCATTACAGACCCTTCTGCCGTGAGAAATGACTAAATTCATAGAAATTTGAAAGATATTTTGCAACCTCTTCAAAGAGTTTATTCGTCTTTTAGAATCACTACCAGTCAGGTCTGGAAGTAATTAACATCATGCTGATATTTGGTTTCAATTTTTTAACAAAAATCATTCTGCCACCATCTTTGCAACCACTTAAGCGATGTCTCTGAGTAACTACAAAGAATGAAGGAGGAATGACAGAGAGGGGAAAAGAAAGCAATATATTACCTTATTATTCAACTGCCAAATGCAAGAGCTAGTTTACAAGGAGGGCATCTCCCATTAAATCATTTCATTTGCTAACTTTTCAAAGAAAAGGAATGAGTACTATTTAATTTGCATTGTAGTTCAGTAATATCTGAAGCATTTGGTTGCAGGAACCAAAACATTCCCAACACGGGTCATACAATCATAGAATCATTTAGGTTGCAAAAGGCGTCCAAGATCATCAAAAGTCCAACCTTTTACCTAATACCACCGTGCCCACTAAACCATATCATGGAGTGCCATGTCTGTCTGGTTTTGGGACACTTGCAGGGATGATGGTGACCTCACTTCTTCCCTGGGCAGCCTGTTCCAATGCTTAACCACACTTTCAGTGAAGAAATTTTTCAGAATATTCAATCTAAACCTCCCCTGGCACAGTTTGAGGCCATTTCCCTTTCTCCTATTACTCAGCTGCCTGAGAGAACAGACTGACCCCACCTTACCACAACCTCCTTTCAGGTAGTTGTAGAGGGCAATAAGGTGTCCCCTGAGCCTCCTTTTCTGCAGACAGAACAACCCTACTACCTTCAGATGCTCCTCAAAGGACTTACGTTCCAGACCCTTCACCAGCTCCGTTGCCCTTCTCTGGACAGGCTCCAGCCCCTCAGTGTCTGTCTTGTAGCAAGGAGCCCAGAAATGAACACAGTACTCAAGGTGTGCCCTCATCAGTGCTGAGTACAGGGGGACAATCCCTGTCCCGGTCCTGCTGGCCACACTATTCCTGATATAGGCCAGGATGCCCTTGGCCTTCTTGGCCACCTGGGCACAGCTGGCTCGTGTTCAGCCAGGTGTCACCAGCACCCCCAGGTCCTTTTGCAACGGGCCACTTTCCAGCCACTCTGCCCCAGCCTGTAGCACTGCCTGGGGTTGCTGTGACAGAAACCAGCACTCCACCTTGTTGAACCATTGGCCTCAGCCCATCACTCCAGCCTGTTCAGATCCCTCTGCACCGCCTTCCTGCCCCCAGGAGATCAACACTCCCACTCAGCTTGGTGTTGTCTGTGAACTTACTGAAGGTGCAACTTGATACCCTCATCCAGATCATGGATAAAGGTATTAGACAGGACTGGCCCCAGAAGTTGAGCCCTGGGGAACACCCTTGGGGACCAGCCACCAACTGGATATAATTCCACTGACCCCAACTCTCGGTGTTGTCTGTGAACTTACTGAAGGTGCAACTTGATACCCTCATCCAGATCATGGATAAAGGTATTAGACAGGACTGGCCCCAGAAGTTGAGCCCTGGGGAACACCCTTGGGGACCAGCCACCAACTGGATATAATTCCACTGACCCCAACTCTCTCAGCTTGGCCATCCAGCCAGTTTATTACCCAGCGAAGAATACACCAGATGCTCTTCAGCCAATATGCATCCTCTCATCTCATCGTGCAGAGCTCTCCCTTCCCCTCTGTGAGAGCAAAGTTGCCATTCTGGAGTTTCTGAAGAGCTGTGGCTGCTCACACACCCAGCACTCACCCAGCGCCATGAGTCACATACAGAAAAGGAGTCTGCTCTTCTGGGTTGTTCTCCTTCGACCACACCAAGCCTGACAAAGGGCCTCCCTCCTCCACAGCCTGAGATGTCACTACGTGTGTGGCACAGGAGCCAGCTAACCACAGCCTCTGGCAGGGAAGGGACTCACACTGCTGCTAAAAGAGATGCCTAGGGACTCGGGGGCTGTGAGCTAGCAGATCCCAAGAGGCAGCCTGCTGCCCCTGCCACAGCATAAACTGCTGAGCAAATGCAGAAGCTCCAGCCCCTACAGCTAGTGACCGCTGACAGGAAGCTGTTGTCACATGGTGCCTCATCAGTCCCATGTCAGATCTTAACAGAATGTCCTGGCAAAACCCAGAGGGGTCACCAACAGCCTGGAGAGCTGATTTTTATTATAGTTATATCTGTTTGTATTGTTAAATATATAAATATATAAATATATTATTACATAACTGTGAAACACGTTTCACTAATTCTTATCTCAAAAGTTACTGAAATGAAATAGACAAATATCTAAATACCTCCTAGTTCTTGAACTAGTTGGCCTTTACATCTAGATTGAATGAGGTTTTGCTTGCATTTTAATCAAGTGTGAAGTTTGATTATAAATTATATTTATGATATATCATGCATGATAAAATTATATCTAATGAACCTATTAAATATTACAGTTATAGTATTATATAAAACCTATTCCTTATAAAATATAAAAATTATATCAATTGGACTTCCTTTACAGCAACAAATTTATTAATTACAGTATCCAAGATATCAAACTAACCCAATGAAAATTTTGAAATCTAGTTATGACAGAAAGGAGCATGGAGAAGGAAAAGTGAAGATGATGAAGGCTCTGCTTTGCACCACGCATGTTCCCTGACAGGCTGCAGCTGCTACCTCCATTCTTCCCAACACCTGGAGAAAGCACCCAGCTTGGCACTCCTTTCCACTCTGGAGAGCTTTGCTCAAGCACGAGAAAGGACAGCATCACTCAGCGAGGCTGGGCTGTCTTTGAAGGCATGTACAGTTATATAAACTAAAAGGAGACTCCACTCATGCCGTGCAAAGCCAGAAGGAGCCATGCGAAGCCAGCTCCCTGCCAGCACAACGTGGAGCACAACCCAACACCACTGACTGAGCAAAGCAGGAGTCTGGAAGAGACTAGAGAGGCTGAGCACACTGCTGGCTAGTCACTGGCTTATAGTTCCACTTGTTAATTTACTTGCAGGAATCCAGAAGGGAAAAGCAGGCTCATGTATAAAGGCATGAACCATCTGCATGTGGAAATTACTTCACCTATTCAGAATCCAGGGGACAGTTCGAAGAATACAAACTTTAAAAAAGAAAAAGGAAAGAAAAAATAAGACTATGAAATAATCTGGCAACTTTCTGCTCAGGAAAGAGCTGGGGGAAACATATCCCTGCTGATTATGTGCCTAATAGCTCCAAAAGCTGTGTTCTGTATCAAAAAAATCTGTACAGCACAAGCCTGTTTGCAAAAGGGAGGGCAGGTCTTTAATTGACCACTTTCAGAATGATGTAAGAGTTTTAGAATGGAGCAAGAAAAAGGAAAAAACATACAATCCGATTCATGAAATTAAGACATTGCAGCTCATAATATAAAAATATACATGCTGTTAAAAACTAGACCTGTTCCTGTACTACAGAACTTACATGTGCCAAAGTGTGAGACAGTACGTGATACTGTTGAGCCATGTGAGAAAATATATTGTGCCACCAAAACCAAAAACATGACAAGAACAATGGATGTTTCCCTATTACTGCCCAAGAGACTGCTACGTTAAGGAAATCACTGACCAAGGTCACAGGCTTCAGAATTTACTTTGATGGTATAACCAGCAAAAAGCCAGAAACATTTATTCTAATCCCAGATCTGACAAAGCCCACTTTATAACTTGGCTTGGCACTTAAGTGGCTTGTCTAGCATTACACTATCTAAAGCCTGGGTGATAAATCAGAATTTACCTCATATATATGTATATCTAGATTTGCCTTAGAAGTCAGGCATAAACACCTAGCCTTTGAAGATATAATAGGCTATTTTTTTTTTATCCCAGTGACTTTTAAAATACTGTAAAATACAGAAAGTCCATGTCTCTAAGAAATACGTGGTAAAAGACAAGTTTTTGCAAGTTTAAATTTCACCTTCTTTTCATATTTTAACAAGATGTAAAAATATTATCTAAATAAAGCAGTCTGAAAAGAGTTTTTTTAGACTTAATTCTAATTTTGATAATGTATTAGAGCATAGAACAACAAAAGCCATATAGATTTTTCAGAACAAAACCAATTTTGTGTGTTGCAAGCATTGTTTAAAAAAACACGTTTTCCAGTGTGGTTAGAAACATATTTGCATTTGTTTCCCAAATCAAAGTGAGATGTGGGGAATCCTCAGTGCTTTGTGCTGCCCCTTGGTTTAAAGGGAGCAGCATTCTCCAACAGAGAAGGGGTGGGAGCAGCAATTTAGAGGAACATGTGGTTCCTCCCAGGCAGGATAAGGAGGCCTCACGGCTCATTAGGCAGCAGCAGCAGCAGCACTGCTATTCACCCCAGTGTGCTGCTCACACTCACAGCACACGTCTGGGCATCAGCAGCAGCACAAATATGCCTCACTGGGGGTTCTAGGGATGATGCAACTGGGCCTCTTGCACACAAATGCACACCCCAAATCCTTTAAAAACATTAAGCAGTTGTCTCCTACAGCCCTTGGAGAATCAATAAGTTGCCAAAGTCATTCAGTCAACAGGCCTGCGGTTCTGCTCCAGGTGGACTCTGGTCAGCTGGACTGAGATGGAAGATTTTCATCTGGGCCCCCAGTTCAGCTGACAGGGAAGCACAACCCAAAGTGTTAAAGCAATTCAGGTTACCACCATTCTTACCTTGGTGCTACTACTGAGTTGCAGAAAAAAAGTAAAAGCCGTATTTTTGTGTCCTGACGTGCACTATTGGGTGCTGGTAACTACAGACATGACCCAGGGGCTGTCCAGGCCATGTGGTGGAATGGTGCATTTGATGCAGTGCAGCAGTATAGCCAAGTATGTAGGAGGAGTAAATGTCTACTCCCAGCTTCCCTCACCTCTCCTGCACCCACCAGTTTTGGATGTGTTTCAGGAGACCAGGTGTTTCAAACAAATTTCAGAACCAGTCTGATGAGCAGCAGTCATGAGCTGGATCAAATGTGACCATCTACCTGCGTGTGGGCACTGCTGCAGAGAAAGGATGCTCTGATGGAACAAAACAAAGGAACTTAAGCAGGCAGGCTCCAGACTAAGACTGAAATAATGGGCAGCCCTAAGAAAGATTTGTACATCTGTTGATCACCAGATCTTTGATGAACGAGGACCAAGATCTCCATGTTTTCGATATTTCCATGATCAAGCCTCCAGTTAAACTATGCTAAATGCAGTGGCTCCAGTTAAGAGTTCTACTAAATATTTTTTGTCTACTGTATTTTAAGCAAGTCCTGAAGACAACAGGAAAAATCCTGTTCTTTTCATACTTAACATTAAATACATCTTAATAGCACCCAGAAAAAAAAGAAGTTAAAAGCCTTGTAACAACCAGCGCAACTTTTCATTTAACAACTTTCAGTTGTCTTGGGGACAACTGTTTCTAAAACCAGATGAACAAAGGGGGTTTAATCCTTTATTTTAAGAACAAAGGCAGTGTAATCTAGTCATTAAATATCTGATGATGTGGTTTAATGACATGTGAAGAAGTGCCTTGGAACAGGCTGGGGAACATGTGCTAGCACAAGAGCACAGATTCCCATGTTGCTGTGATGGAAATAAAAGCCATGCCAGGCCACTAAGGCACTTGCAAGAATTAAGCCTTTAGCAACAGAGATCAGATAGCTGGATATCCTAAATTACAAAACCTACTTTAGCGATAATAACATCTGTGAGAAGTTGCTAGAGAGGAAAAAAACCTGAGGCAAAGATATATCATAAACACACAGCAATCTCAGAGACCTTTCCCTCCAATTTAGTGTTAACTGAAGTTAATGAAAATGGGGGATATTTGGAAAAAAAAAGTTATTGTTAGCCTATTACACAGAGTGGTACCTACAGGCTCAATTCTGCAACAGCGTATTATGTAACACTTGAAATGTTAATATTTTGATAGTAAAAAAGATGTGAGCAAGAAAACAAAGAAAGTAAATATTGGCCACTGAACCAGAGGTGAAGCTTCTATTTCATTAGAAAAATCATAAGGAAATCTTCTAATCACTGACCATGCAGTTATAATCACTTTTTATTGCAGTTGAGTGAGGGTGGAAGTGAACATCTTGGTGATGTACTAAAAACATGATCAGAAATGTAAGCAGCCACCTTCTGTAACTCTGTACGTGCGCACACACACACACAAACACATTTACATTTGGTAAATGTGAAAACACTGAAATGCAGAAATATTTAGATGATTAAGCAGGGCTAAGGACTATTTGCTTGCAAAGCACCAGCATTCCCCAGAAGACTAGCTTCCTGCACTGAAACCTGCCTAAACACACATGACCACCGGTACCTGAAATAAACTGTTACCATCTAATTGCAGCCTTTTATTATATTCTGCTTCCCCTCTCCATGTTAAATATTTAGAGGACATCCAAGGGAAGCACTTAGAAAGGTTTTAGATACAGAAAAATCAGTGTCCAACAGGTGTTTCAACCAGCACAGTAAAATTACGCCCCAATAGTAGAACTATTGCTGATGTAGTTTATACCTTTTTTTTAAGTTAGCCACAAGAGGGAGTCAACAGTACTTGAATGCCAACACCACACCCTCCCCCCAGCAGCACCAAGACATGGTGCTTAAAAAGAGTTTAAATAAAACACATTCTGAAGATCGCAGTGAGATATTTTATAAGCACTTCAGGAAAATTGGGAGCACTAGCTATAGTGTAAATGGGAAGCTTCAGTTTCTTCATATGTAAATTCATATTCACTTCTTCATGCATGAATTTGAGGGTGAAAAGAATGTCTATAACGCATAACACAATGATCCAGACAGCACCTGATGGGATGTTTCAGTCCCATGTTTCACGGCATCATCCTGCTCACAGCCTTCTGCAGTGGTACCAATGGTTTGAATTACCCAGCCCTGAGCCCTTGTGGTCTCTTCCACTGGCTCCCAGGACCTGTGCACACAAGAGCCATCCCTGCCCTGGGTGGCACTGAGTACCTGGCATGGGGTAACACACTTTTGCTCAGCCCCTGCAATGTAAAATCTGCGTGTGCTTGTCAGGGCATGACCAGGCAGGCAGGCAGGCCCAAGCAGGAAATTCTGCTTTTTGAGCTGTGTAAAGAGCAGGGGGCCTCTCTAAGAGGCAGGCTGGGACACCTCAAAAAATTTTACAGTCCACTCTCTCCACACCTGTGCAACCTGAGCAACCTGGAGGCTGACTACAAGCTGTAGATCTGGTATTCACCTCTATAAAGTAGCAATACGTTGGAAGAAATTAAAATAAAATTAATTGAGGAGTCTGAATGAAAATCAGGCGTGTTCCTTTTTCTCAAGGTAAGATCAGGAGAGAAGCACTTGACTCTTTAGCCTCATTGCCATGTCTTTTTCTTGTATTTTGCCTTACAAATCAATCCTAATTAGATGTAATTGACCTTATTAAAATAATTTTTGTCCTCACTAAAAAGAATTGAATTCTGTGGATAGCTGCTTTAAGCTGGAAACAATACTCAAAGTTCAAAGATATAGTATATTCTTCTCTGCATAATTTGCCTACATAAATAAAGTTTTGTTCTGTCCATTCCTACATCTTAGGAGCACTAGGAGCACTTAGCACTTAGGAGCTCATAAAACAGAGAACCAAATTGGAAATACCAACCTTTGTTTCAGTGACCCTTCATTTCTTACACTTTGCTTCTCCCATCTCCCCCAGTATATTTGTGAGAAGGGTAAAAAACCCCACCATTCTTATTATGAAGTGTATTTCTGTTCATCTGATAAAATGAACTGCTTTCTCAGGATGTCTTGTAATCAAATTCCATGTTCATGTTCTGCATTTCTATTCAGATGTTCATTTCGTCCTATGAGTACAAAAATGACTACTGCTGACACAAGCACTGAAGACGAGTTTGCTTTAAATGTACCAAAAAAACCCAAACAGAGAAACCAAACAGCCTCTCACGCCCACAAAACAAACACAAACCTGTTGAGAGTTTCTGCTGGCTGAGGCAATAAAGGAATTTCATCACGAACAATGTTCACAGTTCCCAAAATAATTCTGGACATAATTGGTACTTTGAGTTGTCTACTAGCCTGGTGATTTATGATACAGGATGCTTTTAAGTCCAGATCCCACTGAAAGACTGATTTCATAATAATGATTTTTTTTGTGAAACTTCTTAAGTTCTCTCAGCTACACTGAAGCTACAATAGAAGCCTTTAAAAAGTAAAGATTTATCATCATTAATTGCCACAGAAGATCTCTCTGCACAGAAAGCCATACAACAAAGCCCACAATGAGCCTTAGGAAGCCAGTGAAAAGAGCAGCTGGGTACCCACATTGGAGCATCCATTGCATGTAGAAAGTCCGTGACATCCTATTCAAACAGGACAGAACCAAACAGGTTTGAGGCAAGATGCAGGCAGTACCCTTTCCACCTACATTTTTCCTACTAGGCTTGTTTCAGATTTGATTAGCATTTGAACTAGGAAACAGCCTGCCAGCATTAAGGAATTCTCTATCACCACAGTTTAGCCCTTCTGGGAAGGAACTCACCTACCCATGAATGGGCTCCTAACACTTAAAGATGAGGCCTACAAGAAATACTTCCAAGTCTTATGCTTGATGACATCAAGTGTTCCACTACCTCAGCTAGGAACAGCTTTTGCCCCAGATCACAGCCAGGCATACATTCTGGTCATGTTCTCCCCCTCTTCCTCAGACCCACCAGAACATGTCAAGGCTGGGGATAAACAAGCATTCCATGCTGGGACAGAAAATCCTTTCACTCGTGTGCCTGGATAGTGCTCTCTGCTTAAACAGTCATTACGGCTCAAAGAAAATTCCACTCCCATATCCTATGATACTGGAGAACACACACTGCAACAGACAGCACAGTCAGTGGGAGGGTCAACTCACTGTCCTCTCCTGGAAAATCTGCCCTCAGCTGTCTTTCCCATTTTCCCTGTGACCTGAAATAATACCCCAAAAGGCTGAATAAAGACTACAGTTACAGATGTCTTTGTGTGCCATATAGAAGATAAGTGATGAGCATTGTCCTCTTCTTCAGGGGCCCAATGCAAGGCAGTGGAACCTAAATCAGCTTAGACAAGGGGTAGGACCATGTAGGCACAATGCAGGCCACTCATTTTAGCTGCCCAGCTCACTTGGAGCTTAACACAACTTTGAATGTTCGCATGGCTAAAAAGCTGAAACCACATAAACCCATCAAATTTTACATGTTTCCATCCACAAAGAAAAAACTGACCTAGATTGTCTCATTCTTAGATTCCCTCACAGTTCTGGCCAGGTTTTCAGAGGGTTGCTAACCTTGGCTGAGTTAAGGGTTTATAATGAAACACTAAAACTCAAGTATGTTTGAGCTGGTTTGGATTTTATTATGGATGTTTTGGATGGCTGTAATGCTAGAGTCAATTCAGACATTCTGGGTACTTTTCATCCAAAAATTGCTGCTTGGAAAAAAAAATCCCCTGTTTACAATAAATTAAAATCAATCATTATTTTGGGCTTGATTCTCCACTTCACCATTCCAGCACAGCATCTGGTTTAAGACCAGGCTCCTGAACTTGCAGTGAATGTACCTTAGTTTTATATCCTCTTACTACAAATAATGAAAATAAACCATTTGTGTAAAAATGTACTTGCAACTTCTAAAGAAGCAAAAATATAAGGTGACAGACATGAAGGAGATGAGATGAGTAAAGAAATAAAATACTAAGAGAAAAGTCAGGAAAAATAAAACCAGAAATTCAAAATACATCAAAAGTAGTGAAACAAGACTCTAACAGTGTAAAAGACAGCATCTTGGAGCTTGTGAGATGATCCACTGCCTTGAGACACCTATGAAGATACACCATTAAGGGGAGTCTCATGGCAATGGCTTCTTAATTAACTTGCTGATCTAACTAAGAACTTGATCCTCAAAAAGTTTAAGCAATGACATCCCTCACTGCCAATCCACAGCTCTGGAACAAGTTGAAGCACACTTATCTAAGGTACTGGCAATGCAAAGCAGCACTTTCAACACTAAAGCAGGACAGGCCCTTCTCAGAGGGCTCAGAGTAACCTGACGTTGAGGGTATGAAGGTAAATGAAAACTACCATGAAGACACCATGCCACAGGCTATGTAATGAGGGAAGTATTTTGAACACTTTTTTCAAAGTTCAAAGTGTTTCAAGTGAAGTTTTTTCATACTTTGCTTGATAGGCTGTCAGTTCTGTCAGCATGTAGCATAGACTGATTTTTGCTCTTCAGTCAGAACAGTGACTTTAGGTAAGGATGCAGTAGGACAGAGGGAGGAAAAAAAAGGAGTGAATGATGCTGACAAAACACTCTAACTCTGGAGTTCTTCAGAAATCAGACTGATGTCTGATGCTAACTTCAAAGCCTTTTTGCACTTATTTTAAATTCTTCTTAAGAAAGCAATATTTTCTTCTAAAGAAAAACTTAAACCCAGTTTTCCATGTTAAACTCCCCCAAACTGAGGTTGCAAAAAGTAGTTCTACAGCAGGAATAAAATACTCTATACCATGCAAATATGTGCATACCTTAACAATAGAGAGTTCAGAGATGCCTGTTTTCACTTACAAATAGGGACAGGGTAATCCTCTGTTAATTTTGTCTGCACTTTATTGAAATAGTTATGAAAGGAGAAGACAAACCATGCCTCAAGCTTTGCCAATATCCAAACAAAACAAACAGCAGCAGGGTTTTGTTTTCACTTAAGTTTCATTATAGTTCATATACAGAGAATTAGTGCAACTTAAAACTGGTTTCTATTTAAACCCATGTGTATGACAAGACTAGCCAACATGCTCATTTGCTAGTGGAAAAGTTTTGTTCCTGCCATTGTTTCCTCATGTAATGTGTTTTCATATATTCTGGGAATCTTCTTCCTAAACCAAAAGTAGATCTTAACAAATTAGCAGAGCTGAACCAAAAGCCCAGTCAAGAAATCTGAACTTCCAGGAGTTTGCAACTGACTTCACAATTCTATGGCCAATGTTCCTCCACTATGATAACTGAACTTGGATAAGGGTGGCAAGAGAACACCAGTCACTCAATTAACAAGCAAAACAACCTTGGCAAGGCGTTGGCAACACTGAAAGCCAAAGACATAGCCAGGAGCAAGCTATGCTTTCCCCAAGTCAGGAAAGGTTAACTCAACAGAAAGTTCTTGCTATTCCACATGCTGCTTCTGCAGTTTGGCAGCTGAGCCATTTCCTATTAATTCGTGTTATGGCTCACTGCGGGCCACCAACATATACAGCCTTAATGACAATCAGCAAGAGAAAATATTTAAATTCAGCAAAGGCACCAACTGTAGGCCTCTCAGATGCAAACAACTCCGAGCCAATGTGTGACTGGTGCATTACATAACACATCTGCAAGAGCTTGGAAGTTATCTAGAAAACACACACAGGCAGAGAGACTAACTTTGTAAGTCTTAGTCCCTACATGAGGATTCAAGGTGTTCAGTCATTTAAGGGTGATGTTCAGCCCTTCAAAAAAAGCATCTTAGAAAGAAATAGCATTACATCTAGCAGCTAATTAACACAGTTCAGATAATCCATGACAGAAAATGCATGTTCAAACACGTTTCAATTCTTTGTTACTGCTCTAGTTGCATGGTCATTCCAGTTTTACACTATCCAGGGGAAAATGCTAAGGGGTAAGGTATATGAAAGGGCAATTAGGCTCCCAATTAGCAGAGGGAGTGACAGATTTTCTTACTGAAGTGGAAAATAGAGGAGAGGTCTCCTGAGTCACTTTTCTATACTGTGTGTATAATGTGGTTTAGGAACGGTATTCCCCAATTTAGTGTTCCCACTGAAACAGTCCAAAGCACGTGCCATTTGCTTGCTTCTTGCTTCCCCTTCCCCCTCCCACTATGGCAGGATGGAGAGGAGAATTGGAGGCACGAAAGGCAAAGATCATGGGTTGAGATAAGAACAACTTCCTGGAAACAGCAATGAGATAAGCAATGAACACTAACAGCAACAATATTAATAACAGAGTGTACAAGAGAAACCAGGACAGTGTATTAACAATTACTCAAGAACTTATAAGACCAAATCAGTCAAGAAGCCTCTATAAATCAACCATGACCTCAGGTAATCTGACTTAGCAAGGAATCAGAGGACAGCATACAACAGTTTAACTTGAAATTGTTCAGTGGTATTTATGCCATAAATTCATTGTTGAGCCATCCAACAAATCTCAGATCTCTGTTCCCATAGTTTTCATGCCAATTTTCAAAGCAAGCAAAATACTCCTCCATCTTTTTCCAGACTCTGGTCATCTTTCCACCAGAAATTACACAGGAGACAGCATAGCAAACTCATACGGTAGGCAACGCGTGACACTAATCATCACGTGCTGGTTGTAACGAGAGTTGTGACCGTCAGCCTAAAAGTCAAAAGGTCAAAAGGCTCCATGTTTCAACAGCACTCCTACAGCAGCTGCTTCCTGCCTGATTGATTAGGTTGAAAAGAGCAATTTGGGAAGGACCTTCCACGGGCAGAGTTGACCATGAAATTTCCACCCTGTACATGCTTCAAAATGCTGCCTCCCTCTCCTAGCTAAAAGGAAAATCTTGGGAGCTTTTTTTTTTACCCCAGGACTAATATGATGGGAACTCCTGAGGCTTTTGGAGGACTGATAATAAAAGGAGGCCTTCCAGTTGGAAAGCAACAGATACGCTGTGAAGTGGATGGATACCAGAACAGACATGAAAGTGGCAAAGTGTTAAGAAAAAAGAATAGATCCAATTTGCCAGAATGCAATGATTTCACAATGCTTTTCAGAGATGAGAATAAAAAAATAATAAAATTAGAAGGGGTCTTAAGGACTATTGGAAGCAAAACACTGTAAAAAATATTGCTTAGAGCCCTGGCACTTAAAATAAAACATTCAGAACAAGAACAAACCTATCACTTTCAAGACACTAATAAACCCTTAAGAGAAAGCAAACTCCAACTAAAGAGACATACAGGTGATATTCTCTAGATCAGCATGTGCCATTACAGCCTATAAACATTTGTAAAAAGCAATTTGGTCAAATTTGTTCCCGCTCATTTAATCTCTAAACAGACAAGTTTATCTTTTCAAGCCAAGACTAATGAAAAAATAATGTCTTCAATCTAATAGGTCAAATGTAAACAGGTTTAAAATCAAACCACTTCCAAGACATTAGAAATGACACTATCCACATGACTGTTCACACTCCTCTTCCTCATCTGGAAGAGGAAGTCCAGGCCCGCCTCCAAGTCTCCTGCCCTAGTTTTGTTCCTACCCAAAGCAACCACTGCTTAACTGAGTACACGTAATCAATTTACTTGGCAGGGTTAATAACACTCAGTGGTATCACTGTGACTGAAAAAGCAGCTGAGAGCTGTGTGTTGTTTGGAGAGCCTTAGATAGCAAGATTCTTTCTTGGGAACTGAATGATCAGTCTGCCACTAATACAGTTTCCATCCCTACTCCTGCTGCTCCTTTGACATTCAATTCTTCTCTACAAGTTTCTGCAGTTTTATCAACAGCTGGATAAAAAGCTGTCCTGCTTGAAGGTCCTCCAAATATTTGTATTTAGATGCTGTGTCTTGCCCCAGTCTCCTTCATGGACCCCCCTTTTTTTGGTGGTGGCCGGGGGGGGGCCGGGGGGTGGTTTTTTGGTTTGGTTTGGTTTTACATAACTATGCAACAGTAGCACACTGTTAGAACATGATCTAGAATGAAAGTTCTTAGAATAAAATCTAGAAAACCCCCACCCCAGCCCACCCCAAAACCCAAACCAAACACAACCCCC